>SAYR01046743.1:541367-569104 GCA_004382745.1 Argopecten irradians irradians
ATTTGAGAGCGGTAAACGTTTACAGTAGTGGGCCTACCTGTGTTTGTACATGTTCCTCGAAACGACGTCCGATCATTTGAAAATCTCCAAAATCCGGAAATAATGACATGGAACTATGTAAACATCCGTGTATTCAAGAAATTTCAAACGTGAACTGATTAAGTAGAACTCAAGTGATCACAAAATTGAAGAAACTCTCTGTTTGTCACACCTCCTTGACACAGGCGGTTTGAATCGGACGCCGCGTCACAACTACGTTAAATATCCTGCCACGTTATGAATTGTGTAAGCGTGTGAAATCATACGAAGCAAAAGATTAAAACCAAACTGCTTTGCACCGTGGTGTTTTTAACAACAGATAAATAAAATGATTTATAGTTCCATACCGGGAAAAACCCCAGATATATGCTTCATCAGACGGAACTCATTTTATTGGTATGATCATTTGATAAATTGGCGGGAATTTCCGCCACTTCAAGTGGGCTGTTCCAAATGCCTGTCGGAACCAAACGATATAATTCAATTTTAGTCTTATAAATGCCATAAACACTATTAAGGGTAAATTTTGAGCTATGAAAATAATAGTTAAGACTGTAAATATAAGGATTAAAGTCTCTTTCTGGTGGTTCTATCGAAGGATAAAGTTGAGTAGGGTATCGATATTTGTTTCATGGACCGCTTCGCGGTCCATTTCCAAATATCGATACCCTACTCAACTTTATCCTTCGATAGAACCACCAGAAAGAGACTTTAATCCTTAAATATGTCTTGGTGTTGCTGTGGTACGTTATATGATGTTATCATGGTCTAAGGGAAATAACTCCATTTAAAGATGCTTATTTTTTTCAACTACCTTGTACTTAAATTAAATTGATAAATGAAACTAATCTCTTGGAATATTTTCTTATTACCTAATAACCAATGCAATGATTTTTTTTTGTACATTTTTGATATAAAACTTATATATTATTGTAAGATGTTTTGATAAGTGCCAAGCTTTGTTTCTTACACAAAAACCTGCATTTATAATGTATTAGTCACAATATCACATATCTACTGACCTCCATGGGAGTACATGGTCCTCCCATCTCTTGTGAAAGAAATTGACTCTACATTTCCATTCATCTTAAGACTTTGAATCCATTCTTTTGACTGTAAAGATAAACAAAAACATTAAATAGTAACACAAAATCATTCAAAAATTTCACAAGACAATTACAACTTTATCAAGTGCTTTAGAAACATTTGACAAATATTACTCTAAAATGAACTGTTAACTTAAAAACCTTCATCTCAACTGACCTTGGCTGAGATAAGGTTACCACGGCTGACTATCACACCCCCCCCACCCCTGCCTCCCTTTCCGTTCCTCAACTGACCTTGGCTGATATAGGAATACCAGGACAGGCTATTCCCCAACCCCTACAACCCCACCTCCCTTTTACGTTCCTCAACTGAACCTTGGCTGAGATAAGGTGCATGTGGCCGTGGGATCCCAAAAACACAAGAAAACGACCATCAGGTGACATCATAAAATTCTTCATCCTCGTCTCTCCAAGATCCTGAAATATGAAAAGAAGACAACTCTAAATCCTGAACAAAGAATGTCTTTTTAAGTCAAGTTAGGTTAATTATTACAAGAGACTGAAGACAAATTCTAGTATGTGGTGTTACCCTTACTGGACTTTAATTTAATCCCATGCTCAAATTATCATTTCAGGTACTACAGTTCCAGTGCTTCTAGGCTTCTCAGTATTAAGATGATGAAGATTCTATTATATCAGACTTCCAACCTTTAACTGATATTTTCTACATCGGGGATGGTCCAAAGATTTAATTTTAAGATCATCACTACCGACAACTTAAGATCCTTCAATAACTGTATAGGTCTGAAAACTATCAATTCAACACAAATCCTAAATGAAAGGAAAGGATAGTGATTAGTAAGCATACCTTTTATCTTTGGCACATTGACGACTTTTCCTGCGATCATGTCGTAGTAAACAAAACTCCGGTGTTTTGGAACTGAGAACTACCTGTTGACCATCCGGTGTGAAATGTGCAGAGAAGATTGGGAAGTTATCTAAAAAGACACTCTGAATCTTTGGATTGTTCTTGCCATCTACCTGTAAGTATTGACAGACATGTTTTGGATAATCCAGTAACAAGCATTTAATCTTACTGAACAAGAGCCCATTGACCTTCGTCTCAGGTGACTTAAAAATGGCACTAAAGAACATGATACAAGTGTATATTTTGTCATCAAGTCTCACACATGATAAAACTGTTATTCAAAATAGGCATACCTGGAACAGACTCAACGTTTGATTTGAACCTGCTGTGAGAATCACTTGTGCTGATGGATGGAACTCAACTGCATACAGTTTCCCCTACAAGAATAAAGAAACAATTCAGCAATAAGGTAAAGGTTTGTTCTATATAACATCTGTAACAACACATAGGGATTGGTGTCCTGAATATTTGCCATTTTCAACACTTATTACCATATTTACTTAATTTTTCCACACATTCTTGACAAACTCGAAGACACTTTGTTTTGCTCGTATTTCATATTGTTTTAACAGCTCCATCAATCAAGGACATAAAAAGATGGAGGAAAGACAGAGACCACAGAGCATCAATATGACTAATTCCTCGATACTCTCCAAGTGGGCTTAAAACAATTGAACGATTAATAGTAGGCTGGTGATAAAATGTTGAAACCGGTCGACATTGGTCAAAGTGGCCATGGCCCTAAAATAAACAAATCCTACCATTATTATATCTTGAGTTACCTGTGGAGGGGAGTCTCTGTTAGCGTTAGGAACACTGTTTTATCTGTAAGTAGCCTTTAGGAAGGGACTTGTCTGTCGTTAAAAAGTTTCCTGTTCTGTGTTCAGCTCTTCAGTATCACTGTCATTCTGCAAGACAATTTTTTTGTAATATTCTTCTAAACTCTGACTTAACTGATGCCTCAAATGTTGTATATTCAAAACCAAAAGATGATGTGCTAGAGTTCTCACTACAATTTACAAAGCATAATTTCAAATATTAAAATTTATTCCTAATCCAAAGATGAACATATCAAGTCACATAATGCCCATTTTGTCTGTCATCTTGAAGGTTTTTTATGAGACTGAAAAATAACAGTTATTGGGTATTCTTTGATGGCTCCTCTTTCTTAATATTTCTTCTATTTTTTCCACTTTATCACTTTTAATCCCAATTTTAGTTCTCTTTCATAGGAGATACATTACCTCTTCTGATCAAATTTGATTTTATATTTCCAGTTTACCCAGATAATAACAATTTAAAGGTAACCAAGGTGATAGAGAGTGGATATCTATTCTATTGTTTGAATTGAAGCGACCAAGAACAAGTCTTATTTCTTACTACCATCATTAATATCATATAAATCCCCCAATGAATATTACACGTTACAGGCGTCAGTATACACACCATCAGATCCAGTCTGTCGGACAGCATCAGCTCGGAACTTTTGACCAGTTTGGATTGGAAGATACTTTCTCGAACCTGAAATAAAATGTGTAGCACATACAACTCATGATCATTTAGAAGGAAAGACATCAAGTTTGATAGTAATGTACATACAACAACAACAAGTCAGAAACCAACTATGATGATACGCCGGAATATGTAATACAGATGATGTTGTTCTTTTAGCAATTTGATTTGCCCAATGACTGCAAAAAATGCTTTACTCAGACACAAAAAAATTCTCCTTTTTTAAATCTGTTACAATGTAATATAAAAGAAGGCCTAGTTATCAAGATACAACATAACTTATTTGTGTGATTATCACGAACAATACATGTACTCTATATAACAGAGGCCCAAGGCCTTAACGGTCATCTGACTACCTTGGAGAAAATCATATAGGAAATTAATCAGATATAGCGTCATGGTAGCCATCTTCGATTTGGGATCAACCACAGAGGTATTAAACAACACTTAGTGCGGACCATGTCAGGATCATTTCACATAAGTTTCAGTCAAATCGCACCGGTAGAACTTGAGAAGAAGTTCAAAATGTGTTTTAAGATGGCGGCTGTGGCGGCCATCTTGGATTTTGGATCAACCTGTTAAAATTACAACACTTAGTCGGGATCATGTCAGGATTATGTCATGCAAGTTTTAGCCAAATTGCACCAGTAGAACTTGAGAAGAAGTTCCAAAATGAGTTTTCAAGATGGCGGCTGTGGCAGCCATCTTGGATTTCAGATTGACCGGAAAAATAACATCACTTTGTCAGGACCATGTCAGGATCATTCATGCAAGTTTTAGCCACTTTGCACCAGTAGAAACTTGAGAAGAAGTTCAAAATGTGGTTTTAAGGGTGGCGGTCGTGGTGACAATCTTGGATTTCGGATCGACCCGAAAAATAACAACACTTTGTCGGACCATGTCAAGATCACCATGTCAGGATAATTTCATGCAAGTTTCAGCCAAATCGCACGGGTAGAATTTGAGAAGAAGTTCAAAATTTGTTTTCAATATGGTGGCTGTGGTGGCCATCTTGTGGATTTCAGATCGACCCGAAAAATAACAACGCTTTGTCCGGACCATGACGACTATAGGTCATCCTGACCCTTTGGGTCAGATGACCTAAAATTTATAGTGATACAGAAAATAAAAACTTACTAAATTTGATGTAACTTACTTAGACTTCAATCGCACTGTGTACTGGTCTGTTCGTATTCTGCATTCCTCACCCTGCTTCATGCCATCAAACTTTTTTTGCTTTTGTCATTTGGACACTGAAACAATGATACATTGTATGATATTTCTTTTTTTTAATTATTATACTTACATGTGGTCTTATTTCCTTTAATCTATAAAGGCTGCATACTGCTACCAAAAAAATAATTCATTTGAATTTAAACACAAGCACAGCCTACTGAAAAGCTTCACTCACAAATCTGATGCTACAAAGATACATGAAGTTTATGAATAACAACATTTTTCATTTTCTAACCAAACATGTTACTGGGCTGAGTTACTGAACAATAAATACCTGAAATTACAAGTAAGGGAAATTACAAGTAAGGATAACACTGTAATCAAAACATGACATACAAGTAATTTCAGTTATTTTCTCAATGTATTTATTGATTTAATTTCATGTGAAAAAGGGCTATCTTTTAAACAAATACACTGCTTTACATGATTATTCACTTTTAATATATATATAAATTGAAAGAATTTTTCTCAGCCACATTGAGATGAAGTTTGACCACAGCTATCTCCAATCTTGTCCATTTTAATAGACTTTTTTTATCAACAAAAAAACCTGCTCACACGTGGCTAAACTAAATTACATTTTTAAAAGTTACCTTTCCAACTGTATCATCTACATCTTCCCATGCTGGTTTCTTCTCTCTTTTTTGAGGAGGCTCATGTTCTACTTCAAACTCTTCCTCTTTCTGTTTCTGTCAAATTCTGTAACATAACCATTCTGTTTAACATGCCTTTAATAATATATAAATTTTATTTAGATAAGGACAATATATTAAAATTGTATATTGCACATGCATATCTTCATGATTATGTCTAATGTATCTGTGACAACTGAATGACAGTGTTGCAGCTAGATCTAGGTTTTTGGAACTTCGGGAACATCCTAGCCACAGGGACTTGTAACGTAGGTTGTCAGAAAGTCTGCTGTGTATACATGTGTACATATATACTATATAAAAGGACAAGGGAACCAACGACTCGCTTGGAAGAGGTACACCTGTCTCTACAAAAGCTCGCCCGTATTCCGTCAAACATGGGATAAATATGTACATATTTAATACCAATATATTTCTTAAATAAATTTTCGACATGAAAAACACAACTTCAAACACCGAAATAATATATTAACATACTTTATTTCACTATGACGTGGAAAATGCAGTCAGATATCACCGATGTCGTTTTGGCTGTCCACTGGAATCTAGGGTTAAACACGTTTTGTGTGGATATTGTGTACCCCATACCCGGAACCCGGACTGGAAACACGATATACCCGGTGTGCTGTACACTAAAAGCTACAATATCAATGTGGTAACGTCTAGTACAACATTAGAGTCTCCATTTAAGTTAGATTCTTCAATTAATGATATATGCATCTCAAATAAAGGTTCTTCTAAGAACCTAACCGTGAAACTTAATTTATACAGAGTCTGAGTACAGAATTTCAGTGTAGTATCGGGTAAGGGCGAGTAACCAAAAAGGTACCATCATCAATTACAATATTGGCGATTATACGAACAAGAGTCGAGTGCTGGATAAAAAAAGTGTGCATTCTCGCTTAGCTTTTGGATTGGATTAATGAAAGAGTTATCAGAGATAAGCCTATTTGTATTTGCAATGGGAAAATATCACCACGAAAGTGAAATGAATGCATACAAAAATTTTGTTACAAGGGAATATGAGTGCTTTTGACCTAGATTCAGTGGACAGGCAAAACGACATCGGTGATATCTGACTGCATTTTCCACGTTCATAGTGAATAAAGGTATGTTAATATATTATTTTCGTGTTTGGAAGTTGTGTTTTTCCATGTCGAAATTTATTTAAGAATATATGGTATTAAATATTGTACATATTTATCCATGTTTGACGGAAATACGGGCGACTTTTGTAGAGGCAGGGTGTACCTCTTCCAAGCGATGCGTTGGTTCCCTTGTCCTTCTTTAATATCAGTATTATAGTACTATCATGTATCACACAGCAGACTTTCTCACAACCACCAGCGCGTTAACAGTTCCTGTGATCCTATGCTAGAGCAACTGCGCATCTGGTAATCTTTTAATTCTTACAAGTACAAAAGTGAGGTATCATTTCCAAACTATATGTTGTTGCACGACTTTAGAGATGTATTTGTAATGGATGTGCAAATATCAAATAGTATAAAACAAAAATAAATAAATAAATAAAGAGATAAATAAACAAATAATATATTCTAAGCTTTGGTTATTTTTCGATTATTTTTATATTTCTTATTCATCAATACGAATAAAACAGTTGAAATCAATATATTTCATTATTGGTTTCGCCTGTGTTGTTTATTAAGCCTATTGTAGTTGAATCATATTTTCATTTAGATATACTAATCTGAAGTCCCTGATTTCAGCATCTGTATTTTACACTTATAAGTAACAAGTATCATCATATCGACCAATCTATAAAACTTATTGTAAGCTTATTGTAATAAAACTTACGAAAAATTACCTTTCGTTTCCCCACATCCAGATTTTTTATAATTTCATCCCGGGGTCCCAAGACAGTCTTCCAGGAACCTCCCTTTCGACCATTTCCTTTACTCTTCTTTGTTAATCCTAAAGCTTGCTTACGAAGAAAATGTCCTACTTGGTTTACTAGCAGAGTGCTTGGTCTGCTTATTTTTTGTATGAAGTTATACGACGCAAGCATTTTTATCTGAGTCTGCTTGCACCATGTGTTTTTCGTGTCTTTTCCTCTTTCTCCCCGCGTCGATTTGGATCTTATACACAATGAGTAAATCCTTCTTGTTGTGCAAACGCTCGCATGACAATTGATGGAATGGTGCTAAAAATTCATGATTGACTTACTCTGGGCCCGTTCGTTCATGCTTGGAAATGCACCCATGTGTTATTGTTTTTTTTTTTTTTATTTTTTTTTGGGGGGGGGGGGGGGGGGGGGGGGGGTTACAGTTGCCCAGAAGATAGGTATAGTGTAGATTAAATACAAGATAATTCCTACTTTATAACTCCAGCGCAACTCGCACTCGTAAACATTAAATTGCATGCAATATGAGAGGGAACAGTAAGGCACCCTGTCAAAGACCACATTGTGCAATTAAAGGCCCACTACCTTTCGGGAGCAAAAAATTTTAAAGGTTTCTTAAAAAAACATTAAGAACATAATAATATAACACTATCTGAACTTTGTTTATCTTTACAGTCAAAAGAATGGATTCAAAGTCTTAAGATGAATGGAAATGTAGAGTCAATTTCTTTCACAAGAGATGGGAGGACCATGTACTCCCATGGAGGTCAGTAGATATGTGATATTGTGACTAATACATTATAATGCAGGTTTTTGTGTAAGAAACAAAGCTTGGCACTTATCAAAACATCTTACAATAATATATAAGTTTTATATCAAAAATGTACAAAAAAAAAATCATTGCATTGGTTATTAGGTAATAAGAAAATATTCCAAGAGATTAGTTTCATTTATCAATTTAATTTAAGTACAAGGTAGTTGAAAAAAATAAGCATCTTTAAATGGAGTTATTTCCCCTTAGACCATGATAACATCATATAACGTACCACAGCAACACCAAGACATATTTAAGGATTAAAGTCTCTTTCTGGTGGTTCTATCGAAGGATAAAGTTGAGTAGGGTATCGATATTTGTTTCATGGACCGCTTCGCGGTCCATTCCAAATATCGATACCCTACTCAACTTTATCCTTCGATAGAACCACCAGAAAGAGACTTTAATCCTTAAATATGTCTTGGTGTTGCTGTGGTACGTTATATGATGTTATCATGGTCTAAGGGGAAATAACTCCATTTAAAGATGCTTATTTTTTTCAACTACCTTGTACTTAAATTAAATTGATAAATGAAACTAATCTCTTGGAATATTTTCTTATTACCTAATAACCAATGCAATGATTTTTTTTTTGTACATTTTTGATATAAAACTTATATATTATTGTAAGATGTTTTGATAAGTGCCAAGCTTTGTTTCTTACACAAAAACCTGCATTATAATGTATTAGTCACAATATCACATATCTACTGACCTCCATGGGAGTACATGGTCCTCCCATCTCTTGTGAAAGAAATTGACTCTACATTTCCATTCATCTTAAGACTTTGAATCCATTCTTTTGACTGTAAAGATAAACAAAAACATTAAATAGTAACACAAAATCATTCAAAAATTTCACAAGACAATTACAACTTTATCAAGTGCTTTAGAAACATTGACAAATATTACTCTAAAATGAACTGTTAACTTAAAAACCTTCATCTCAACTGACCTTGGCTGAGATAAGGTTACCACGGCTGACTATCACACCCCCCCCACCCCTGCCTCCCTTTCCGTTCCTCAACTGACCTTGGCTGATATAGGAATACCAGGACAGGCTATTCCCCAACCCCTACAACCCCACCTCCCTTTACGTTCCTCAACTGACCTTGGCTGAGATAAGGTGCATGTGGCCGTGGGATCCCAAAAACACAAGAAAACGACCATCAGGTGACATCATAAAATTCTTCATCCTCGTCTCTCCAAGTCCTGAAATATGAAAAGAAGACAACTCTAAATCCTGAACAAAGAATGTCTTTTTAAGTCAAGTTAGGTTAATTATTACAAGAGACTGAAGACAAATTCTAGTATGTGGTGTTACCCTTACTGGACTTTAATTTAATCCCATGCTCAAATTATCATTTCAGTACTACAGTTCCAGTGCTTCTAGGCTTCTCAGTATTAAGATGATGAAGATTCTATTATATCAGACTTCCAACCTTTAACTGATATTTTCTACATCGGGGATGGTCCAAAGATTTAATTTTAAGATCATCACTACCGACAACTTAAGATCCTTCAATAACTGTATAGGTCTGAAAACTATCAATTCAACACAAATCCTAAATGAAAGGAAAGGATAGTGATTAGTAAGCATACCTTTTATCTTTGGCACATTGACGACTTTTCCTGCGATCATGTCGTAGTAAACAAAACTCCGGTGTTTGGAACTGAGAACTACCTGTTGACCATCCGGTGTGAAATGTGCAGAGAAGATTGGGAAGTTATCTAAAAAGACACTCTGAATCTTTGGATTGTTCTTGCCATCTACCTGTAAGTATTGACAGACATGTTTTGGATAATCCAGTAACAAGCATTTAATCTTACTGAACAAGAGGCCCATTGACCTTCGTCTCAGGTGACTTAAAAATGGCACTAAAGAACATGATACAAGTGTATATTTTGTCATCAAGTCTCACACATGATAAAACTGTTATTCAAAATAGGCATACCTGGAACAGACTCAACGTTTGATTTGAACCTGCTGTGAGAATCACTTGTGCTGATGGATGGAACTCAACTGCATACAGTTTCCCCTACAAGAATAAAGAAACAATTCAGCAATAAGGTAAAGGTTGTTCTATATAACATCTGTAACAACACATAGGGATTGGTGTCCTGAATATTTGCCATTTTCAACACTTATTACCATTATTTACTTAATTTTTCCACACATTCTTGACAAACTCGAAGACACTTTGTTTTGCTCGTATTTCATATTGTTTTAACAGCTCCATCAATCAAGGACATAAAAAGATGGAGGAAAGACAGAGACCACAGAGCATCAATATGACTAATTCCTCGATACTCTCCAAGTGGGCTTAAAACAATTGAACGATTAATAGTAGGCTGGTGATAAAATGTTGAAACCGTCGACATTTGGTCAAAGTGGCCATGGCCCTAAAATAAACAAATCCTACCATTATTATATCTTGAGTTACCTGTGGAGGGGAGTCTCTGTTAGCGTTAGGACACTGTTTTATCTGTAAGTAGCCTTTAGGAAGGGACTTGTCTGTCGTTAAAAAGTTTCCTGTTCTTGTTGTCAGCTCTTCAGTATCACTGTCATCTGCAAGACAATTTTTTGTAATATTCTTCTAAACTCTGACTTAACTGATGCCTCAAATGTTGTATATTCAAAACCAAAAGATGATGTGCTAGAGTTCTCACTACAATTTACAAAGCATAATTTCAAATATTAAAATTTATTCCTAATCCAAAGATGAACATATCAAGTCACATAATGCCCATTTTGTCTGTCATCTTGAAGGTTTTTATGAGACTGAAAAATAACAGTATTGGGTATTCTTTGATGGCTCCTCTTTCTTAATATTTCTTCTATTTTTCCACTTTATCACTTTTAATCCCAATTTTAGTTCTCTTTCATAGGAGATACATTACCTCTTCTGATCAAATTTGATTTTATATTTCCAGTTTACCCAGATAATAACAATTTAAAGGTAACCAAGGTGATAGAGAGTGGATATCTATTCTATTGTTTGAATTGAAGCGACCAAGAACAAGTCTTATTTCTTACTACATCATTAATATCATATAAATCCCCCAATGAATATTACACGTTACAGGCGTCAGTATACACACCATCAGATCCAGTCTGTCGGACAGCATCAGCTCGGAACTTTGACCAGTTTGGATTGGAAGATACTTTCTCGAACCTGAAATAAAGATGTGTAGCACATACAACTCATGATCATTTAGAAGGAAAGACATCAAGTTTGATAGTAATGTACATACAACAACAACAGTCAGAAACCAACTATGATGATACGCCGGAATATGTAATACAGATGATGTTGTTCTTTTAGCAATTTGATTTGCCCAATGACTGCAAAAAATGCTTTACTCAGACAACAAAAAATTCTCCTTTTAAAATCTGTTACAATGTAATTATAAAAGAAGGCCTAGTTATCAAGATACAACATAACTTATTTTGTGATTATCACGAACAATACATGTACTCTATATAACAAGAGGCCCAAGGGCCTTAACGGTCATCTGACTACCTTGGAGAAAATCATATAGGAAATTAATCAGATATAGCGTCATGGTAGCCATCTTCGATTTGGGATCAACCACAGAGGTATTAAACAACACTTAGTCGGGACCATGTCAGGATCATTTCACATAAGTTTCAGTCAAATCGCACCGGTAGAACTTGAGAAGAAGTTCAAAATGTGTTTTCAAGATGGCGGCTGTGGCGGCCATCTTGGATTTTGGATCAACCTGTAAAATTACAACACTTAGTCGGGATCATGTCAGGATTATGTCATGCAAGTTTTAGCCAAATTGCACCAGTAGAACTTGAGAAGAAGTTCAAAATGAGTTTTCAAGATGGCGGCTGTGGCAGCCATCTTGGATTTCAGATTGACCGGAAAAATAACATCACTTTGTCAGGACCATGTCAGGATCATTTCATGCAAGTTTTAGCCACTTTGCACCAGTAGAACTTGAGAAGAAGTTCAAAATGTGTTTTTAAGGTGGCGGCTGTGGTGACAATCTTGGATTTCGGATCGACCCGAAAAATAACAACACTTTGTCGGGACCATGTCAGGATCACCATGTCAGGATAATTTCATGCAAGTTTCAGCCAAATCGCACGGGTAGAATTTGAGAAGAAGTTCAAAATTTGTTTTCAATATGGTGGCTGTGGTGGCCATCTTGGATTTCAGATCGACCCGAAAAATAACAACGCTTTGTCCGGACCATGACGACTATAGGTCATCCTGACCCTTTGGGTCAGATGACCTAAAAATTATAGTGATACAGAAAATAAAAACTTACTAAATTTGATGTAACTTACTTAGACTTCAATCGCACTGTGTACTGGTCTGTTCGTATTCTGCATTCCTCACCCTGCTTCATGCCATCAAACTTTTTTGCTTTTGTCATTTGGACACTGAAACAATGATACATTGTATGATATTTCTTTTTTTTAATTATTATTACTTACATGTGGTCTTATTTCCTTTAATCTATAAAGGCTGCATACTGCTACCAAAAAAATAATTCATTTGAATTTAAACACAAGCACAGCCTACTGAAAAGCTTCACTCACAAATCTGATGCTACAAAAGATACATGAAGTTTATGAATAACAACATTTTTCATTTCTAACCAAACATGTTACTGGGCTGAGTTTACTGAACAATAAATACCTGAAATTACAAGTAAGGGAAATTACAAGTAAGGATAACACTGTAATCAAAACATGACATACAAGTAATTTCAGTTATTTTCTCAATGTATTTATTGATTTAATTTCATGTGAAAAGGGCTATCTTTAAACAAATACACTGCTTACATGATTATT
This sequence comes from Argopecten irradians irradians, assembly GCA_004382745.1. Classification (NCBI taxonomy): domain Eukaryota; kingdom Metazoa; phylum Mollusca; class Bivalvia; order Pectinida; family Pectinidae; genus Argopecten; species Argopecten irradians. The sequence continues at coordinate 554,288 of SAYR01046743.1, forward strand.
CACTTTTAATATTATATAAATTGAAAGAATTTTTCTCAGCCACATTGAGATGAAGTTGACCACAGCTATCTCAATCTTGTCCATTTTAATAGACTTTTTTTATCAACAAAAAAACCTGCTCACACGTGGCTAAACTAAATTACATTTTAAAAGTTACCTTCCAACTGTATCATCTACATCTTCCCATGCTGGTTTCTTCTCTCTTTTTTGAGGAGGCTCATGTTCTACTTCAAACTCTTCCTCTTCTGTTTCTGTCAAATTCTGTAACATAACCATTCTGTTTAACATGCCTTTAATAATATATAAATTTTATTTAGATAAGGACAAATATATTAAAATTGTATATTGCACATGCATATCTTCATGATTATGTCTAATGTATCTGTGACAACTGAATGACAGTGTTGCAGCTAGATCTAGGTTTTTGGAACTTCGGGAACATCCTAGCCACAGGGACTTGTAACGTAGGTTGTCAGAAAGTCTGCTGTGTATACATGTGTACTATATACTATATAAAAGGACAAGGGAACCAACGACTCGCTTGGAAGAGGTACACCTGTCTCTACAAAAGTCGCCCGTATTCCGTCAAACATGGATAAATATGTACATATTTAATACCAATATATTCTTAAATAAATTTTCGACATGAAAAACACAACTTCAAACACGAAATAATATATTAACATACCTTTATTTCACTATGAACGTGGAAAATGCAGTCAGATATCACCGATGTCGTTTTGCCTGTCCACTGAAATCTAGGTTAAACACGTTTGTGTGGATATTGTGTACCCCATACCCGGACCCGGACTGGAAACACGATATACCCGGTGTCTGTACACTAAAAGCTACAATATCAATGTGGTAACGGTCAAGTACAACATTAGAGTCTCCATTTAAGTTAGATTCTTCAATTAATGATATATGCATCTCAAATAAAGGTTCTTCTAAGAACCTAAACCGTGAAACTTAATTTATACAGAGTCTGAGTACAGAATTTCAGTGTAGTATCGGGTAAGGGCGAGTACACCAAAAAGGTACCCATCATCAATTACAATATGGCGGATTATACGAACAAGAGTCGAGTGCTGGATAAAAAAAGTGTGATTCCTCGCTTAGCTGTTGGATTGGATTAATGAAAGAGTTATCAGAGATAGCCTATTTGTATTTGCAATGGGAAAATATCACCAGAAAGTGAAATGAATGCATACAAAATTTGTTACAAGGGAATATGAGTGCTTTTGACCTAGATTTCAGTGGACAGGCAAAACGACATCGGTGATATCTGACTGCATTTTCCACGTTCATAGTGAAATAAAGGTATGTTAATATATTATTTCGTGTTTGAAGTTGTGTTTTTCATGTCGAAAATTTATTTAAGAATATATTGGTATTAAATATGTACATATTTATCCATGTTTGACGGAATACGGGCGACTTTTGTAGAGACAGGTGTACCTCTTCCAAGCGAGTCGTTGGTTCCCTTGTCCTTTTATATAGTATATAGTACACATGTATACACAGCAGACTTTCTCACAACCTACGTTACAAGTCCCTGTGATCCTAGCTAGACAACTGCATCTGGTATCTTTAATCTTAAAAGACAAAGTGGTATCATTTCAAACTATAGTGTTGTTGCACGACTTTAGAGATGTATTGTAATGGATGTGCAAATATCAAATAGTATAACAACAAAAATAAATAAATAAATAAAGAGATAAATAACAATAATTATATTTCTAAGCTTTGGTTATTTTTCGATTATTTTTATTTTCATTATCATCAATACGATAAAACAGTTGAAATCAATATATTTCATATTGGTTTCGGCTGTGTTGTATTATTAGGCCTATTGTAGTTGATCTATTTTCATTTAGATATACTAATCTGAAGTCCCTGATTACAGCATCTGTATTTTACACTTATTATGTAACAATATATCATATCGACATCATTAAACTTATTGTAAGCTTATTGTAATAAAACTTACGAAAATTACCTTTCGTTTCCCCACATCCAGATTTTTTATAATTTCATCCGGGGTCCCCAAGACAAGTCCTTCCAGGACCTCCTCTTCGACATCTTTACTCTTCTTTGTTAATCCTAAAGCTTGCTTACGAGAAAATGTCCTACTTGGTTTACTAGCAGAGTGCTTGGTCTGCTTATTTTTTGTATGAAGTTTACGACGCAACATTTTTATCTGAAGTCTGCTTGCACCATGTGTTTTTCGTGTCTTTTCCTCTTCTCCTCCGCGTCGATTTGGATCTTATACACAATGAGTAAATCCTTCTTGGTTGCAAACGCTCGCATGACAATGATGGAATGTGCTAAAATTCAGATTGACTTACTCTGGGCCCGTTCGTTCATGCTTGGAAATGCACCCATGTGTTATTGTTTTTTTTTTTTTTTTTTTTTTTTTGGGGGGGGGGGGGGGGCGGGGGGGGGGGGGGGGGGGGGGGCGGGGGGGGGGAGGGGGGGGAGAGGGGGGGGGGGGGGGGGGGGGGGGGGGGGGGGGGGGTTACAGTTGCCCAGAGATGGATATGTGTAGATTAAATACAAGATAATTCCTACTTTATAACTCCAGCGCAACTCGCACTCGTAACATTAAATTGCATGCAATATGAGAGGGAACAGTAAGGCACCCTGTCAAAGACCACATTGTGCACATTAAAGGCCCACTACCTTTCGGGAGCAAAATTTAAAGGTTTCTTAAAAAACATTAAGAACATAATAATATACATATCTATATCCTAAGATGAGGGAAAAAACAAACATATGCAAGATTTCCTGCGTAATATATGATAACTGTGGAGATTTATTTCGCTGTTTTGCCGTCTGACGCAGTTATAGTCACAACTACCGCGCGGTATTTAGGACAACAGGGGAAACATAAGAAGACCCTCGTTATGAAGATGAACATTTTATTTATTTTAATTAATTTCTCAGGATGATGATGATGATGATGATGATGATGATGATGATGATGATGATGATGATGATGAATGTAGTATTAACGGTAAATTGTAACTTTTTCGACTCTAAAAAAATATCGTATTTTGTTTTGTTTCGGAAAGGTAGTGTGCATTGAAATAAGTTCTTACTTTTTAACTCCAACGTAATAAGCGTTTGTACGTGCATTGCATGAATATCACAGGGCATATTAAGACACCCTGTCAAATACCATCTTTATACCTCTTGTGTGTATTTTAAAGATTTCTTAACATTTTAGGGGTTAAGTGTAAACCTAATGTCAATTTGTGGTAGATATACCTTTGTAACGGGAGAGATGTGTGCCCTGACGAAAAATCCACCATCTGCATAAGTTGAAGAACGCGATCAAATTGTTATAAAACTATGACATGTACATATAAAAAGATACATGACTTATTTGATTCTGAAGAATTGTGGCAGAATTGGAAGTAAGACTACGTGTGTGCGTGTGTGTTTGAGTCCTGGCGCCAGGGATATGGTTCGTGTGTGATAAGATATATATATTTAAAAGAGCGCGGGTAATTCTACCCGTAACTCAAATGATTGGGTAGCCTTGCGCGTGCAGGGTATAAAAGGAGCACGCATACCTGTGCGCGTCTCGTGCCCCGAAACGTTATTTATAGCGTCACGGTACGTAAAACTCTTCACAGCTGTGCGCGTGGCACATTAGAGCGACAGGCTCACCAGTGCGACTTATACATAGTATATCACTTACAGGGTCTGTGGGGTGGACATCGTGCGGTACAGTATTTTGAAGGTGCGTTGTACAAATGTACGTCTGCGTGTGAGAGTTGTCGGTATGTCTTTATATGTTGTCTTGTCTACTATGTGGTCGTCCTAACTTTAATAACTTTAATAAATGACATGAACATGTTATCTGTGTTGTTATGTGATTACTACAGAGAGGCGGAACCATAGGGAGATAGCCTGGGTTGAACGTACATACGGAATATCATTCCTACTACAGAATTATAATGCAGATCCAATTTATGTCTAAAATTAATGTTTCGTGTAACATTGCAGTAACATTGCAGTGCTGAAAATCGTAGGTCCCATTATATTTTTACATCCCTCAATACACTTACATGTACATAAAGGCACAACGAAGCATAAGGAGTTAAGTCCTAGGTCCCAATTTACCAGGCGTGAAGCTGCCATGTAAGCACATAAGCCCGTGCATGCACGTCATTTTCCCCAGTATGTGTACACATTAATCCCTATTGAGATTCCTCCTCTAGACTCTTTTATATTCGGACGTCTGATAGATGTCTCTCGTCGGAATCCCTACTCGAGCCTTCTAAACTTTATTCTGGAAAATCAAGTCAGGTTGACCTACCTCTTGTAAGGGTCTATTACAGAAATAATCCAACTGCAGTGGTTCCCATACTAGCACACATCGCTAGTGGAGATATTTTTCTCTCCATACGCACATATATTATTTAGTGACACATATTAAAAACAAAGAACCATCTCATTTTGCAAATGATGTCTTGTTCTATCGCTACTTTGAGCAGCCATTTTGAAAGTCCCTCGCTGTCACATGACCACTATAGTGCGTTCCAGATAATGCCTATTACACTGAATGGAATAAGGTTATACAGGTAATGAATTTTATTGAAACAGACTACAGTGGTCACATGACAGAGAGGGACTTTCAAAATGGCTGCTCAAAGTAGCAATGGAACATAACATTGTTTACAATATGGGATGGTTCTTTGTTTTTAATATGTGTCACTAAATAATATATGTGCGTATGGAGAGAAAAATGTCTCCACTAGCGATGTGTGCTAGTATGGGAACCACTGCAGTTGGATTATTTCTGTAATAGACCCTTACAAGAGGTAGGTCAACCTGACTTGATTTTCCAGAATAAAGTTTAGAAGGCTCGAGTAGGGATTCCGACGAGAGACATCTATCAGACGTCCGAATATAAAAGAGTCTAGAGGAGGAATCTCAATAGGGATTAGTGTACACATGTAATAGATTTCCAGAAATCTATGTGGGCTACGCGAAAACTTAACCATTTGTTTGGAAAGGATATGAAAATAAACAATGATATGATAGTATTGCTTAGCAATTTCAAATGGTGGAAATGAAACCACGATCCGTGGGGGATTTCCCCATAATGGTACAAAACACGCGTTCTTTGTAGTCAAACGTAGTGAAACAAGTCACGTGCTTATACCTCATTCATGTCTTTGGCCGAAATAAATATGGAATTGTATTATGGGAAACTAGTGATCACATGATCTGACCTGGTATTTAGTATATATAATTTGGCCTTTTGAAGAAGATCTTATTTTCTCTGTGTTATATGTATCTGTTCTGAAACCTACAGCAGGTAAATATATATATAAATATAAATTTAGAATTCTACGAATTTAGCCGGGAGTAGCCGATCTTCGCAGATCCTAGATTAGACGGTAAGACCTATTGAATTGTTCAATTCGCATTATATCATTTATTTACAAAACGTGAAAAAGGCAGTTTTATAACTCATTTCAGTTCATTACTTATAGTAAAACAGTACATATGTGCAAGTCAAAATGATATGCATGCAATATTAATAACATTTTGGAGTCTAAATATTTTCAAATAAACCAATTTTTCCGAAGAAATGGCAAGCAAACTATCACCATATTTGGAAGTATACACACAATCACGTGATCACTAGTTACCAATAATACAATTGTATATTCCGACCAATGGCATGAATGAGGTTATAAGCACGTGACTTATTTTACTACGTTTGACTACAAAGAACGCGTGTTTATACTACAAAAAATAGATGCAGATGTATTCAGAGTTTGGAGTTTAAAACCGCGTCCCGGGAGTTTTTTTTTTAGCCCAAAGCTTGAATCTGGCCATTAAGATCATAACAAAATTCGTTGTGCCTTTAAATACATGTACATGTAAGTGTATCGAGGGATGTAAATATTTATGTACATATATGGACAGGACAAGCTAACAAGTAAAGCTGGTTTCACTATGTGTATTGTGTACCTGTATTGTGACCTTTATGGCTTTTAAATTACGTAACTGGTGTTTTTCGTGATTCGCAAGAAAATGAAACATGAAAAAATCATTGTTTTGCATTTTTCATCCATTCTTTTAATATATAGTATAGTACGGTATGTACTACATGGACTTGGTACGAATGCTAATCAACAAAACACATACACAGCTTTTAAACGAATTTTCAACCCATGGTTATATATATTAATAAATAATTATGGCCAAGAGGATGGAAATGCACTCTAACTTCCTCAGCTCGGACTAACAGCTACGTACACGCAAACTACAGCTGCATGGCCGGGATGTGCAGGATCACAATTTTTAATTTTGAAAACAAAATTAATGTCGAGCTCTGTTGTATGGTACATATTACCTTGCTGCATAAACACGGTGCGTCATGAAAGAGTGGCCTTTGATTTCTACTTTCAAGACCAGATGTCGACATCTTTTAGTTTAGATGTCGACATCAAAAACTGACAAATCGGTGTCACACCCGAGCATATACACGATTAATCGCCGAGTTACCGACTTTCTACATAATTATCTTGGAATCATTGTGTGGGCAGGTACATGCGGTAAGTCGACATATTCTTCTGTTTATGTCGACATATTCCTATATGATGTCGACATAATAAGGTATTACTATATTATGGTGGCATATTTCTGCCATCGAGTTAGTTTAGGTCGACTTAGGGTAACTCAACTTTGACCAGATAGTTATGTCGGCAAGTCGAGTTATAACATGACTTTTTGATAAAGTTATGTTGACCAGTCGAGTTATAACATGACTTGTTGAGATATTTGTGTCGATAAGATGAGTTTTAACACGACAAATCCACATAATCATATTGGAAAGTCGAGTTACACTATCGCGACTGACTATACTGGATCTCGTCGTAATAAGGTAAGTCAATTTTCCAAGATATAAGTCGACTTTTCGTGATGTAAGTCGGCTTGCCGACATAAATATCACAACAAGTCATGATATAACTCGACAGGTCGACATAACTATCTCGGCAAAGTTACGTTACATAACTCGACCTAATATAACACGATGGCAGAAATATGCCATAATTACTGTATATATCATATATAATGCCTTAATTATGTAGACATCATTAAAGGCCCATTACCTTTCCGGAGCAAAATATAAAGGTTTCTTTAAAAACATTAATAACACCAGAAAATGCATACCGATGATCTAAAATAAGGTTACGACACCAAACATATGCAAGATTGCCTGCGTAATATATGAAAACAGTGGAGAGTCACTTCGCTGTTTTGCCGTCTGGCGCAGTGATAGTCAACTACCGCGCGGTATTTAGGACGACGGCGGGAAACATAATACGACCCGCGTTATGAAAATAAACATTTTATTCATTTTAATCAAATCGTTCAGAAGGTGATGATAATTGTAGTATTAACGGTAAGTTAATAATTTTTAGGACTCTACAAAATTATCGATCTTATTTTAAATTCCCATTTTAAAAATTAAAAGCCGTTTCGGAAAGGTAGTGGGCCTTTAAGTCGTAAGTCGGCAACTCGATGGCAGATATATGCCACCATAGTAAAGGACCCTACACCTTCTGAACAACTTTATTAAAATAAACAAAACGTTAATTTTCATAACGCAGGTCGTAATGTTTCCCGACGTCTTCGTAATTACAACGTGTTAGTTGAGTATTTCTGCGCCACACGGCAAAACTTGTTTGGTGTTGTAATATAACCTCATCTTTTGGTCTCCCCCGGGGAAAAATTACGATTTAGAATGGCTAAGATGAATTTTACGATGTATTTAAATGATTTTAAAGCGTTCTTACCATGGTAATTTTTCGATTTAAAGTAACCTGCATTTAGAAATGATAATTGTGATAATTGTGTCGTCATATCATTGTGCAGCCCTGCTCGATCTGAACATACCGGCTTCACACCATCGGCACATTGTTTTGTAACTCAAAATAATAATGAATTAATTGTCTTGCTAAGACATATATACAAAGTATTCTTTTAAGAGACATTTTTTGAAATACAAATGTACTACGTAAAGTCTCTTAATGAGCATTTTTAGTGTAGTTCATGTGTATTGAATTCCTACTACTAAGGTTTGAACATTATATGCTTGAACGTTTTAGGAAATGCGCCGCGCAGCGAAAATATTTTTGAAATGAAGTACGAAAAATGTGCAGGAGGACCCTTTATTCTTTCAAACATGCATTTTTAGAACATTTCAGTCGGCGAAAATGAGGGATGGGTGGAGGGGCAGTTGCCCCCACTGCCCCCTCCCCCCTCCTCCGCTTCCTACGACCCTGTATTGTGTTATGGTTTGTTTAAAAAAAAACTTTTATTTTTTGTTTCGGAAAGGTAGCCTAGTGGCCCTTTCATGAAGTTGATTATCTTTTACATTAAATGCGAAAGCATTTGAATTATCATTCTTCAAAAATGAATTGTCATAAGAACTATGGCAGCAGCGAACTGTGAACAGAACAATGCGTCAAGCTCTCCTATTATTGCTTTCTAATAAATAATGCTGTATGGTAGCCTTCTTAGCTTTTTGGGAAGCTAATACTTGTTATTTGTTACTTTCATTGCATTGTACATAGGTCTTGTACAAATATTAAACTCATTTTATCAAGGCTGTTTTCGTTTATTCGGAACAACCGGTTCGACCGTTGGTTAAAGTAATTATTTCAAGTATAAATTCTGACGAACCTGCATTTTTTGATACAGGCATGTGAGGGCTTTGTCAAAGCTCGTCTGAAAACAATATAAAATCACCAGGTCCGTCTTTAATTAATAAACGAACAGCTAGGTCCAACCAGTCAAACCGCATAATCGAAAACGGCCCTAGATAGTGTATGAATCAGGACCCAGTTCTTAACTAATGGAATTCCTTAACTTAAAATTAAAAGAGGAAAACAATACGGAAGTTAAGGAAACCTGGAGCCTTCCTTAAAATCTGTAATGATTTCCTAAGTAGAATTTTAAGTTATGGAATTCCTTAAAGAATGTTCATGAAACTGGGCTCTGGGCGATTTATTTTTTCCGCAATGCAGTCTGTCCCAATCGCATTTCGATAATCAAGATCGACAAGACGCTTTTTTACTACGTGTACTAAAATTAAGCGTCTGAATGACCGCAAAGAAAACGCATGGCACCCCATGGCAGCTGATCGAACGGCGAACACCAATAAAACTTGAATTACTGTTGCTGAAAGGTGTGTATACATCGAGTACTTATGTAATTTAAGTTTTAGATCCTTTGTTTTATTTAGAGTGTGGCAGACTGATTTTATGGGCTACGGATATTAGGCGTTTCAACATTACTTTCTATCCCTTTTCACCAGCAAGTGTCGGTTGGCCACAGCACAGGGACTCGTTAGATGGAGTTAGGCCACAGGTGCTCGGATTATGATAATGAAAAAAAAACTTCATTGCACATGCGGTTAGGCCCTGCTAATGATAAGATGTACTGTGTATGAGATGGGTCGCACACATTGTAATCTGCGACGTATATAATCTTTTATATCTGATCATGAGGTCACAGGGGCTAGGTTGTGAGGAATACATGTTCATGTATTTGATGAAAGTTACATCTATTGCTGTCGTTGCAAGCAAGGAAAATTTCTTATCATGTTAACACTTGTATGCTATGTCAAAAAAACATCTTTTACATAACAACAGACTTTTCAAGTACAGGCCTTGTGAAATATTCATGAAAGTATGAAAAAAATGTTAAAATAATATCATAAAATGGAAATTAAGATATTTTGATGCTCAGCAAGATAGAAATATCTTTTATAGTTATAAAAAAACTCAAGTATTTCATATTAAAACATGGAATCAGATTAGCTTTCTGCATGTACCATGTACAAATTCATACTTATCTAGCTAGCAAAACAACAGTTCTGAGGTCCATTGATAAATTTATCATATAGAAGACAAAGTTGTGTTCCTATTGCCTTTTTAAGTACTTTAATTGGAATACTAGTCCACAATTGACCGTCTACTTGGAGAGTCTGTTGTTATTTTCAGAACTCTTATGATGTGACACTGACAGCAGCTGTGTTGATCACTATGGCGTTTGCGAGGTCAAGACTACGTTTGAAAGAATTGGAGAGTTACCTAGAAGATGTTGAAACGTTTGATAAACCCAAAATTCTACTGGAGCAGTACCCTACCACCCCTCATATCGCTGCTCGTGTTTTACATACAATTCACACCAACTATGATGATATCCACAACAAAACTGTAGCTGACCTCGGATGTGGCTGCGGGGTTCTCGGAATAGGGGCCAAGATGTTAGGTGCCGGACACGTTTTAGGGATAGATATTGATGAAGACGCTCTTGACGTTTGTTATAGAAATGTGAATGACTTTGAACTTGAAGTAGACCTTGTGCAGTTGGATGTGAAAAAGATTGGTGAAAGTGTGAAACAGTCGACGCCTGATCATGATGAGACAGCTTCAAATAGTTCTTCAAGAGGATCATGTATTAAAGAAAAAAGTTTTGATACTGTGATAATGAATCCCCCATTCGGGACTAAGAAAAACCACGGAATTGACATGCTATTTGTACAGACAGGACTGTTCTTAGCTAAAGGGGCAGTGTATTCTCTTCACAAAACATCAACTCGCACCCACATCGAGAAAAAAGCTAAAGATTTTGGGGTGAAGATGGAGGTACTAGCAGAGTTGAGGTTTAATCTTGAAAACACCTACAAATGTCATAAACAAAAATCAGTAGACATTGAAGTTGATCTCATTCGATTCTCGTTTAAATAATAAGACAGTGAGACAGATGAAGTTACCATATGTTGTGTTTTATCAGGGTCCTAGCTATAATTTTCAGTGTTTGGCAAGACCCTGTTCACTTTTGAGTAATCTTGGTTTATCAGTTAGCAGGTGAATCAGTTGGCTCATTCAGATTGTACACAACATTATATATGTATCAAAATGTGAAACCTTTTTACTGAAATTGTATATAGATAAATAAAAATAGGTAGAAGCATTGAAACGTCATTGTTTTCTTGTGTCATTCTTAAGTCTAACCTCATTATATTCTATCAGAGTTACTTCCCTTTGTTTCACTTCATCAGTATTTTTAAGTGGTTGTCATCAACATTGTCAAAATATACATACACTATATATTCCATATTCAGCAATGGCAGAAAACAACTGTATTTTAAGATTCAACATTTGTGGAGTGTCAACTCAATTTATGAACCAAGTTTCTTTCACTGCAGCTATTAAAGATGCTCCACCGCCGACAAATGGTATTTTTTCACTATCAAAATTAGGTGCAAGCGATTTAGTATTTTTCTTCAGTTACAAAAATTCTTACTTTACACCATTACCACCATTGAAAAGTTTGAGCTTCTAATTTTACGTCAAGTTAAAAATATAAAAAATAATTAATTGCATCCCGAAAAAAATCTGACGCACTATATCCTATATGGAATTAAGTACTGTTTGCGCATGCACCAAAGGCAAAATGGAAAAAATATATATTATTTTTGTGTTAATTAGACCTACATAAACACGATTGAACACCAATTATTGTTCAAATAATGAATATCATTTATGCTCTGTCGGCGGTGGAGCATCTTTAAATTCTGCAATTTCCATTTCAAAACAAAGAATAAAATTCATGAACTTGAAAATGAAGTTTAATTTTTTTATCAACATGAAGGGAAAATTTGTGAAAGTAAATTGCACGTGAATGGAAGTTGGTGTACAGTAACTGAGTGAAATATTCTTTGAAAGACAAACATGCATTTGACATTGTTGTTAATATATGTTTGTTGCAAGATACAAATTAAAGAATACAATTGTCAATATACATGTTTTAAGATAAGAATGACTTGTCACTTTTATCTCTCTTACCCCTCTCCAAAATACAGCTTATATTTTTGACACTGACCATGTATTCTCTATCTGATAAACTTACATGGGGAATTGGTCTGGTCATTGAAATAGTATTGTTGAGAATTTCAAGGTAATATATTTGTATTTTATTATTGTCAACTAATTGATGTCTAAACAAGTCCAAGACATTATGACATCCAGCATAGGTCAAGGTCAAACTTATTCTGTTGGGGAATTTTTGTATTGCAATGATCTGGGTACATGTTTAAAGCAGTGTGAGTATTGATATAATTTCATCAAGGAGTCTAAAGGCCAAGGGTTAAGGTTACTGGTTTTACCGGTAAGGTAAAGGTCAATTTTTGTTTCTTCACTGATTAATATTTTGAGATGATGAACTGACAAAAAGTCGAAGGTTACTTGGTCAGTGGTGTGAAGGTCAAATTGAATCCTGTTACTGATGCATATTTTTCTTTGCTGTAATGAAACAAAGTGAGTGATTAATTGTTGACAGGCTAAGGTCATTGGCAATGGGCAAACACAACTTATTATTACACATTTAATATTTAAACTAATATCAAATCTCAGCATCTAGAATTAAGAAGAGACATACAAGATCCTATAGTGTGGTTATCTTTTTATCTCAGGTGATATGATGGACTTCAGTACAGAAGACTGGGGAGTGACGGATGCAGCAGACCACCTCACCTCAAGTTTGTTTAGCCATATTAAACCTGTAGGGACACCAAAGGTACTTTGTTTAGATACTTAACAAAAAGTATGATTATCTTCACAATCTAATTTTCACTTAAGTAACTTGAAACCCATTTATATCTGGCATCTGTTCCCTTTTGTTATTGTGAAAAAGTTGTTTGAAAAATGTGCGATATTTAACCATGTTACCACCTATGAAAGTTAAGGCTAATGATGAGTAACGTAGTCAAAACAGATATATTACAGGTGAGATATTAGGTCTCCAGCCTCACAGGAATCTGACATGTTTTTTCCGACCAAAAGTATATATAGATATACATGTTTATATAATATATTAGAAACACTAGTGGGGCAGGATAACAATTTTATGACCCATGACCTACCCGGGACTAAACATCGGGATCTATGACACCAAATCACCTATCCAAACATAACTGCAGCTTATATTACTGCGCCACATCCACTTCCTAAAAAGGATGTCTCCATGTATGCATGTATAAGTGTACTATAGCATACAGGTACTGGTGGTTGGAAAATCATGCCAAGTCCCTGTGTCCAGCCCAATTGGCTTAAATCTTTAGCATTTATTGACACATGTAATGTTAAAGATGCTCCACCGCTGACAAATGGTGTTTTTTCACTATCTAAAACAGGAGCAGACGATTTAGTAATTTTCTTCGGTTACAAAAAATACTTACTTTACACCATTATCACCATTGAAAAGGTCGAGCTTCTAATTTTACTTCAAGTTAAACATATGAAAAATAATTATTTGCATCCCGAAAAAAATCCGTGGCACTATATCCTATATGGAATGAAGTACTGATTGCGCATGCACCAAAGGCGAAATAAATTATTCTATATTATTTTCTGTGTTAATTAGACATATATACACAAGATTAAACACCAATTATTGTTCAAATGATGAATATCATTTATGCTCTGTCGGCGGTGGAGCATCTTTAATAGAATACATGGTTTTACATTGTAGTCAAAGAAAGCGGCGCTTCAAAAGGAAACTGGGAAGGAATTAAACGATAAAAAAGGAAAAGTTTCAAAGTCTGTGGATTCTCAACAGTCGATAAAGACAAAGAAAAAAAGACTGAGTGTATCAGAAGGTAAAAAGAACTCTTGTGTGAGGAATGATTATCCTGAGGAAGGAAATAGTGAAGCACAGGAGAAAAAAGGTAAAAAGGTGTCCAAGGTTGTTCAGGACAAAAAAGCTAAAAATAGTATCGCACCTAAGGACATAAAAGGCAACAAACGTAAAGCAGAGACCATTGAGGAACAATCTCCAAGTAAGAAACCAAAACATGTTCAACAGGCGGACACAGTTACTGATATCAATACAGGGGGGGAGAAAAAGAAAAGAAGAAGAAAGAAAAAGAAAAATTCCAATAAAAGGAATAAGTACAAACATTTATCTGTAAAGAAAAGTGAGGGTAATGAGGATGTAGATTGTGATAAAAATTCTAAAGATAATAGGTTGACAGATGACAAACCTACAGTACAGGAAAAGGTCAATATAAAGGATGGCTTGGTGGAAAGGACAAATGCAGCTGTTACTTCTGAACCCAATACTGGTGTATCGTTGGCCAGTAAGAAAGCAAAGCAAAAAGAAAAAAAGATGAATAAATTACTGAAGAAGAAAGGTGAGAAGCAAATAAAGGATAACAATAGCAATGTACATTCTGGTGGGATATGTAAACAGGAAAACAAACAACCAAAATTTAATTTAAAAGTGTTAGACAAAATGTTATCTGACACATCTCCAGTATCAGCGAAAGGACACTCACAGAAGGGAGGGGAGACAACTCTCACAAAGAAAGTGGAGATAAATTCCTTAACAAAAGGGGAGACAACTCCTTCAAAGGAAGAGGAGACAACTCAGACAAAAGAAAGGGGGACAACTCTCTCCCTCAAAGAACGTATGATGGACAAACTGAAGTCTGCCAGATTCCGCTTCCTCAATGAACAGTTGTACAACCAGGAAGGAAGTGAATCCTTTTCCATGTTTAAGGAGGACAAGGAAGCGTTCCAGGTGTACCATCAGGGATTTCAGTCACAGGTGTCGAAGTGGCCCGTCAACCCAGTCAACACTATCATAGGGCAACTTCAGGCCAGGTAAGATTCATAACCCAGTCAACACTATCATAGGGCGACCGGCAACTTCAGGCCAGGTAAGATTCACAACCCAGTCAACACTATCATAGGGCAACTTCAGGCCAGGTAAGAT
>SAYR01046743.1:569114-588991 GCA_004382745.1 Argopecten irradians irradians
TCGTCTTGTAAATGAGGTAAAATGAATAGTAAAATATATGTAATATATTAAAATAAAAATATTTAAATATTTAGTTTAGTTAATTCAAAACAATATAAAATTGCCATGCTGCAAACATTCTACTTTTGTAGCAGTAAGTAAAGCACTTACACAGGAACCTGGCACGAATTTCTAACCAACAGTATTTATATGCTGTATATATATTATATTGTAAATATTGTTGTTTAGAAATTCGTGCCAGGTCCCTGTGAGCACTTGATGAATTAAATATTTTCTACAAGTCCTAAAGCTTATATACATTATCCTTCAACAGGCAGATATCATAATTGGTAATTACATTCTTCAACTCTTTCCAGCCAATTGTACTTAAATATATTACATTCTTTAATTACTAATCACGGCTCTTTATCTATTACAGGACACAACCAACAAGATGTTCTGCCTGTTTGACTTCAAGAAAAGCAAGCCGTCCAAAAATATACCCTCAGAGTTCCATTTGGAGCCATGTATCTATAAAAGAAGATAGCAGTCTGTCAAATAAAATATTATTTGTGATCCTAGGTTGTTGTGTTTTATCATGTATGTTATGGAAATTGGTGTCAACTTTCAAATATACATGAACAAAGTCATTTTTGTTAGCCTTTTTGGGTCTACAGCAAGTTTATGCTAGCTGATGCCATGGTGTAGCTATCTGCTGTCTGCCATCCATCTTCCATCTATCAACTTTACATTAAATCGATACTTAGTTATAAATTACTCCATGATATTTTAACCAAATTTAGTCTTAAGCATTCTTGAAGCACATAATGTATCTATTGATTGGCAAAGTTAGTTTGCCTCTTGAAGAAAGAGGGCTTATGGAATCACCCTGGCATCACCCAACTTTGCTAGACAAAGGTATTCCTCTCTTTTGGAAACTGAACAGAGTTACAGTTTAAACTAGCATGTCTTCTCCTGCAAATGCTGATGCTTTAAACAGCAGATGCTGTTGGCTTGGAAAATGCCAATATTTTGACCATCGGACACAGTCTTACTGAAGTAATGGGTTCTGTTTGTCTTCTGGTTCTGCCAACAGTTTACGAGGATTGACATATTGTTGTCATTTGTGTTGAAGAGAAGATACTGTAATTTTGTTTGAGGCTGAAAGACCTTCCCAATTCTTATGGATATGTACACTGATGGTGGAAGTCAACATTCCTGTGTTTTCTAGAGATGTTTGAATCCAGACAAAATGAAATTAATAGGAAAAACACATCCCTCCAAATAAATGGAAAATACACATCCCTCCAAACCGATGGGAAAAACACATTCCTCAAAATTAATGATTAAAATACACATCCTTCCAAATTAATGGGAAATACCATACTTCCAAATTAATGGAATATACACATACGATGTACTTCCAAATTAATGGGAAATACACATTCGACCAGATTAATGGGAAATATGCATCCCACTGAATTAATGGGAAATACACATCCCACCAAATTAATTGGAAATACACATCCCACCAAATTAATGGAAATACATATCCCACAAAATTAATGGAAAATACACATTCCACAAAATTAATGGGAATTACACATCCCACAAAACTAATTGGAACTAGAAATTGTCATAGACAATTTGGCGGGCTTTTCACTATATTTAGTTTACAATACCGTCATTGCCAGGTAAGTTAAGAACTAGGTAATGCATGGGTTTTGAAGTTGTTACCAATAAATGACCTTGACTTTCAGCCCTGAATAAAAGCGTTTTAGTGAAGATCTGCATGAAGTTTGATCAGCCGAAGAGAACTCTCATCTTAATCCAATTCATATTTCCAAATTCGTTTGAGCAATTGATAAAGAGATCGGATGCGCCTTAACGTTTGAATTTTCTTATCGCTATTTCTCAGAAAGTACTAAAGGGATCTTTCTGAAATTTCATGTGTAGGTTCCCCTTGGTCCCTAGTCATGCATATTGCATTTTGGGACCAATCGGAAAACAACATGGCCGACAGGTGGAGGAAGCAGGGAAAGAAGGAAAAGCAGTTTTACAAAGATCCAATAAAGTTCACTCAATGGTGGGCGCCAAGATCCCTCTGGGATCTCTTGTTAGAACAAGTTATTATTAGAAAAAACATTGCCCTGTAGATTATCTTCAAATAACATAATTGCATGAAAGCTGTAAAACCAACGATAAGTTAGTTAAGACCATTTAAACAATTTATTTATGATATGTGTATTTGACCCCTGTGAACTTGAATATGGGTCAAGGTCATTCCTAGTATCTGACTTTAAAGCCCATCCCCTGGACATCTTACATATGTAATATGAAGATCCTAGACCTTACAGAACTTCAGGAGAAAAGTTTTCAAGTTTATTGTTAAAGGGCCACTACCTTTCCGAAACGGCTTTTAATTTTTAAAATAGGATTGTAAAACGAGATCAATAATTTTGTAGAGTCGCAGAAGTTATTAACTATACGTTTACTAGCACACTTATCATCACCTTCAGAACTGTTTAATTAGAATAAATGAAATGTTAATTTTCATAACGCGGGTCGTCTTATGTTTCCCGCCGTCGTCCTAAATGCCGCACGGTAGTTGACTATCACTGCGCCAGACGGCAAAACAGCGAAATGAATCTCCACTGATATCGTATATTAGACAGGAAATATTGCATGTTTGGTGTTGTAACCTCATCTTAAGCCATCGATATATATTTTCTTTTGTTAATTATGTTTTTAAGAAACATTTAAATTTTGCTCCGGAAAGGTAGTGGGCCTTTAAAAACAGGACCTTTAACATTTGACCCTTACCGAAAACCGGAAGTTGCCATTTTTTGTAATAACATGTAGAGAGAAAAAGTTTACGCTTAAGATTATCTGCAAAAAATATCATTAGATGCAATCTGTGACAAGAACTGTTAGTGAGTTATAAGCATTTTTAAATTTTAAGATATGACGTCAAAGCGGCCATTTTGTTTTTTTGATGAAGAGGAAAATCATATCAAACGTTAGAGAACATTAGAGGGGTCCTTTCTATAGCAATTGCAGACTATATTAGTCATTATTTTCGACAATATATAATGTTAAACATTTTTGCGGGAATTTAGCAAAGATCAAATAATTGTTCAAAATGGCATACAGCATTAACCGGAAGTTCTACCGAAAAATAAAAGACATCAAATTCATCAGAATGACATTCTGCATCGATGTGTAAAAAGAAATTTCGCAAAATAAAAAAAAAATAAAAATTCGTGAACTTTGACCCCATAGCGAACTTTTTTGTTTGACCTTTGATCTAATTGCTGTACTTGTATAAAAGTTAGTCTTTTATACGATCTACATAAAACATCAAAAATATTTGCTGTATCTTAAACGTTTTTTTTTTTAGTTATGGCTGTTTTAAACTTTTTGGGTATGACGTCATGGCGGCCATCTTGGATTTTTGACCTACTTAAAAATGTTGCGGTCACCCCTTCAATTCATGCCATACAATATAACAATAAGGCCATTGAGATACCTCTTACCATTTTGAAGATCTTTTGGACACAAAAAAAAGAGTAGTAGAATAATAATAATAATAAACAGAACAAAAACAATAGGACTTTTCACCACATGGTGAAAAGCCCTAAATACAAATCCCTCAAAATTAGCGGGAAATACACATCCCACCAAATTAACAGGAAATACACATCCCACAAAACTTATTGGAAATACACATCCCTCCAAATTAATGGGAAATACACATCTCACCAAATTAATGGGAAATACACACCCCACCAAATTAATGGGAAATACACATCCCTCCAAATTAATGGGAAATACACATCCCTCCAAATTAACGGGAAATACACATCCCTCCAAATTAATGGGAAATACACATCCCTCCAAATTAATGGGAAATACACATCCCTACAAATTAACGGGAAATACACATCTCACCAAATTAATGGGAAATACACATCCCTCCAAATTACCGGGAAATACACATCTCACCAAATTAATGGGAAATACACACCCCGCCAAATTAATGGGAAATACACATCCCACCAAATTAATGGGAAATGCACATCCCACCAAATTAATGGAAATACACATCCCTCCAAATTAATGGAAATACATATCCCACAAAATTAATGGAAAATACACATTCTATCAAATTAATGGGAAATACACATCTCACCAAATTAATGGTAAATACACATCCCACCAAATTATCATAGGGCAACTTCAGGCCAGGTAAGATTCACAACCCAGTCAACACTATCATAGGGCAACTTCAGGCTAGGTAAGATTCACAACCCAGTCAACACTATCATAGGGCAACTTCAGGCCAGGTAAGATTCACAACCCAGTCAACACTATCATAGGGCAACTTCAGGCCAGGTAAGATTCACAACCCAGTCAACACTATCATAGGGCAACTTCAGGCTAGGTAAGATTCACAACCTAGTCAACACTATCATAGGGCAACTTCAGACCAGGTTAGATTCAAAACCATGTCAACACTATCATAGGGCAACTTCAGGCCAGGTAAGATTCACAACCCAGTCAACACTATCATAGGGCAACTTCAGGCCAGGTAAGATTCACAACCCAGTCAACACTATCAAGTGGATATTAGTTGGTCCAAGACTGTAATTAAGCATGTCAGTATGGATTGGGGGTATATATATCCTTAATACTTCAAGGGATTACTATCACCGTGATTATATCAAACCCTGAACCATTCTCGATACTCCAGAGGTTATTATCACTGTCCCACTATCTACCCTGAACTATGTCTTACCAAAACAATGCATATGATATCAGAAGGGAAAAAAATATTCACAGGCCTACAGAGAATTTGTGCCTTGCTATGACATAATCCAGAGGTGGATATAACTACAGTGATAGTAACCCTGGTGGCTGAAATTAAATATTTATACTCACTGAAGATTACAGATCGGTTTGTGTTGGAACTCATTTTATATAGTTGACATAAACATTGTAACCTTGCTATAATAGATATTTGAATTATTGAAGACAATCTTCATCATCAGGATTGAAAATTGTTTTATGAGAGAGGGTTTTTTGGGAAAGATTGATAGTTTTTTCATTATATTTACATTCCAGGGTTGGCAATTTGTAATGGTAACAGTTTGTTGGCATAATTTGGTACTCTCTGTACTTGGTTAAGGTATTTTATTTTTTTCAGACCTCCAAACTTAGTGATTGCAGACTTTGGATGTGGTGACGCTGCCATAGCCCGAAAACTTCCTAACAAAGTCCACTCCTTTGATCTTGTGACCATCAACAAATATGTGACGGCTTGTGACATGGCTAAGGTGAGTACATTGGTCAGGAAGGGGACAGACATTGGTCAGTTAAAAGATGGATACACAAAATGTAGGCCACTATAAAGGGATGTAATTGATGTATTTGTCAAGTATAGGGTGGA
Organism: Argopecten irradians irradians; assembly: GCA_004382745.1. NCBI lineage: Eukaryota > Metazoa > Mollusca > Bivalvia > Pectinida > Pectinidae > Argopecten > Argopecten irradians. The sequence continues at coordinate 574,543 of SAYR01046743.1, forward strand.
TGTTGGTCAGCTGAAGAATAGGCACTTATGACTTAAGTGGTTAAGATGTCTCAACTTATTACCAAAAGCCCTCCATCTCAGGGTCGTGAGTTTGAATGTGGGGCAGTTGCCAGGTACTTATCGCTGGTCGGTGGTTTTTCTCTGAGTATTCCAGCTTTCCTTCACCAATAAATCTGGCACGTCCTTACATGACCCTGGCTGTTAATAGGACCTTATTAAACTTATAAAACACACCAAACCCAGTTAGGGGACAGGTACACTGTATTCATTAGGTAGGGGTAGGGCACATCTACTTTAGGGGATAGCCTTGGTCAGTTAGAGGCAGGTATTGTCAGTAAGAAGACCAACATTACAGGTTACTTAGGAGACAAGTATATGTCAGGTAGAAGATGAACATTGGTCATTTAGGAAACAGGGATTGGTCGGTACGAGAACATGAATTGGAGAAGTTAGAGGATAAGTATTAGTGAGTTTGAGGACAGTAATTTGTGAGCTAGAGATAAGATATTTGGTTAGTTGAGGACAGAATTCTGATATCACTAGTAGTCTCTTTAAGTTGTGTGCATCGGTGAGGAATATGAGCCTACCTTGGTTAGTTATGAAATGGAATTTGTTAATCAATAATATGGCAGATATAAGTCAGAAAGGAGATAGACATGTACAAAAGCACATTCAGTACATGTATGTATCTCAAATAGCAATGCTCTGATATTCTATACCTCCATGACATGTAATCTAAACTTAGTGTTTATTTGTGACCGTAGGTGCCACTGAAGAAGGAGACCGTGGATGTAGCCGTGTTCTGTTTATCACTGATGGGTAGAAACCTTCCTGATTATCTTAAAGAGGCCAGCCGAGTCCTTAAACCAGGGTTTGTATATCACATTGGACTGCCATGTTTTCACTCCCCACATAAGTGAAAATGTTTATTGTTTTAAAAGATTTTTTACATCCCTCTCAAGAGTTAACTTAAAAATTATGGAAGGTTTAATCATTTTATTTCCAAAGCAGCAAGAAACTTTTGTTTGTCTGAAGATCTGGTTATAGTTTCATTGTCATGATAATGAAATCATGTTTTCTTAATTTCAATTTTGAAAAACCTTAATGTTGTGCTTTGCACTCGATATTTTATTTTGATGCAAAAATGAACTTCTTAATTAAAGCATGGAAAAGATGTACAGTAAAAGACAGTAAAACCTGTCTTAGCGACCACCTCTATATAAAGACCACCTGCTTATGAAGACCACTTTTCTAGGGTCCCAAATGACCAATTTCTACACAATTCAACCTCTGTTTAAAGACCACCTGGCTGTAAAGACCATTTTCCTTGGTCCCTTATGTGGTCGTTGTAGACAGGTTTGACTGTATATATTTATAGCTCCATCATGGGATAGGCTTACGTTCGATGTGTTCCTATTAACTATTCCAACTTGTGTTGCAGAGGTTCCCTGAAGGTTGCTGAGGTCACCAGTCGTATAAGAAATTTGGTACATTTTAAAAAGACCATGGAAAAGTTTGGCTTTCGTCTTGTAAATGAGGTAAAATGAATAGTAAAATATATGTAATATATTAAAATAAAATATTTAAATATTTAGTTTAGTTAATTCAAAACAATATAAAATTGCCATGCTGCAAACATTCTACTTTTGTAGCAGTAAGTAAAGCACTTACACAGGAACCTGGCACAAATTTCTAACCAACAGTATTTATATGCTGTATATATATTATATTGTAAATATTGTTGTTTAGAAATTCGTGCCAGGTCCCTGTGAGTACTTGATGAATTAAATATTTTCTACAAGTCCTAAAGCTTATATACATTATCCTTCAACAGGCAGATATCATAATTGGTAATTACATTCTTCAACTCTTTCCAGCCAATTGTACTTTAACATATTACATTCTTACTAACCACGGCTCTTTATCTATTACAGGACACAACCAACAAGATGTTCTGCCTGTTTGACTTCAAGAAAAGCAAGCCGTCCAAAAATATACCCTCAGAGTTCCATTTGGAGCCATGTATCTATAAAAGAAGATAGCAGTCTGTCAAATAAAATATTATTTGTTATCCTAGGTTGTTGTTTTATCATTTGTATGTTATGGAAATTGGTGTCAACTTTCAAATATACATGTACAAAGTCATTTTTGTTAGCCTTTTTGGGTCTACAGCAAGTTTATGCTAGCTGATGCCATGGTGTAGCTGTCTGCTGTCTGCCATCCATCTTCCATCTATCAACTTTACATTAAATCGATACTTAGTTATACATTACTCCATGATATTTTAACCAAATTTAGTCTTAAGCATTCTTGAACACATAATGTAACTATTGATTGGCAAAGTTAGCTAGCCTCTTGAAGAAAGAGGGGCTTAGTTATGGAATCACCCTGGCATCACCCAACTTTGCTAGACAAAGGTATTCCTCTCTTTTGGAAACTGAACAGAGTTACAGTTTAAACTAGCATGTCTTCTCCTGCAAATGCTGATGCTTTAAACAGCAGATGCTGTTGGCTTGGAAAATGCCAATATTTTGACCATCGGACACAGTCTTACTGAAGTAATGGGTTCTGTTTGGCTTCTGGTTCTGCCAACAGTTTACGAGGATTGACACATTGTTGTCATTTGTGTTGAAGAGAAGATAATGTAATTTTGTTTGAGGCTGAAAGACCTTCCCAATACTCATGGATATGTACACTGATGGTGGAAGTCAACATTCCTGTGTTTTCTAGAGATGTTTGAATCCAGACAAAATGAAATTAATAGGAAAAACACATCCCTCCAAATAAATGGAAAATACACATCCCTCTAAACCGATGGGAAAAACACATTCCTCAAAATTAATGATAAATACACATCCTTCTAAATTAATGGGAAATACACATTCGACCAGATTAATGGGAAATACGCATCCCACTGAATTAATGGGAACTACACATCCCACCAAATTAATTGGAAATACACATCCCACAAAATTAATGGAAATACACATCCCACCAAATTAATGGAAATACATATCCCACAAAATTAATGGAAAATACACATTCCACAAAATTAATGGGAATTACACATCCCACAAAACTAATTGGAACTAGAAATTGTCATAGACAATTTGGCGGGCTTTTCACTATATTTAGTTTACAATACCGTCATTGCCAGGTAAGTTAAGAACTAGGTAATGCATGGGTTTTGAAGTTGTTACCAATAAATGACATTGACTTTCAGCCCTGAATAAAAGTGTTTTAGTGAAGATATGCATGAAGTTTGATCAGCAGAAGAGAACTATCATCTTAATCTAATTCATATTTCCAAATTCGTTTGAGCAATTGATAAAGAGATCGGATGCGCCTTAACGTTTGAAGTTTCTTATCGCTATTTCTCAGAAAGTACTAGAGGGATCTTTCTGAAATTTCATGTGTAGGTTCCCCTTGGTCCCTAGTCATGCATATTGCATTTTGGGACCAATCGGAAAACAACATGGCCGACAGGTGGAGGAAGCAGGGAAAGAAGGAAAAGCAGTTTTACAAAGATCCAATAAAGTTCACTCAATGGTGGGCTCCAAGATCCCTCTGGGATCTCTTGTTAGAACAAGTTATTATTAGAAAAAACATTGCCCTGTAGATTATCTTCAAATAACATAATTGCATGAAAGCTGTAAAACCAACGATAAGTTAGTTAAGACCATTTAAACAATTTATTTATGATATGTGTATTTGACCCCTGTGAACTTGAATATGGGTCAAGGTCATTCCTAGTATCTGACTTTAAAGCCCATCCCCTGGACATCTTATATATGTAATATGAAGATCCTAGACCTTACAGAACTTCAGGAGAAAAGTTTTCAAGTTTATTGTTAAAAACAGGACCTTTAACATTTGACCCTTACCGAAAACCGGAAGTTGCCATTTTTTGTAATAACATGTAGAGAGAAAAAGTTTACGCTTAAGATTATCTGCAAAAAATATCATGAGATGCAATCTGTGAAAAGAACTGTTAGTGAGTTATAAGCATTTTTAATTTTTAAGATATGACGTCATAGCGGCCATTTTGTTTTTTTGATGAAGATGAAAATCATATCAAACGTTAGAGAACATTAGAGGGGTCCTTTCTATAGCAATTGCAGACTATATTAGTCATTCAGTTCGACAATATATAATGTTAAACATTTTGGCGGGAATTTAGCAAAGATCAAAGGATTGTTCAAAATGGCATACAGCATTAACCGGAAGTGCTACCGAAAAATAAAAGACATCAAATTCATCAGAATGACATTCTGCATCGATGTGTAAAAAGAAATTTCGCAAAATAAAAAAAAAATAAAAATTCGTGAACTTTGACCCCATAGCGAACTTTTTTGTTTGACCTTTGACCTAATTGCTGTAATTGTATAAAAGTTAGTCTTTTATACGATCTACATAAAACATCAAAAATATTTGCTGTATCTTAAACGTTTTTTTTAGTTATGGCTGTTTTAAACTTTTTGGGTATGACGTCATGGCGGCCATCTTGGATTTTTGACCTACTTAAAAATGTTGCGATCACCCCTTCAATTCATGCCATACAATATAACAATAAGGCCATTGACATACCTCTTACCATTTTGAAGATCTTTTGGACAAAAAAAAGGTGTAGTAGAATAATAATAATAATAAACAGAACAAAAACAACAGGACTTTTCACCACATGGTGAAAAGCCCTAAATACACATCCCTCAAAATAAGCGGGAAATACACATCCCACCATATTAACAGGAAATACACATCCCACAAAACTTATTGGAAATACACATCCCTACAAATTAATGGAGAATACACATCCCTCCAAATTAACGGGAAATACACATCTCACCAATTTAATGGGAAATACACATCCCACCAAATTCATGGGAAATACACATCCCACCAAATTAATGGAAATACACATCCCTCCAAATTAATGGAAATACATATCCCACAAAATTAATGGAAAATACACATTCCATCAAATTAATGGGAAATACACATCTCACCAAATTAATGGTAAATACACACCCCACCAAATTAATGGGAAATACACATCCCTCCAAATTAATGGAAATACATATCCCACAAAATTAATGGAAAATACACATTCATCAAATTAATGGTAAATACACATCTCACCAAATTAATGTTAAATACACATCATACCAAATTAATGGTAAATACACATCATACCAAATTAATGGTCTCACCAAATTAATGGTAAATACACATCATACCAAATTAATGTTAAATACACATCATACCAAATTAATGGCAAATACACATCATACCAAATTAATGGTAAATACACATCTCACCAAATTAATGGTAAATACACATCATACCAAATTAATGGTAAATACACATCATACCAAATTAATGGTAAATACACATCCCACCAAATTAATGGGAAATACACATCTCACCAAATTAATGGTAAATACATGTACATGGGTATGTTTTTATTTGGATAGTTATCTTAACTTCCTCCAACGAGATAGCGTTTTCACGACAAAACTATATAAATCTCTCCACCAAAAAGATGGAGTTTTCCCGCCAAAAACTATCTTAATCTCTGCTCCAGAGAGGTGGCATTTTACCGTCAAAACTATCTAAATCTCTGCATTAAAGAGATGACAATTCCCCGCCAAATCTCACCCTCTGTGTCTAAATTCCACTACGTACAGCACATTGATCATGACCTCACCATCTTGACATTATATAGCTCTGTTTATCAGACCTTAATGCAGCAATATACATTGTATATATATATATAATATAGTCTGATTACGTTAGTAACACTAGGCCACTAGCTGTGAATTATACATATCTACCTAGGAAGTGACGTACACCGTCTTGCAAATACTTGGTAAGTAGGCCTACCTACATTAGTTTTAATCAAAACTCCCAAAACATTGAGTGATGTACATGTAGATTCTCACTATTTATAATTGGTGACAACGTTATGTGCCATCGTGCTAAGCATGATTTGGTTCATTCGAGCCGCTATAATTCATTATTATTCTGTCACACACAATATTAGACTCGTGTCGGTCTTTGACTTATTTTGGCATAACGCACTAACGATCATCCGGAACTCCTTGGGGAATAGATATTACCGTGTATTTTCGTGATAATACCCGATGAGTTCAGGATGAACGCACTCAAGCTTACTACATTGATCAAAATGAAACAGGAAGTATTTAGGGACTTCCGGTATGTAACTAACGACGCTGCTAGCAGATACAGGTATAGTATAAAATCAATGTTATTGCAAACGTTCATCAAAACCGTTACTTTCTGGTATATATATGTAATGAACAACAAATTTTATGCTTTGAGTTTGATGACTATATATGCCGTGTGTGTTGGCACCTGTACGTGTATATATGTAAGCGTATTTATATATACACGTACATATACATTTGTATATTAATTTGTACCTGTATATACATGTAGTGTATTTATACATCTTACATTATGTATATCGTCACTCATGAATAGAACACACTAGACAGTGTTACAGTATATTGTGCAATTCACCATTTAAAAGAAAAAGCTGTACTTTGAATTTTCATAATTGAGTAGTTTTCAAACTTGAAGATCTGAATCGACCATTCAACAAAACATACATGTAAAATTGATATATACAAATGAAACATAATGTTATGGCTATAAAGATTACTATCATATCGATTATTCAATTGAATTATATCTTTTATAATCAGAACTTCAAACACCCATAAAAATTTACAGTAATTCATATCACATGTCATCCTCGATATTCCAAGGGTTCCGATCACTTACGATCTCTACACCCCTGGACAATCTCATAGTAAAATTGAAGGCAGCTCAGCGGGAAACATTTGACCAATCACAGGCCAGCAAAGATTTCCTCTGAAGACTACAGAGAGAGTGACGCCTAACATCAACGCCACACAGCCAGCCACAGTGTACAGTTATATGCCTCTTTTGATGTACATCAAATAACTAAATTACCTGTTCTGTTCTGTTGCCTCCAGTTTTACAATGAGATAGTCCAGGGGTGTAGAGATTGTAAGTGATCGGAACCCCTGGAGTATCGAGAATGATCACATGTATTTATATATAATTCCTAATTAAGTTTAGTACTGTATTTGTAAATTTAATCGATTTACCTAGTGTATTCCAAAAAGTCATAGAAAATAATATGTATATATGTTTTTCACTCTTTCGTCACTGTTTTCACCATCTTTAAGACTTTGTGATTAAAAATGTAAGAGTCAAGTTATCAGAAATTTTAATTGCACAATTACAAATTATTTTAATTTCAGACGCGTCTAGGTCATCTCACTACTGGTTGCCTAATTGAGTGTCAATTTCTTATTTCCAGAGCTCCATTTATAAGCTGTTGTGTTCATCGATATGGCTGAAACAAGGTCAGAACTGCGTTTGAAAGAGTTAAGGAGCTACCTTCAGGATATTGAAACATTTGATAATCCCAAACTCCTTTTGGGACAGTATCCTACGCCTCCGGCTGTCGCAGCTGAAATTCTCCACTCAATCAACACCAACTATGATGATATCCGCAACAAAACTGTAGCTGACCTCGGATGTGGCTGTGGAATGCTAGGAATAGGGGCCAAGATGTTAGGGGCCAGACACGTTTTAGGGATAGATATTGATAGGGATGCTCTTGACATTAGTTACAGAAATATGAAAGAACTTGAAGCAGATATCGATCTCTTGCAGTGTGATGTAACGACGATAGGCATAGATGCGGTGGAGGACTCGACACCTGATGGTGGAGTTTCTAACAAGATCTCGACATTTAAAGAAAATAATTTTGATACAGTGATAATGAACCCTCCGTTTGGGACTAAGAGAAATCATAGAATTGACATGGAATTTGTACGGGCAGGACTGTTCTTGGCTAAAGGGGCAGTGTATTCTATACATAGAAGCTCAACGTCTCCGGCAGAGATGAAGAAACAAGCTGAAGAAATGGGAGTGAATGTGGAATGTTCAGCCCTTTCTAGGTTTACACTGGACAAGCTATACAATAAAGAACAACCAGTTAAAATATGTAACTACCTGTATCGATTCTCATTTAAATGATTTGAGGTTCCAATACACAAACTATACGTTGCTACTAAGAGGGATACACATACAGAAAGTGCAGTGTGTTCTGCTCTGATGGATTCAAAACCTTCGAAGGCTGGCTGGATTTTCTAACCAGGGTACGTGTATTGTGACCACAGGACAATTACGGTAATTTTCTAATAATGTCAAAATTTTTAAAATGTTGATGGATTTTTAATTTAGAGTTTGGTGTCTTGCTCATCTTTTTGTCTGCAAGTAACGTTTGTTGAGAATCATCTTTATTTCTGCATATTAATCTTTTGAAACTTTTATAATTATCATCTTTATAATGTAGTTGTCTCCCCTTGAATGACATTTGAATCTTTATTGAGTTTTATTTACCACAAATAAGACCCCTCTCGCAAATAATAATTTGTTGTCCTTAGCACAATGTATCAGTATAAACTAAGTCTCCATACCTATGTTGCAGAAGTATGTTCTATGAAGTAGCTGAGTTCACCAGTATTTAACAGGAATGTGTAATGGAAAAGTTTTTCATCTGCTTTCATCTGCCACAATGAGGTAAGATGACATTAAAGGAAGAGGATTGTATTTTTCAAATTAATGTATATTCGGTTATTTTCATGGTCAAAGTTTTCGCAATTTGGCCCTAACACTAGAAAATTAAGTTTCAGCTAAACAAAATTTTGCGTTTGGCAAATCAGACAGACCCAAGGTCATTCTATCGATAAAATATTCTTGGGTACTGTTTGATTTAAATTGCTGTTCTCTTGTTTCGAATAGTGTCTATATCAAATTCGTTCCTATACAGTATATTCAACAATTTCTTAAATATTTCACGGATCAAATTTTCGCGACCATGCCGATGACCAATGAAATTGTGAAAATATCATCCCTCACTAAATTAAGTAGTTATACCGTATACAAATGCTTGTATTAAGGATAATGTATGGTACCTGTTGCCAGAATTGGTCGATAATTTTGTATGAGATTTTGTGGTTATTAAATAAAAGTTTCCTCAATTTTGGCTTTAAACATATCATGTAATATTTGGGACAAATATGAATTTGTATCTCTTTTCAGCAGTTATGAAACTACTTTTTTCATATAATTTGATCTGTGCCATTGGCCGACATGAATGACTTTATACTAGATATATCTAATCACAATTCTGTACTTATTTCAGGAGATACACCAAAAAACATTTCCTGTTCTATTCGACTTACTTAGTAAGGAACTGGAAGTAAGGAAATGAACATCTCAAAACAGTACACCTGCAGAGTTTCGACCTCTAGGACTCTATACACAAAGAGAGCTGTAGACATTTCTATCAAATAAAATATTCTTTCATTATCATATTAAGTTCTTCTGTTATTGTTTGTATGGTGTGTAACTTTTTATCACATTGTGAATTTTTCTCCAACACAGTCACACAAACAAGAGGCCCAGAAGGCCTGTATCGCTCACCTTGTCAGATGGCACTTGACGAAAGCGGTGCAAACAAATAACAATTATTTCATAAAGTATAGTTGTCCAATTTATTTCAACAAATCTTACATTTAAATATAAATAGTTGATAATGAAAATCACAGATGTGATCTTGTGTCCTTCAGAACACCCAGTGCATACTAACAAATTGCATTATGTCTAAAACGACATTGCTAGCTGTTCAAAACTTAAAACTCTCACTTGTTTTTAGATAACAAGGATGACACAGTCATTTCAATAGTGAAGCATAAATTCTTAACAATGATATGAGTTATAATGCGAAATACCAGGTATTCAATTTAAGGACATGATCAATATTACTTCATGGATGATACAGATTTTTCACAGCAAAATTTAAGTTCTTTCCCAACGTTTTTCCAACATTTTTCAAGCAATTTTAAATTTTCAAGGTACACTTTTACACAATACTTTATCTGTGCAATATTTTATTACATAGAGAGCTCCATATCACGAGAAGACAAATGTTATGTATAGATGAATCGTGAACATCATCATATTTGATTCTGCAAGGTTAAACAAATTGGTAATCATTGGATGAGATTATTCAAGGATAGAATATTCAATGTTGTTTGGAGATGAAAATAAATTCAGGTTTGATAACATAAAACTTTTATATTAAATTTTATCTTACTGTAGCCCAATACCTAAGATACCAAACAAAATTACAAAAAGTCACATTATATGCCTGTTTATGTAATTATACATGTACACATTACATAGCAAGTAACGACATGTGAACCTCTCACTCTCTAAATGTCTAGTGCTAGACTAGAAATCCTAATAGATGGAATATCACAGAATGTTACATCACTATTTCACAACTCTTTTCAGAGATATCTTAAAAAGTGTTTGCCCATATATTTCACTTTTGCTACTTCGAAATATGACTTGCTTCTACATAAAATTTCAAGCAATTTTCAGATTTTGTTTTCGATGATTGTGAGCACAAAAATCATACATCCATGATATCCTCACTTGAAGGATCTTGTTTAAACATTTCAGAGATCTGTATATTTGTCTTGTTAATGGCCATCAGAGGTTTCAGAGCAGACATGAGGCTATGGAAGAGATGCGGGTGTAGGATTTCCTGGGCCGCCAATAGCTGTTTGGTCCTGTGTCTCTCCTGTAACATTTAAACACCCATGTGAATCAGATCTGGGTATTTACTTTCACGAATTTCGTGATGCATATAAAATCACGAAAGTTTGTGTCTGTGAATTGATATCTACATTTCTTAAATTGACCCGAATTTCCATTCAGTTTTTAAATCTGGGAAGGTTAAAGGGACAATTCACTTAGGCTAATTCTTTTACATAACCAAGAAGCAAAATATCGCATAAATGTATTGTTCTACATTTCTTATGAAACATATAATGTAAAAGATTTCCAAATTCCACGACCTTGTTAAGTATTTTAATTAATATTGTTGAAATATAAAATTGTTGATCAATACGATTAAGCAGGTACACTATGGACGCTGTACCCATACCCGAGCCAAAGTCACGCACGTTAAATAAATAAACTACATAACCACTGAGAAGGTGATAAAATGATTTTAGACAAGACAAGTCACCTTATAATGTAATCATACTACTGTCAGAGCGATTTGAGCAGTTCTAGACAACAGTTGCATTACTCTACGAGCAAAGGACAGGGCTCGGCATACAAGAAGTTCGACCACAATGTGTAATGGCGGACAGCGAGCGAGTTTGAACATCTACACACATGTCACCACCATGGGCTTTTCTGGCATATCACAGTAAAACCAACTGATCTATTTCCATAAGAACTGGTTTTTTCCGATATACATGTATGTACAAATTTTAATGTTCTCTTAGACTGAATTGTCCCTTTAATCTTTGCAAATTTGTTTTGAAATGGAAATCGCAAAATTTAGTAGCCGCAAAAGGTTTAAAATAATATTTTTTTTTCTTCATATCTAATGGATATTGTATACATCAAAATTTTAATATTTCAACATAAATTGCCGAATATAATTCATATAATACATGTATGAATAAAATCTGTCTTTTTTTGATAAAATGAAATATCATCTAGATCCAAATTCTACATTTCAGGAAAAATACCACTCAGACCAGTTCATGGTACATGCTTAAAATGGCAGATTGGTATATGTACAACTGCTAAATACAACATACAGTAGGAAAATACAGATAGATATATATACAAATGTGTATCAACCTCTTTTCAATATTATCCCACATAAAAGCATCCAGGGGATTTGGAAGCTAGAGCAAATAGCTAGGAGGACCAGAATTCAAACATATATTGATTATCTCCCTTCTCTTGTAAAAGACAGAGAGCAAGGAGAAAACGACGGTAGGGGTGATTTCATTAGATACTTCATGTACATTGAATGAATATTTAGGACTACCGACCTTAGGTGACTCGAAGCAGGCAGGACAGTTCTCAGCTATGACTGGTAGCTTGTTCTGTAAACCAAACATATAGAGAAAAGTCTTTAACAATCGTTTCGCTTTTCAAAAAACATATATTTTTTCTTAATTGTTTTCTTCTCATACAACCTACTGAACTTTACATAACTTGATTATAAGTTTGTGTGTTATATGACATTCAATCAAAACTTTGATTTCATTTAAGGATGTGCTATATTTTGAGATAGTTTGCAGAAGTATCTTATAAAAATCTGTGAACCGATTTTACATCATTTACAACTCGGCCTCTGCGGCCCTTTAAAGGAAACCCATACCTGTTCAGCAAATGTACGGAGTTCTTTTTCCCTGACATAAACAAGAGGACGAATCACTCGCAGATCTCCTTCACTGTTGATATAGACAATGGTAACAGGATGGGTTAGATGTAGACGGCGTTTTTAGAGACTAATAAATTAAATGTATTTCTAATAAGTTACATATAATACATCTCACAAATTCACGACCAAGGGCTTTTATTTAGTTATTTTTATTTTACTTAAAATTTATGCAATTATTTTGTAGAGTAATTGGATTTGTGTTCCGAGCTCTCTCACAAAATTCTGCGTAAATTTGGTGAAAATATGGTAGGTCAAAGTAATAAAATCTTTATAAATTGTCGAAATTTAAACTCAACATCCATATCTAGAGATTTTACTTACTCCACTGTATAGTGTGCCTTCATTGTACGCAGCAGTCCATTATGGAACACCGACATCAGGAAACTGTCAAATACACACAATCATTAAATTGAAATTAAAGTGAAACGCAGTTATAATGAAACTCTAGGAACCAACAAATTCACTTTATTATAAAGATAGATCGTTATACACATGTAACAAATATATAACAGTGATACTGACCGTGAATGAAAATGACTATACTATAAACATGAATTTGTTGTAAGCGTGTTTGTTATAAATGTGTTTTAGTTTACAAGTAATTCCAAAGGAATAGGTGGCAATTTATGGGGAAAAATAAACAAGGACATTGAATGGAGCTGATGACAGGTATACTAATTTTAGTGGATTCAAATTTCAGGTAAAATGGTGTAATTGCTGTATCAATAAAATGAAATACTTACCATTATATTTTAGAGTAAAAGGTCTTTGAATTAGAGAAAATTGTCAGAATCAGATTACATCAGTCTTAATGTGTACATTTTCAGTAAAAGAAAAAAACTTTCACCACAAAACTGACCTTTCACTAAGATCATCAAGGTGCTGACCCAGAGCTAGGACGTTGTACCCCTCGCGACGTGCACAGGCGTAGATTCTGCCTCTCTTCATACGACTACAGAAGCTACAGATGGAGGCACACTCGTAGTCAAGGTTCTGGGCTGTCTCCATGATACCTGTAATCAAGAAGACTTGCATTTACAATATTCCTCTAGCATGGAAGAAATTTCAATTGAAAATGAAGTAATGGCTCTCAATTTCTATAATCGTTTACATTGAACTAGGATAGTCTCTCTTTTTTGTAACCTTTGCAATAAAATGATAATGTTATATGTTTGAAATTTCAGGTAGAATTTAAAGTGCACGAGGATTGTGCCTTGTGAAGTAAGCCAGAGGACTTATTGTAGAACCTAGGGGCAGGTGAATTCTTACCTCATGATTGAAAATGTTAAAGGCAATTTGGTTTTTGCAATAGTGCAAACAAACATATTTTTACACAAACTAAACATATATTAAGTGGTTAAACTTGGCGCAATTTTTGAGCGATAAAAAATTACGAAAAATTATTTGACCCGAAAATGTTCTTAATTGAACCATAAGACTAAATCGTGAAATTTGAAAAATAATGAAATATAGTCGCCACAAAAATAGTTTGGTTCACAGAAGATAAGAATTTGAATTAGGTATTTTCCATTAAAGGTCTTAATATTGTATATCACTTACACTGTGACTCGTAAAAGTAGGGTACACCAAGACTCGCTAGGTACGCCTTCAGGGGTCGTGGGTCATAAGACGGCGTCTGGGGGTCAACTGTGACAGCTCCAAATTCAAAGCTCAAGCCCTGCATTAAAACATACTCCAATAGTTGAGATCATTAATTCCTTGTAATTCATTACAAAATAATTTCTTGAAATTGAATAATAGTGGATTTTTTAAGCAAATAAAACCCTCCAGATGACATACTCAAATATAGCTCTGACATTCTGAAGAATGTTTTCATAAACGAAAGAATAGTTGAGGCTCAAAATATATTTCTGATCTCCAAACAAATACCTCCTTCAACACTAGACATTAATGACAAAACCTCACCAAACAAGAGGCCCATGGGCCTTAACGGTCATCTGACTCATGGCACAAAACAACAAAGTCACAGTATAAAGTATTGGTTAACGATTAATATAAACAAAAAAAATGATACAAGGAACTCCTTAGTTGAATATGTAAGTT
>SAYR01046753.1:0-13063 GCA_004382745.1 Argopecten irradians irradians
ATTGCTCTATCTCGGAAGATTTCGTTACCATCTATCGTATCCTGGCATCTATTACATCGCTACCGACTTTTTTTTTTGTTATCTACATCCTGCGCTGAATAAATCTCATTCTTTCTTTACGGATTTTATCTAATATAGGTACATGCTATCTAAGCGGGACTAAAATTATCAAAGTAAACTGTTATTTAGGCCTGAATAGTAACGCTTCCTCACCGCATTCTTTATGATAGCGAGAGTGCGAGTTCGTTATCTCTATTTAGATAAGTCCCTGCATAGTTTCATTGTATGAAAGACGAGTTGGGGCGATGACTAATGAATTCTATCGTTATTCGCAGAAAAGTGACAAAACAAAATTTTGTTAAGCCCATCTATGAGATTTATAGCGAGCTACATCAATATATGGAGTGAGTCTGGTCTACCGTGGCTTGGCTATTTTTACACCTGGTCGTCTGAACCACTAACCTTGTGAGTGGGCGATTCGTGAACTCTCATTTTCATCAGTTTTAGCCGGTGAGAACATCTCCAGATCCAAATTGTGGCGAGCGGGTCCTTGTCTTAAACTATATTCCATCCTGTTTGCATGATCTAGGTCGACTTACTTTTGCCAGCCTATCTGGATTATATTGCAAAGCTCGTAGCTTGTTTTTTGGGTTATCAGGTGTTCAAGTGTTTGTTAGGTTAAGGGATTTGTGAAGCTGTCGCTTTTTCTACTTCCAGAATGTAATCTTAGATTGTCCTATCCAGAATGACTGTTGCTGAGCTTTTGTCGCTTTTTTGATAACAAATAGAATTATCGTTTTTTGAGAAAATTATCCTGCCTCTCTTTCTCTCACTCGTGATTTTCCTGAAAGGTTCTTCACCGAAAAAATTCCTTTCACGCGGAATTTTAATGTTTGTAGGAATTGTATGTTCAGGTGAACGTCCTCCATTGACTTTTATTTCACAAATTTCTTATTGTTGAATGTTTTGCTTTTTCATGAAAAAAAGGGTGTGATTCTTTAAGTTCGGTATCATGAATTCTCTGCGTCTGACAACATAAACGTTAACCGTGGAACGTTATATATTGGTGTTTGTATAAATTTTAGAACACATATACATGAATACCATTTCTTTCATCTGTTATAAGAGCACGCTAGAAAACCAAGAGCGGGACAAGATTTCTTTGGCCGGGCCTCGGTTCCCAATGAATTGCCGTCTGAGTTGAACCGGAATCCCCCGAGATCCTTACTGTCCAGCAGTTTTAGTGGCCCGTTTTGAATTTCTAAAAAGTGATTGTTGAAAGACCGAAAGATTTTGAAGATTATCTGGGTTTGTTTTGGCCAGTTTGTCCGAACATGGGCACGATTGTGAAAACGGTTAGCGATATACGTCGCTAAGGGAAATCTCTTCACTTCAGAACGGTCATCGAGGACGGATATCCGGTCCCACTAACACACTACAACACACAATCAAATCATAGTATATTTGAGGGCTAAAGACCTATCATTTAATTCCAAATATTACAAAATTACGTGAGTTAGAGAAGAACCAGAAAGTGCGCGTAGAATATTTTAGAGAAAATTAATTACTAAATGTGGTCATAAAAATTTTCGCACCCACTAGAGGGAACGACTCTAACACTGAGACACTAAAAGGAAAAAATCAATATGAAGGAAGCGTAACACCTGGAAAAATTAGAAGCTCCAATTTGACAGATCGGCTTCGTTAATGGATTTGGAGTTAGCTTCCATGCCGATTTGTTAAGAGGTGTTTGGTGTCTGTTAACAGAAGAGTGGATCTAGTAAGCCGCCTGGGCATAGCTATGTAGGAGAAGGAAGAGGATTAGACGCGGTGAGTTTTGTTTAGGAGTAGCGGAGAGGTTAACCCTAAGAGACCTACGAGCCCTTACGAGGTGTTGTTAGAAGTGGTGAAGAACAGATGGTAGGAATCCCTGTTTTACGCTTTAGGCGTACCTCGGGGTGATGGTAGGATTAAACGAGAAGTGTCTTATCATACTTCTTAACACAAGCTAATTACGTCACTCCGCCAGATAGAAATTCAACCATGGGTCTGTGGATAGATTGCTTGACTACCGAGTTATGATCAAAACGACATTTCCTGACAGAAGCAGGGAAGGAGAGACACTGACATTACAAAGTGCACAAAGGATAATGGACTTCCCCCAACCATATTCCTCTCCAAATACGGTGCAACAACTGTCTGTAGTCACACAAACCACCTCTAGAGAATGTAGAAAGTTGCTTCCGTCCACACAGTCGCTGTGCAGCTGCTCAACCGAAATCGAGCCTAATCTCCATGTCTTATCGTTAATTGTCTTACGAATACCTATCCCACAGAACCAGCAGCTCCCGGACTCGAGAATGGCACGTCGAAGGTCGTAAGCTTTCCCAATCCTGTCCATCTGTTTCCATAATTGCCCAAACGATTCCCTAGGACAGGTGGGAGTAATAGGGGAAATCATGCGAAAATTAGATTTAAGACATCAATCCCTGTGTTTGCCCGTGTGAACTGGCGTTAGCCTTAATAAATGCAAACGCATTTTGCAGTCCATTGTAAGTGTTCGCGCAGGAACAACTGAGCGAGACACGATTTTATTTTGTCAATAAGTGTTTGTACAAGTTTAATCATCTACCGTATTACCAACATAAGAATGGGAATCAGGACAATTTGGCTCATTGAGAATAGTTCGCGTTCACCAACAATGTATCTGTTGAGTCTTAAATCATTTATCAGCTGCGAGGTTCCACTATGTAACCATGCTTACCAAGCGTCAAGCTAGGGACTATTGTGTCAGTATCAATCGCTATATACAATATCTGCTGTATTTCCGATTTGTATGATTTTGAGAGAGTACACAGTAGACTTCCGCTCAATGGTTTGGATCAGAGAAGATTCCACAAGAAACGTCCGTTGTTCAAATGTATCGGTGTGTAGGACGAGTGCTGCGCGAGAGTCCTATGCTAGGTAGGTGCGAAGGAGAGAAGAAATACTTGGAGGGAACTATTCCCATCATTAGTAAAGCCACTGATGTATATTACATCTGAAATACGAATTCATGATGCTAACATGTAAAAAATAAAGAAAAGAGGATCTGAAAACAGATAAAGGTGACTCTTGTAGTCTGTGTGATGCGCGATGAAGGCTGCTGATTCAGACGACTTTGCCTCTCCACTGTTAACAGAATTCTTGCATCCTTCACATTGCAATTAGTACTTGGAGTTAGGACTGAGGGTGCTAAATCATGTTCCTTGTTGGCTGGGAGGGCCTGGGTCTCGGTGGTATGAAACCGTTCCACAGCAAGGCTTTCAAGGCGTAGTTGATTACTGCGGGTTATGTGGTTTGCTTGATCGTTGGGAGACTTGAGTAGTCATGCTGGTAAGACCTAAGTCATCACTCCTGGTACGCTGCTGAGGACATGCCGATTCATATGCGTACGAAATTACACAGGGTATGAAGGGTAGTGCACTTTAGAGCAGACTAGTATAACCCTCGCACAAATGAACTGGACATCAATATTCACAGGAGAAGTAATCCAAAAAACGATAAAACAACCCACTCTCTGTCTGGATAACGCTATGACGAGTACTGATAATATCATTATATATATTCATATTTAAATCATTTAATTAGAATTTCTTATTTATCGAGAGTGAGTTCACAAATTATTACTATTTAAAAGAAAGGCGCAATTGTGACTTCTAAGATTCGTCAGCACATAATGAGTTTCTCAGATCATACTGGGTCATTTCCGCGAAAAGAATGTGTACATGGGTTAGTGTGTAATTATTTTATTGTTCAGCCGTATTACGACTTCTTTCATTTTATGGTCCTCATTTAGACTTTGGACCCTATCTGCAGAGTAGTCCTATATAGCTAATTATACACTAGGCAAGAGGCTTTTACAGTATAATTGGGAGTTTTGACTTTAATTTTCTTTGAGCTCATACAGATGCATCGGGGTAAACCATAAACAATAGAAAAGTATAATTGCCCCTCATAATCGGAACGCGATATGTCCGAAAACCTCACACACCGCCCACGATATATCAGATAAAACAATATATCCCATGAATTAAATAACGTAAAAACAATAAAATAATATAATGCAAATAACCAATACTAGCATCCGAGACCATATTATAATTCCCCTTTTGTGATTACCGAATATAAATATTCGATACGTCAGACTGTACATACAAGGCGCAATTAACCCTCATGTTCATTACTGCCATAAGTTACACACGTATCCTTAATCCCACAAATACTCAATAATTTAAAAAACAGGATGGCACGATATTCAAAATTAGCATGAGATATTAAAAAATAAATAGTAATAACTTACAACTGTTTGTAATTCTTTAGCTAAGATTTTCATATTTTTATATGATTACATATATTGGATAACAAAAAACTGACCTCATAATTATGTGCGTTGTTCTGTTAGCAATCAAAGATTTCAACAGCTTTATCTGGATCACAATTCCGTTTGTATTACATTTCTATCCTGCAACTTGTCCGGAATTTTAGATCCGCGCTTGTACGTGATTTTTAGCTTCTTTAATAACTCTTTGTTAGATGCTTCGTTGAGATCGGTAACCAACTCAAATGCTACCTGTGCCTCTCTCATCTTCTCTGGCTCGAAAAACTCACTTGACAGCCCAGTTCCAACAAAATAATGTCTGGTTAAAGAACTTTCCGATTGTACTTTGGGAACACTCTACCGATGACCTTCTCTTAACGTCCAAATTCCCTTTCTGGTAAAGCAGGCCTGACAAACTCTGCAAATTACAGTTATACAATTAATCTACAACATGTAACTTCCTGCGTACATCTGATATATGAGGGACAAAACCATAATGAATAATGTTTCTATATTTGCTTAAACCAGTTGTAAATCTAAGGCAATTTACATCTATAAAAGTAAAACTACAAAGTTTAGCGTCTTTAGATCGAAGTCATCCATGCATGGACATTCAGCTGGTAGATTTTCAGATGGGTCAGATATGTACAACTAGGAATAACACTTCTATATCGATCCATTAACCTCATTAAGGACTAATACGGCTCATTTTAACGTCAGCCCTAATGCAGGAACAAACGGAAGTAGTCTTCCCATCCATCTTTGTAAATGATCAAAAATTTTAGCTAAAAGTATAATCATTGGATTTCAACAAAGTATATTGATAAATAAAACAAATTATAGCATCTTTAGGTATAATATAGTAATCTGACCTTCGTTCTCGATACATTATCAAAATTTAATGTAAACGAACACTGTAACGCTGCCTCCATGCGTTGAAAATTAATAGCCCCAAGAACATTATTTACACACTCTTTTTCTCGTATGGGTCTTTGAACCAGAACGTAGATATCATCTGGTCTTTACAATGTTGTTCCATACATGCCAAAAGTCATTCCAGACACTCAAAAGGGTTTTCGACGTTCGTACTACCTTTACCCATTTCTTGTCAGTTGTGTCAGTTTGGAAGCGGTTAGGTCATTGTTGCAAAGTGGGTATATTAAAACTGGTATTCGAGGGCTCTACGGTGATAGTGACATCCAGAATTTTTCTGCAGGAGGTTTATTGGAGAATGACTGCATTATATGAGCATTACCGTCTCAAACCCTCCGCTTATACAACTAAAAACCATACCGGTAATAGTTTGTGATACCTAATTGGTCTGACTCCCTTAAGGCCCTGCGTTTCAACTCTGGACAAGGTTAAAAAACTATATCTAACAATGTTACCATTGCCGCGTTTCATCTCTCGCGGAAAACACAACAAAATGCTCATTACAGGCTGAATGACCTCCAAGAAATCTACTTTACACAATAACTATAAGTCGTTCACGTAGTTATTTTCTCTAAAAAATCAGTGAAGAAATATCAGGATTGGCGTTAAAAATCATACTACTAGCGACTATTTCTTTGCTCTTATTAAAAAGAACTTCCTTTGGGAAAACAACTAGCAAACATCGTTATCACCCAAATTCAGAACAAATTAAAATGTTTTGCTGTAAAAAACGCAAAACGCTAAAAAGTCTCGACGTAAAAGTTTGTGCCCTATAGAGCCTCTAATATTTGTCTAAGAAATGCATATCTATAAATAGCATATGTTAGTGCGACTACGAAAACTCAGTTGGTGGCGGGACTGTACTACCCATAAAAAGACAAATCTGCGACTATATTAAGGTGACACATACAGAAAATGAACAACTGTACCATAACAAATGTTATGCCAACAGGAAAACAACATGTCTATCTTCTTGGAGATAAAACGTGCTTCTGCTCTATAAAAGTAAGGAAAACTATTAAGGCATGAGTTACTCATTTACGAGATACGGACCCAGAGTGTCGCTGTCGCACATTTTAATCCAAGCAATACAACATATTTCTCCTCACTCCATAGTTTTTATGACAGGCGAAAGATTTTTCCAAGTTTTGAGCAAACCTCAAAGGTTATGATAAGAACTTCCGGAAGGATTAGAAACATATAAATAAGAGTCAAGTAATCTACACAATCTATCACAACATAGCATAAAAAGCATATTAGACATACGTTCTCTATTATGCCAATTACTCTAAGTGGATGGATGCCGGAGTCTATATGAACTGACAAGCGTTTTCCGATCGTTTGGAGGTAGGATGTGTGTCTCGCTCAGAGTGGCAAGAGTTGTAAGACTGATAGCAACGAGCTCAGTCCTCTTGTGAGGTATGAATGGATTATGGTCGTTTTTATTAAAATAGGGCCCTAACTGTTCAATTTATTCCCACCTAAATTAGGCTGTAAACTTCCGGGCCTACTCCTAAATTGATTTGCTTTGATCTACAGAAAAAACAATTTTTTATTGCGACGATACGGTGGCTCAGGGTTAGGGTATTAGGCCAATAGTTAAGTGACGCAAAGGACTTTGTTAGGTGTTACGGTTAGACCGTGCACCCGTTGTTTCGACTTTAGATCCAGCCGCTGATGAGGAAGCATCTGAGGTTAACGGTTAGACGGTGTTTGTTCGTATAGGATACAGGAGGAGAGATAAAGCCGAGAGAAATAGCAAAAGGCAGCAGAGTAGTGAGTAGTGCTCGAGGAAAAAAAAAACTGTTTCATAGGTGCGTAGGAAGCTGAGAAGCGGTAGCGTATTAGCGGTTTATGGCGTTAGGGGATACGTTTGATACAACGTGAGGTACGTTATGCAAATCTCTAGGTTAGGTTAGCGTATTAGTTAGAGGTTAGGGTTTAGAGGGTTTAGGATATGTTGGGGCTTTTACGCTCTTTGCCCATTGCCTAGTTTTGCCATCAAATCTACTGAGAGAGTACAGTATTTTAAATGGGAATAACAAATTCAAAGGGCAATACAAGGCTATTCTATTACTTACTGCAATTCCACACACATTGGTGATGTGAGTGAGTGTCGAGGTACAACATTTTAGTCTTTACATCTGTCGGTACTAACTCGACTTAAAAATGAAACTGTGTTTTACAAATGAGTATATATCTGGTAAATAGTATGCAAATTACACTCCCCAATAATTACAAGCATCTATCCGACACGAATACTGGAAAGTTGTTAAGATGTTCCGGCACAATAGTTCTTAACATAAGAGACCAACTCAAATAACATTTTTCGATAATTAATTAATAAAAACAAGGTTTAGATAACCAATATGGTCACTTCTGGTTTAAGTTACTTGGGTTGTGTTTTTATTCCATCTCATACTGAAGGTGTTTTTATTGGTCGGTTATGAGAATAGAATCCTGTTGAAGGTAGTTTGAGATCGGCATATGCTTTCAGTCGCGATTTTTTGTGAAAAAAAAGAAAATAAAAGGGAGTAATCAAAAACGACTAAAAGAAACAGATTATATTGTCCCATCTGCGTCTTGTCTGCATAATGTGAATATTTTCACTCGAATTTATATCATACTATCCCCTTACTGAACATCACCCATTTAAGTTCATATCGACTGCACATTCTGTACCTCAACATGTTTACCGTGAGTGAACCGTCAACGTCTGACTAACGTGCTAGTCGTTCGATCACTGGCACAAGAGTATGAAAAATCCGCCACTCTAAAACGATGGAATTCTGCCTTACGCAAAAACTGATATGGTTAGTGGCATATAGTTATAATACGTCTAGACAGACGACTGCGCACTAATTAGAAAGATCAATAAAGGATCAAGCAGACGACATGACAAAAAAATAATATACAAATAACAGTCCACAAAATTATCTGTGTATGCACCTTCTTTCTTGAGAGTGTTTAAAATCCATAATTGGCTATGATAATCCCTGTGGTATTATAGCAAGGTGTTTCATTTCATTTTCAGAAATTATTTCTGATAAACTCAACCTTACAAATTATACCATAAATACAGAGTATTACTACCATATACATCATACTTTGGGTACAAAAGAAGTAAGACAACAGCAATATTTGCCTATATAGTCTTCTTCCTGTAACTTCCGTGTTTAGGGCTTGAAAGAAATTATGGTATGTTTCACCTCTAATTACCAAAAACATGGCACTTACGTGTTGGTATTGAACTCAGGAAAAAGGGATTTTATATTCATTCGTGTAATTAAATGGATCTATTGGCATTATAATTAAAAAGGAAATTTCTACTCAAAAAAAAAACAAAAAAAATCTCCCCCCCTTGCACCCCCCCCCCCCCCCCCCCCCCCTAGCAAGCAAACTTAAGATTATCTACATGTAAATTAATTTTAGAGTGAATGCAAAATACACATTTCCAACAAGCCTTAAATATAGCAAGGTGTCCTTGTTTGTCAATTCCATATATTTTATCATTCTATTTAAGTAATGATAATGACAAGGGGTTCGTTGTTATTTCATAGCTTATTATTATGGTGTTTTGATAATGATAGTTCATTAAAATTGATTTGTTAAGGAAAAAACTTGATTTGGCTGATTGAGAGAGTTAAAGGTTGAGGGTTTAGGTTTAAACAACGTTTACAAAAAGAAACTTAATTGATTTTAAATGTAAGAAAACATATTGTGAATGAGAAAATAAATCGGGAAAAACATCTTTTCAATGTCACCAAGTAACTACTTCCGCTCGAAAAGCACTCAAAGAGACTACGTGAAAAATAATTACAGTATTTATAGAGCAAAACACGTAATTAACAAGGAAGGATGAAGTGTTTCAATTGTAATATAAACAATTGGATCTTTAATATTGTCGATTCTTAAAGATGCGCCAGTGGTTATTCAGCATACTTATTAATAATAAACGATTATGTTGAAAGATGATGTTTTTCCAATATTTCCACATGCGATCCTCCAATGGAGCCAAGAAAAAAAATGTCTTGAAATTTTGTTAGTAAAATACTAAAATATTTACATACTAATTTAAGTATACATTACCAATATGAATAAACAATGAAAAAATTTATGTTAGGAGAAGTAATTCATAGTCATCAAAATTTAAATATGATCACTAATTATGAGACACAACCCATATACAATATCCCTGTGAAATATGTCTCTCAAAAGTAAAAGGAAACATCTGTCTGCAAATATACAACATATTATGAACATTACATATAGCAAAGTGTAAAAAATATGACACCAGAGAAAATACGCTAAAAAAAGAAAATAACACATATTAAAAAAATCAAATATATGTTTCAGTTTAAAAAAATTATTGTATCAAAACCATCCATAGTATGGTACTCTAAAAATAAATTAGAGAAAAAGTTGATAATAATTTTTCAATTGACTTGCGTAGACTATTACAGTCATTGTATCATATATTAGAAAATCCAGAAACCCGTTAATGCTTATTTTCAAGTTTAACTTTTATAGTTTAACCCAACAAGTAAGTCCGTTTTCAAACCCATCTGAGTCGCCATAATTTAGATGTTATCGCTATGGCATTTATCAAACTAAAACATTAAAATAAACTTGTGGAAACTGTTACCACTTTTTTATTTATTTCACTCCTTTTGATCTGGTGTAGCGCGCGACTTAGTGGTAAAACCCACTATGGATATTTTAGTGCTGCCTGGGGTACAAACGAATGTTCCGCCAGTTAAGAGTGGACATTGAGGGATTAAAATTAAGTTATAGTCAAAAACTCCATTTAAAATAAAATCAATAACCTTTTGATTAAGCAAAATATTGAATAAAACCAACTTATACCGTTATTAATTAGTGTTTAATACAACAGAAAACATATCTATGTTAAAAAATTTTTTTCAATTCGCATATAGGTAATTCTTCTGTGTAGATTGTAAATAACAAGGTGTGTTCAGTAGGGTTATGTTTGTATTTGTGTGAATTCTATAAAAATTGATTTAAATGTTTTAAATTATTATGATTATAAATAATATGTTAATACATCTCTTTTATAAGGATGGTTGACTGCAGATTCAAAACGTCAATCCGTTATAATTGTATGATCCGATAAGAATATTTTTTCAGCATATAAATCCCATTGTTCATTTTGCACACTTATTATGTTATCTTAAAAAACAGATGGAATGTTGATATACTCGTAACTTAATGTTCATGTATAATTGCCGTAGACAAAGCTTCACAGTCAGCCTATACTTATACTTTACAGCAATTCAATAGTTCTGATCTAGTAGTAATAGTATAAGCCTTATCATATTACATACAACAATATAATTTTGTATTATCAGTTAAGTGATATCGGTCTGTATTAAAGCCCAATTTTATATTTTATTCCTGTATTGAAGGAGTAAAAACACTTATTCATTGTGTTGATATTTCACATATCAACTTATGTCATCAAGTATTGGAGCTCTACATATACATATGATGTTGTATATTATGTAGAAACACCATTTGTTGTCCACAACCCAAAATAAAAAAATGATCTATAAAGAGTCTGATATTCAAATTGATTGAAAATGATCAATCTAGTTTATATACAAGAATGTTGTTACAGATGCCAATATTAATCATTTTCCATTCAAATAAGAAAATCTTAATAGCCCGCCATGCAATTATTCTCCAATTAACATCTGGTTATTACGGGAATATTCAATATGAAATATTTGCTGTTGTTTAAATGTACCTGTCTTGTCTAATGAAAAGTCAGGAATTGTGAGTTGAGATTACAGCTGGCTATGGAATGGAAGTCTCCAATATGATGGAAATGTATAGCAATTGTAAAACTTATAACGATGCATATGGTTAACAAATGATTCAAGTAAGTTTTCTTATTAAGATATTACACGTGGTAATTTCATTTTTGTAAGTTTCTGTTAAAATCGAAATTTCCGGTCAATTCAATATTATAATTGAACTACCTAAACATTTTTATAAAATATGGGGATTTCGATCAATACTAAGATTCTAATTGGTTCCAACTATTTTATAATCCCTAAGAACTGCGCAGCACCATATAAACACCGAAATCTATTATATATTATAATTGGACATTTATTTCTAATATCAAAATTATACTGTAATTACACCGGATACGCGGTTCGATATAAAAGTCCTATGTGCGAGATTGGCGAAGGTTAGGTATACTTTTGGATACGGATATTGTTTTTATAGATGAATATATAATAATGCTTGTTTAGAGGTTAGTGTACTAATCGGAATAATGAGGCAATTTGGTGTATCAATAGTGATATTTAGCAATATTGATTAATAGCCTACCTACCAGTATGTTTGATTATAAAATGATGGTTTCGTTTAAATGGAGATAAACTATTGGTAATTCATATAAATTAATGATAGCAACAAAGACTCTGTTCCAATTGTAGCATATGTGTGCATGGAAACCGTTATAATCCCAGTCAGTAGTGAGCTTAATGTTTTTAAAGTGCCCAATATAGAGATTATAAGCATAAAATCGGAGATCATTCATATACTCTGAAACGGAATAGATTGTTATGAGATTTGATAAGAGTTCAATGTAATTCGGATAATGGGTGTCTTCAGTTACGACCGAGTAAACCCCATATATATATAGTTATCCAGTATCTGTACTTGGTAAAAATAAATAACAAAAATATTGATATTAGCTTTCGGCATTATATATAACGGAATCGGATAAGCTTTTTAAAGGCTAATCCTGTCTGATTTAAGGCTTATCCGGTATCTGTAACTAGTACTAAAATAATAAAATATTGATATTAGCGTTCGGCATTATAGATAATGCAATCGGATAAGCCTTACAAAGGCTACTCCTGTCTGATTAATGGCTTATCCGGTATCTGTAACTATTAAAAAAAT
This sequence comes from Argopecten irradians irradians, assembly GCA_004382745.1. Lineage (NCBI taxonomy): Eukaryota > Metazoa > Mollusca > Bivalvia > Pectinida > Pectinidae > Argopecten > Argopecten irradians. The sequence goes on from SAYR01046753.1 coordinate 12,233, forward strand.
AAAATGAAAATATTAATATTATTTGGTAAATAAAGATAACAAAAATATTGATATTAGCGTTCGGCATTATAAATAACGGAATCGGATAAGCCTTTTAAAGGCTAATCCTGTCTGATTTAAGGCTTATCCGGTATCTGTAACTAGTAAAAAAATAAATAAGATATTTATATTAGCGTTCGGCACTATACATAACGCAATTGAATAAGCCTTTTAAAGGCTAATCATGTCTGACTAAAGGCTAATCCGGTGTCTGTAACTATTAAAAAATATATAAAACATTTACATAATCTTTCGGCATTATAGATAACGTAATCGGATAAGTCTTTTAAAGGCTTATCCTGTATGATTAAAGACTTATACAGTATCTGTATTTAGTAAATATAAATAACAGAAATATTGATATTAGCGTTCGGCATCATAGGTAACGGAATCGGATAAGCCTTACAAAGGCTACTCCTGTCTGATTTAAGGCTTATCCGGTATCTGTAACTAGTAAAAAAAATAAAATGAAAATATCAATATTATTTGGTAAATAAAGATAACAAAAATATTGATATTAGCGTTCGGCATTATAAATAACGGAATCAGATAAGCCTTTTAAAGGCTAATCCTGTCTGATTTAAGGCTTATCCGGTATCTGTAACTAGTAAAAAAATAAATAAAATATTTATATTAGCGTTCGGCACTATACATAACGCAATTGGATAAGCCTTTTAAAGGCTAATCCTGTCTGACTAAAAGCTTATCCGGTGTCTGTAACTATTAAAAAATATATGAAATATTAATATAATCTTTCGACATTATAGATAACGGAATCGGACAAGGCTTTTA
>SAYR01046803.1:0-14936 GCA_004382745.1 Argopecten irradians irradians
TGTCAGTTTATCAATGTTTTGTACCAGAGAACCGCCCTATCTTATAGTTATCTAATTATGTCTCATTACAGCTGACTCAGAAGGATATGTACGTTTTTGGTGCCTTCGTACCGGATCGTTAGTGCGGACCATACCCCCACCATCGTCCTTGGCCCAGGACTTTATTCCGACGGTGGCCTACTCGGATAGGTGGGCGGGGGAGGAGGGTAATGCTGGACTGGTGATAGGACTCGGTGACAAGTTCTATCTTTACCCTAGTATGGACGCTGATATTAGTACTTCTCAACCAACCGACATACCCCTATAGCAGCGAAACAAAGTGATTATGCAGAGACACAACATTTCTGTGATATTTTGTTCTAAAACAGTTAGAGTCATTAAAATTTGCTGTAATGGTTGGTAAAGCTTTACTTTTACATTCGTACTACATGTAGTATTTCATTCAACTGAGGGAAGTATAAGAGAGGTATCCAATTTTTAGCCCACCATCATCAGATGGTGGGCTGTTCAAATCGCTTTTCATCTGGTCTATTTCTCAGAAAGGGCTGAAGGGATTGTTCTCAATTTTCATATGTAGGTTCCCCTAGGGCCCTAGTTGTGCATATTTCATTTTGGGACCGATCGGTCAACAAGATGGCCGCCAGTCAGCCATCTTGGATTTTGATAGTTAAAGTTTGTCACCGCTATTTTGCAGAAAGTAGTGAAGGGATCTCTCTCATATTTCACATGTACCGGGTAGTAAAAGTTTTAAAAGCAGAGAAAAGATCCCTCTTTCCATTGCCAGATGTAGATCATTCTTTGGTGGGTGCCAAGATTCCTCTGGGATCTCTTGTGATAATTTTAAGTTTGAAAAGCAGAGAAAAGAAATTTTAAGTTTGTAAAGCAGAAAAAAGAAGTTAAGTTTGAAAAGCAGTAAAAAAGAAGTTGAAGTTTGAAAAGCAGAGAAAAGATCCCTCTTTCATTTGTCAGACATTGATCAATCTTTGGTGGGCGCCAAGATCACTCTTGGATCTCTTGTTTATCAGCAAAATAAGTAAGCCCCTGAATGATCATACCCTGCCTTTATTTAGTTTTCACCGAGTACAGCCATCGGTCAGGTATCTCATCCTTCAATCAGAACTACATTTACATTATCGTAGCTTAGCTTACAAGTACTGTATACAACCCAATAACAGCCCTCTGTCAGATATCTCATCCTTCAAACAGAATTACATTTACATTATCGTAGCTTAGCTTACAAGTACTGTATACAACCCAATAACAGCCCTCTGTCAGGTATCTCATCCTTCAAACAGAACTACATTTACATTATCGTAGCTAAGCTTACAAGTACTGTATACAACCAAATAACAGCCCACTGTCAGATATCTCATCCTTCAAACAGAACTACATTTACATTATCATAGCTAAGCTTACAAGTACTGTATACAACCCAATAACAGCCCTCTGTCAGGTATCTCATCCTTCAAACAGAACTACATTTACATTATCGTAGCTAAGCTTACAAGTACTGTATACAACCAAATAACAGCCCTCTGTCAGATATCTCATCCTTCAAACAGAACTACATTTACATTATCATAGCTAAGCTTTCAAGTACTGTATACAACCCAATAACAGCCCTCTGTCAGGTATCTCATCCTTCAAACAGAACTACATTTACATTATCGTAGCTAAGCTTACAAGTACTGTATACAACCCAATAACAGCCCTCTGTCAGGTATCTCATCCTTCAAACAGAACTACATTTACATTATCGTAGCTAAGCTTACAAGTACTGTATACAACCCAATAACAGCCCTCTGTCAGGTATCTCATCCTTCAAACAGAACTACATTTACATTATCGTAGCTAAGCTTACAAGTACTGTATACAACCCAATAACAGCCCTCTGTCAGGTATCTCATCCTTCAAACAGAACTACATTTACGTTATCATAGCTAAGCTAGTAAGCTTACAAGTACTGTATACAACCCAATAACACCCCCTGTCAGGTATCTCATCCTTCAAACAGAACTAACATTTACATTATCGTAGCTAAGCTTACAAGTACTGTATACAACCCAATAACAGCCCTCTGTCAGATATCTCATCCTTCAAACAGAACTACATTTACATTATCGTAGCTAAGCTTACAATTACTGTATACAACCCAATAACAGGCCCTCTGTCAGGTATCTCATCCTTCAAACAGAACTACATTTACATAATCGTAGCTAAGCTTACAAGTACTGTATACAACCCAATAACAGCCCTCTGTCAGGTATCTCATCCTTCAAACAGAACTACATTTACATTATCGTAGCTAAGCTTACAAGTACTGTATACAACCCAATAACAGCCATCTGTCAGGTATCTCATCCTTCAAACAGAACTACATTTACATTATCGTAGCTAAGCTTACAAGTACTGTATACAACCCAATAACAGCCCTCTGTCAGGTATCTCATCCTTCAAACAGAACTACATTTACGTTATCGTAGCTAAGCTTACAAGTACTGTATACAACCCAATAACAGCCCTCTGTCAGGTATCTCATCCTTCAAACAGAACTACATTTACATTATCGTAGCTAAGCTTACAAGTACTGTATACAACCCAATAACAGCCATCTGTCAGGTATCTCATCCTTCAAACAGAACTACATTTACATTATCGTAGCTAAGCTTACAAGTACTGTATACAACCCAATAACAGCCCTCTGTCAGGTATCTCATCCTTCAAACAGAACTACATTTACATTATCGTAGCTAAGCTTACAAGTACTGTATACAACCCAATAACAGCCTCTGTCAGGTATCTCATCCTTCAAACAGAACTACATTTACATTATCGTAGCTAAGCTTACAAGTACTGTATACAACCCAATAACAGCCCTCTGTCAGGTATCTCATCCTTCAAACAGAACTACATTTACATTATCGTAGCTAAGCTAGTAAGCTTACAAGTACTGTATACAACCCAATAACAGCCCTCTGTCAGATATCTCATCCTTCAAACAGAACTACATTTACGTTATCATAGCTAAGCTTACAAGTACTGTATACAACCCAATAACAGTCCTGTGTCAGGTATCTCATCCTTCAAACAGAACTACATTTACATTATCGTAGCTAAGCTTACAAGTACTGTATACAACCCAATAACAGCCATCTGTCAGGTATCTCATCCTTCAAACAGAACTACATTTACATTATCGTAGCTAAGCTTACAAGTACTGTATACAACCCAATAACAGCCCTCTGTCAGGTATCTCATCCTTCAAACAGAACTACATTTACATTATCGTAGCTTAGCTTACAAGTACTGTATACAACCCAATAACAGCCCTCTGTCAGGTATCTCATCCTTCAATCAGAACTACATTTACATTATCGTAGCTAAGCTTACAAGTACTGTATACAACCCAATAACAGCCCTCTGTCAGGTATATCATCCTTCAAACAAAACTACATTTACATTATCGTAGCTAAGCTTACAAGTACTGTATACAACCCAATAACAGCCCTCTGTCAGGTATCTCATCCTTCAAACAGAACTACATTTACATTATCGTAGCTAAGCTTACAAGTACTGTATACAACCCAATAACAGCCCCCTGTCAGATATCTCATCCTTCAAACAGAACTACGTTATCGTAGCTAAGCTTACAAGTACCGTATACAACCCAATAACAGCCCTCTGTCAGGTATCTCATCCTTCAAACAGAACTACATTTACGTTATCGTAGCTAAGCTTACAAGTACTGTATACAACCCAATAACAGCCCTCTGTCAGGTTTGGAGGCTTCAAGCTCACTCAGGAATACCTCTACTTCAAATAATTGTCAAATGCAGACTTTTCTTTTTTTCTTTTGTAGATTGATTTTGTTGAAGGTTTAAAGATATCATTTAAAGTGCCCCCACAATATTTAAACCTGTTTAAAGCACGCTGTTTATGTTAATATCATATGAAATTATATTAGCCCATGTAAATGTAACTCATCTAGAAGATGAAAATGTTTCTCCCAAAGACCCGAAAAAACAGTAAAACAACTTCTAAGACTTATTACATAAATCCCACTGATTTTAGATCCTATATATAAGCTCCTCTATATAGGGTTTTCAAGGTAAGAACACTGAAAACGATTATTGGAAAATATTTTATTATAACAATATCATGAAAATAAATATATATTGTGGAATGTAATAAATACATAAAATGTCCATTGAAACAATATTGCACAAACAAAATGTACATTGCATAAATTGATGACTTAGGTGAATGGTACAGTCCGGTACAGAAAACTTATAAAGTATATAATGTATAAAATGTAAAAACAAGGAGCATTATCAAGGTTATCTTAATTGATGATTAATGATGATAATGAGATTTTTAATGAGTATTTTCACCTGACGAAAAATCCAGGTGATGATTGGTGGGATTGTCAAATCACTGATGGAATGGGATATACAACACATAGTTGTACAGAGATATTCTCTTGGTGTCTGGAATCCCAAATACTTCTATCTTAAGTAGCTTAGTTATTAGTTATAGGGCAGTCTGCCTACCTGTAAGTGTGTTGATACCGGGTATATACACAGTGTTAATTATACATGTAATACACAATCTCCTGTACAATAGTTGGTAAGTTTTACATCTGTTGGAATAACGAATCCCACAAGAAATATTTGAATCCTTCATTGTAGACACCCTCAGTACTACACACTTATGTTCCTCGTCCATAGGCAGTTAAATGTCCAGCAATAATGTATTGTACACTTTCCTCAGAATCAGGCAAGAAACTATATCATCAGGTCTCAGATGTTACCCCTCAGACATTACAATGTAGGTCTTTATTGTTGTGAGTTTTAGTACATCAATGATGACTGCCACGAGTAAGGCTTTATTGTCTACATCAATATAAGGCGGGTTGTCACGGAGATCACAGGTGTGTATCTGTAAAAACTGTCTGTTCTTTTGTAATGCTGTACGCAGGTAAATCACCACTGTTATCATCGTCCTCACCAAACTGTAACAATACAAAAATGTTGTTAACATAGAGGGTGAACAATACAGCTACATATTGTCAAAAGAGATGGCAAACAATACAGGATACTTTAACAAAAGAGTCAACACAGAAAAGTATTATCTCCAACAAATTCAAACAATACAGACAATTATTATCTGCAAAGAAGGCAAATAAAACCACATACATATCTTGTGAACAACATAAATTACCAATAAAGTGAAACAGATGAGAACCATTTTAATTCCACCTGTGTACAATCTTACCAGAGTGCTTTCTCTTCCCTTTTTCCAAAGATAATCTATATCATCATCATCTAGTTGATCATCAAAATTGTCATCGTATTTAGATCTGGATGATGAGGATTCTGGACTGGAGTTGAGATGCATCATACGTCTGTTATTACTGTAGGCAGGATTGGTGATGCCCTCTCCTCGGGAGTTATACATGTGACCCGGCTTACTGGGATGGTATGGTCTACCCGACATTTCCTAGAAACAAGACAATTAGGGATAAGGACGTAGTTAACCAAACATATCACTGTTAGGATGAGGACGTAGTTAACCAAACAAATGACTGTTAGGATGAGGACGTAGTTAACCAAACAGATCACTGTTAGGACAAGGACGTAGTTAACCAAACAGATCACTGTTAGGACGAAGACGTAGTTAACCAAACAGACCACTGTTAGGACGAGGACGTAGTTAACCAAACAGATCACTGTTAGGACGAGGACGTAGTTAACCAAACAGATCACTGTTAGGATGAGGACGTAGTTAACCAAACAGATCACTGTTAGGATGAGGACGTAGTTAACCAAACAGATCATTGTTAGGATGAGGACGTAGTTAACCAAACAGATCACTGTTAGTATAAGGACGTAGTTAACTTAGATAAAACTTATAGCCTATTCATAGAAGGAGTTACCTTATATTGATAACTATTAAACACACAATAAACATTGCAATACAATCTTAGACTGCAGATTCTGCTTAGCCAAGCAATGATCAAATTTTATATAATATTACCTATGATTGGCTACCCAACACATGAAGCAGCTTTATATAACATCATCCATGATTGGTTAATTCCTAATAGTATGTCGAGACGCCAGGATCATGAAACTGTCTTAAGTCTAAAAGTCTAAATCTTAGAAGTTTTGACTTAGTCAATCACATATGACGTAACAAAAATACAGTACATACATATGTACCTTTTAATTGGCACAGCAAATACTTCTAAGATTATTTCATGGTCTCGGGACCAGTGGTTTCTAACTATAGCTTTGATCTACTGTTATTGCTATACACACTTACTGTTTCAAATATGCTGTCATCACTACTGCTAAATGTGAAAGGTTGGGACTCTTTCCTGTGACGTGGGCGGAGTGGTGTGCGCTCTCGAATGTAGGGACGGCGACCGTGGATGTGTCGGAGACAGAGAGCGATGATGATGAAGATGAGGAGGACGGTGATGAGAACAAGCAGTACAATAAACCAGACTTCCTGGTAGAACATCTTCTGTACAAGGAGTACCGGAGTGGAGGTCGGTTTAGGGGTAGTACCAATGTTGTCTATAGCATTGGGGTCAAAGATGATCGATGGCGATTCTACCTGTCCAGTCTCAGTAATGGCCGCTATCACAAACTCCATGGCTGTAATGAGGATCACATTCTGTTTATATCAGAAATATATCGGGAGGAAAGGATCAGATTCTGTTTATATCAGAAATATATCGGGAGGAAAGGATCAGATTCTGTTTATATCAGAAATATATCGGGAGGAAAGGAACAGATTCTGTTTATATCAGAAATATATCGGGAGGAAAGGATCAGATTCTGTTTATATCAGAAATATACCGGGAGGAAAGGATCAGATTCTGTTTATATCAGATGATTTTAACCATTGAATTTATTTTACAATAGTTTAAGTTAACATTTATCAGTGCTTACTTTGGTCTTGGCCTATGTTGGGGAGGTGATGGAGGAAGCTAACACCACGGAATACCACACGTCCATCGACCAACAGGATAAACTCCCGAAGCTCCCCCTGGAGATTAAAACTAAGTAGCCAATCAAACACTGCTGTTGTCCCATTCATGTAGAGTAGAGGGAACTTTACATACTGTGGGGCTGAGGAGAGAAAGGTTATAACTTATACACTAATAGCAACAATTAGAATATATCCTATTCAATATCAAATTATTGATGAAATAGCCATTTCAGTAAAGCTGGTAATCTTATTATAGATATATTTATTTTGAGATTTTCAAATTATGAAAATGTATCCTAATTCAATCAGGCTTATTGCATTAATCTGAATGCTGTCGACAATGAAAACTTTCTTTATAAAAGATGTATTATTGCCTACCTGTTGGTTTTGTCTCTGCACGGACCCAGGTTGGAAAGTCTACGTATCCGGCCCCATTCTCTGCCTGTATCTGGAACTCGTAGGCTGTGTAGGGCAGCAGGCCCACAATGGTCCTCTCTATAGCTAGGCCATCAAAGGCTATAGAGGGGTCGCCCACCACACATGTCTGGACAAACGGCTGGTCTGTCGGGGGACACGCACTTCTCTGGTAAATCAGGAACCTATCAGTACAAATAAACAGTCGTCACTCATACAGATCATACGATGTATAAAGAAAACAAAATGTTTTAGTAATCTAAATTCACTACATATTGACATAATTTGCCAGATATTTAATGACTGTAGACATGTGTTACCTGATTATGTGGCCGTTAGGACTTGTGGGATAGGACCATCCAAGTCGGACGGTTGAGCTGTTGGTGTCCACCACACGGATAGCCCCTAATCCCGTCGGTTTGGCGGCCTGTGTCTTAGCTATGGCCGGACCACTGGTAGCACAGCCCCCTCCAGTACAGGCCTGGGACTGTAGGGCGTAGTGTGTAAAAGGCATAAGGGCCACATTCTCCCCGACGGTCTGTGTTAGGGTCTGACTGCTACTTCCCTGGTAAATAACAACACATTAACACTGGCAGACAACAATGTGTACATCACTAACTACATTGTTCAGTTATACATGATAAGGTTCTGTACGGGAAGTTTCCTCTATACAGCAAAATAGTCTCTCCTCAAGAATGGCTCACAGGTTGATATAATTAAGGTGGATAACAACATTACTGATATACCAGGTATATTGGACGTGTAAGGTCATGTGATACTCACTAATGTGCCGTTGACTATCACAGCGTAGTAGCGGATCACTCCATTGGGTTGTGTCGGAGGAATAATCGTCATGGTAATACTGGTAGCTGTGGTCGACTAGGAAAATAACACTAAAACTGTTTATAAAGTAACAACTTTACTTCAGAAATCTGAAGTTTTCAGTTTTCAATCTACCTGAGTTAGCATAATTTTTTGGTTATGAAGAATGGAACTTTATAAGAAGAAGACTGTATATTCTCCATTTATAGTGATTTGATATGGAATGGAACTTTATAAGAAGTAGACTGTATATTCTCCATTTATAGTGATTTGATATAGAATGGAACTTTATAAGAAGTAGACTGTATATTCTCCATTTATAGCGATTTGATGGATCTTTATAAGAAGTTTAACTTTCAGGATGAGAAGCAGAAGTAATTAATCTTAAATAACAGAGTTATCTGCTCCTGTGAGAGGGTACTGATTGTCAAACTAGTCCACTGAATTGTTACACACAAAAGGCATTTTACAAGAGCTTGCCAGAAAGAACCAACCTAGTCCAAGTGAATTGTTACACACATAAGGCATAATAGGAGTCAAATTAAAATCAGGCCACACCAAACCCCTGGTGACAATACATACATTGATGATTGGTGGGTTGAGGCCTTCTGGAGGTCCTTCCTTGGTGGTGACCACTGACCATACACTACTGACCTTCCCCGCACGATTAACCACAGTGACCATGTACTGGTAATCTGTGAAGGCCAGTAAGGAGTCATCGAGATCCGAGTACCGCAGTAAGCTGGAGTTGTATACCAAGGCTATCTTACCATACGAGGTACCTGTAACAACATGCACACTGGATATACATGTACCAGATACCTTATTACCTTTATCGTACAATGTCATGTCTTTTTGTTTCTAGGTAATTTGATGAATATAGAATCTTAACCTTATGTCTATATGATAGTAATTTGCTTCATCATATGTTACTGACCTGTAAGCTCCTTGATCACGTGTCGTCGGTAAACCTCGTACGATACAACAATACCGTTTGGCTTCAATGGGGGCTCCCAGTTAATAAGTACTCCAGAATGAGCACCATCCTGATCTGCCAGGGCCAGTAGTTTCGGGGGCATTTGTTCCTCCGGCGGGGCCTCCAGGGTGCGGACAGATGTAACTCCACTCAGTTCACAGCCTCTGTCTGTACAGGCTTTCACACGAAAGGAATATTCCGTCCAGAACTCTAAACCTGGCACAACATAACTTAGTATTTCAGGTCCAGCAGAAAATACAACATTATTGTTCTCAAACACAGTGTAGTTTCTGATTGGTCCATTTGGTTGTGCAGGTAGTTGCCATGTAACTTGGACAGAAGTGGATGAGAGAGCCATTAAAATAGGAGGGTCAAGACCACTGGGTGAGGCAGAGTATGTGGTTGCCCTGGAGACGAGGCTCTCTACACTACCCTTCCTATTACGGGCGATTACGACATAAGAGTAGTCTGTGCCGGGCTCCAGGTTGTAGTCCACGTAGCTAGTCCTTAGAGAACCTGTAACACTGATACTCTCGGTATATATCAAATCTCCATCTCTCCGCAGATCGTACGAGCTGATTATACCATTGGGGAATTGTGGAGGTCGCCATGTGATCTCTATGGACTTGGAACTGATCACCTTGAGTATGGGGGCATTCAGACCTAATGGTAGGTCATCATCAGGTCGACCTTTGACCTCCCCACTGTCGGTACATCCTCCAGTTGTACATGCTGTCAGTATAAACGAGTACTCTGTATATGGTGTTAGGCCGGTCTGAATGTGAACAGTCGCTAGTCCAGAGTACACCATCACATTGTCCATCCGAAGTTCAAACAGACTGATCTCACCATTAGTGGTGAGTGGTTTCTGCCACTCCAGCCGGAGGGTGGTGGAGTTCCACGTGTTGGTGGTGGGTGGGGAGACTAACAGTGGTGCTGTTTCTTTGGTGCGGTAGTGGGTAGGATCACTAGTGGTACAGCCCCCGGCCGTGCACGCCGTCACTCTGTAACTGTACCAGGTGTAGGCCAGCAGGCCAGTATCCGTGAACTCCATTGGGTCACTGACCGTGAAGCTGAGAGGGACACTATTGTTCCTCTGTAGCTGATAACTCTGTAGGATACCGTTGGGCTGGGAGGGTGGGACCCACTTTATATTGAGGCTGTCCAGATGTCCACTAACCAAGGACACCGTTGGTGGGGCTAGCCACTCAGGGGCAGCTTGTGTAGTAAACACAGAGGTCCAGGAACTCTGGATAAAGCCCTTTGAGTTACTGGAGCGGATACTGTACTGAAACTCTGTGAAAGCGGCAAGGCCAGTGTCAATATACTCATATTTGTCATGATCAACATTTGTCGTTGTATACACCACCTCAGGAGCAGACAGACTCCGCCGCACCACTCGAGTCTGTGAGCGTCGCAACACCTCATACATAGAAATCTTCCCATTAGGACTGACAGGCTTTGTCCATGTTATGACCACACTTTGAGATGTGATATTACCAATAGTCGGTGAGGACTGGTCAGCGGGCGGGGTCTCGGCAGTGGTAAAAGTATAAGGCGGACCCATGGTACAGCCTGCCACTGTACACGCCTCCATTTGGACATGATAATCTGTATATGGCTGAAGTCGGCGAAACTCAAATTCTCTATTGAGACCTTTGTACAAAGCATTGACAGATCCCACCTCATAAATGTTATAGATGGAGATGACTCCGTTAGGTTTTCCTGGGACGTCCCATTTCAGTATAACAGAGGTGCCTGTACTGATCTTCTCCACCATAAACCCGGCCAGCCCTGAGGGGGACGACTGTGCCGTCTGTACCAGTACTTTGTCTGAGCTGGTGTTCCCTACATTGTTGTAGGCTAGCATGTGGACGTGGTAGTTAGAGAACGGTTCAAGTCCACTGATTGACGTCGACAGAATGTTCGCCGATACCTTGACGATCTGAAGCGGCGCCTCCTGTGTAGGGTCGTTGGTTAGAATGCGATAGTGGATTGTATACATAGTGATGACACCATTAGGATTAGCCGGTGGCTGCCAGGTTATATGGAAGCCAAAAGCCCCTGTAGAGTTGATGAAGGGCTTGTTCATTCCAGCTGGGATACTCTCTAAAGTTCGTACGTTTGCCCATGTACTGGATACATCTCCTTTAGAGTTTCCAGCCACCACTTTATATTCGTAGTTGGTGTAGGGTTGAAGGTCCTGGCCGGCATGTCTGATCGTCATCACATCCCCCATCACCCTGTTGATGAGCAGACTTACTGAGGTTCCAGCCTCCCTGTAGTATATCAGGTACTGAGTAATCACACCGTTAGGCTGCAGAGGGGCCGTCCACATCACATCCACTACATTAGACGCTGTGGCCTTGAGGCGGGGCGAGGCGAGGTTCTCCGGGGGTGCCTCCAGAGTGTTAACTACGACTGCAGGACCTGTAGCACACCCGTTAGATACACCCTCTAGACAGGCAGTCACACGGACCTGGTACTCAAAGTTGGGCTTTAGTCCAGTCACTGTTGTAGACAAGTCCAGCCCCACCCCCTTGTCCACCTCGGTGTCCTGACCAGCGTTTAACAGCACTCTGTACTGGTCAATAGGAATCTGACCAGACACTATAGCATCCCAGGCTATGTACACACTGGTGGCACTGAGAACAGTGACCTCTCGCGCGGCCGGAACATTGACCAGGGCTGTCGGTGGCATGGTCAGAGTTGTCGGGTGGCTGCTGGTGTTTCCTGCATTGTTGCCACTGATGAGGAAATAGTCATACGTCTCTCCCGGTATCAGGAAATCATCTGTGGTAAACAGTCCCGGACCAAAGTAGATATACATAGCCCCTGTGGCCCACCTTCTCATTATGGAATAGAACTTGATAATACCATTTGGGGATCTAGGAGGGTTCCAGAAGACCAGTGTTGACATGGAGCTGAGGACAACCACTCTAGGAGGTATGACACCTGGAAAATAGGACAGTTCATCTACTACATTGTATACAACAAAAGATGAATGAAAACATGCTGTTGAAGGAGGTTATAATGAAAACACATATATGGGTTCCTTTATAAACAAGAGGCCCATGGACCTTAATGGTCATCTGATATTTGATACAAATTAGTTATGTAATTTACTAGCCAACCTATGTCTTTTGTTCACAAAACAGGAACATACATCTAACAGGTATACACACAAAGTTTCTTTAGGCTTGGTGTATATTTACTCACATTACCGTGTTCACACGATTCAATAATTATAATTTCAAAGGGCAATAACTTCGTAAGTTAAGATCTGATCAGGTTGATTTTCGAATTTGTCAGAGATCTTTCCAATTTTAGTCTAAATACAACAAAGATTCATGAAGCTGAGACCGTTTGATAGATCCTCGAGGGTACGTGAGAGAACTGTTGGACTGATGGTACAGCCACCCTGTATACTTACCCTTTAGTAGATCCTCGAGGGTACGTGAGAGAACTGTTGGACTGATGGTACAGCCTCCCTGTATACTTACCCTTTGGTAGATCCTCTAGGGTACGTGAGAGAACTGTTGGACTGACGGTACAGTCTTCCTGTATACTTACCCTTTGGTAGATCCTCGAGGGTACGTGAGAGAACTGTTGGACTGATGGTACAGCCTCCCTGTATACTTACCCTTTGGTAGATCCTCTAGGGTACGTGAGAGAACTGTTGGACTGACGGTACAGCCTCCCTGTATACTTACCCTTTGGTAGATCCTCCAGGGTATGTGAGAGAACTGTTGGACTGATGGTACAGTCTCCCTGTATATTTACCCTTTGGTAGATCCTCCAGGGTACGTGAGAGAACTGTTGGACTGATGGTACAGCCACCCTGTATACTTACCCTTTGGTAGATCCTCGAGGGTACGTGAGAGAACTGTTGGACTGATGGTACAGCCTCCCTGTATACTTACCCTTTGGTAGATCCTCTAGGGTACGTGAGAGAACTGTTGGACTGATGGTACAGCACCTGTATACTTACCCTTTGGTAGAATCCTCGAGGGTACTGATGAGAGAACTGTTGGACTGATGGTACATAGCCTCCCTGTATATTCTATACCCTTTGGTAGATCATCTCTAGGGTACGTGAGAAGAACTGTTGGAACTGATGGTACAGCCTCCCTGTATACTTACCTCTTGGTAGATCTCTCGAGGTACGTGAGGAATCTGTTGGATCTGATGGTACAGCCTCCTGTATACTTACCTTTGGTAGAGTCCTCGAGGGTAGCGTCGTGAAGAGAACTGTTTGGGACTGATGGTACAGGCCACCCTGTATTATTTTACCCTTTGGTAGATCCTCCAGGGTACGTGAGAGAACTGTTGGACTGACGGTACAGCCTCCCTGTATATTTACCCTTTGGTAGATCCTTCCAGGGTAGTGAGAGAACTGTTGGACTGATGGTACAGCCTCCCTGTATACTTACCCTTTTGGTAGATCCTCTAGGGTACGTGAGAGAACTGTTGGACTGACGGTAAGCACTCCCTGTATACTTACCCTTTGGTAGATCCTCTAGGGTACGTGGAGAGAACTGTTGGACTGATGGTACAGCCTCCCTGTATACTTACCCTTTGGTAGATCCTCTAGGTTTACGTGAGAGAACTGTTGGACTGATGGTACAGCCTCCCTGTATACTTACCCTTTGGTAGATCCTCTAGGGTACGTGAGAGAACTGTTGGACTGACGTACAGCCTCCCTGTATACTTACCCTTTGGTAGATCCTCTAGGGTTATGAGAGAACTGTTGGACTGACGGTACAGCCTCCCTGTATACTTTAAACCCTTTGGTAGATTCCTCCAGGGTACGTGAGAGAACTGTTGGACTGATGGTACAGCCTCCTGTAGATATTTACCTGCTTTGGTAGATCCTCTAGGGTAGCTGAGAGAATGTTGGACTGATGGTACAGCCTCCCTGTAATACTTACCCTTGGTAGATCCTCTAGGTACGTGAGAGAACTGTTGGAACTGATGGTACAGCCACCCTGTATATTACCCTTTGGTAGATCCTCCAGGGTACGTGAGAGAACTGTTGGACTGAGGTACAGCCTCCCTGTATACTTACCCTTTGGTAGAATTCCTCTAGGGTACGTGAAAGAACTGTTGGACCTGAATGGTACAGCTCCCTGTATACTTACCCTTTGGTAGATCCTCTAGGGTTACGTGAGAGAACTGTTGGACTGACGGTACAGCCTCCCTGTATTACTTACCCTTTGGTAGATTCCTATAGTGGTACCGTGAGGAGAACTGTTGGACTGATGGTACAAGCCTCCGCTGTATACTTACCCTTTGGTAGATCCTCTGAGGGTACGTGAGAGAACGTTGGACTGATGGTACAAGCCCTTGTATATTTACCCTTTGGTAGATTCCTCTAGGGTACGTGAGAGAACGTTGGACTGAATCGGATGGTACAGCCTCCCTGTATATTTACCCTTTGGTAGATCCTCCAGGGTACGTAGAGAACTGTTTGGACTGACGGTTACAAGCCCCCTGTATATTTACCCTTTGGTAGATCCTCTAGGGTACGTGAGAGAACTGTTGGACTAAACGTACAGTCTCCCTGTATATACTTACCTTTGGTAGAATCCTCTAGGTACGTGAGAGAACTGTTGGACTGACGGTACAGCCTCCTGTATACTTTACCCTTTGGTAGATCCTCTAGGGTACGTGAGGAGAACTGTTGGACTGATGGTACATGCTCCCTGTATAACTTTACCTCTCT
>SAYR01046803.1:14961-45675 GCA_004382745.1 Argopecten irradians irradians
TTTTTCTAGGAACATGTAATTATTTGCTAAGAATATAGTTTATGGTCCATAAAGAGAGATTACGACAATGAGAGCCCCTTGAACGGTACATTTAGTATTAAAAACTGTACTTGATATGAATCTTTTTCTCAAGGAATACTGTAACCTAGAGGATAGGTTAGGTATTGGTAGTTATCAGGTAGATAGCTACTTCTCATAAGCATACTGATGTGCAATGGAAAGCTTATTATAAGCAAAGAGAAATTAAGAATTCATGCATGAACCAAATTGAGAAAAGATAAATTACTACAGTTATTGTCTCATGGGCAAGTTAAGTCTTGAGTATAGGAAGTTTAAACTTTCTAAAAGATACTTGTAAGGTAGGAAACTACAAAAGAAGTTCGAGGAAAAACAGACCAATATTTGAAATTGGCTGGCATGTGACACCTTATTCATTAGACGATAAACATGTGCCTCCATGTTAGGAGGAAGTCAAAGGAAAATTTTTCTTATGACATAGTCTTTGTTTTTATCATTATAAGTCTACTTTGCTTAATTGTGTCATATGGAACCTACATATACTGCATGTGCAATATGCTAGTAGTCACAGAGATAACGAAATGGACAATTGAATAGAAGTGACTCAAACATTCATGGTTATTCACAAGTGTGTGTTGTGAATGTTTTTGAGAATTAACCAGGAAACTGTGATGTGTATCTTGGAAATCCTAGAGTATCGAGACAACAGACACAATATATCGAAGGACAATAAATGAATAAGAGAACAATCCTACAGACATTTGCTAAAGAAAGAACTGTTGAAAATGTGCATGTGAAATTATCATCTCATTATTGGTTTTATCTATTTGACATCAATTATTCAGTTTGTGGAACAAACTTAAGGGAGAGAAGGCATATATGACAGTTGAAAAATATGGCTTGTAAGAAAGATTGGGAAACTAGAGAAAGAGCAATTAGAATTGATATAGGCTATAGTTGATTGTTAAAGCAGCTTAGATGACCAGGACCACACATAGGGTCATTAGGACTCAAAGGGGTCAGGAGTGTGAGAAAGTGTCTGTGAGGTGTCTATGGACAATAGTGTGAGGATGCAAGGGTCATTTAGAATAATTCAGTGTACATGTAATCTTGGTCCTGAGACAGGACAGTAGGGTCATCAAAAGACTTGTGAAGTGAAATGTAGCCACACCTCCTAAAGATGTAATTAACCAATAGAATTTGAGAATTTAGATAGATAGATTAATGACAGATATAATATGAATAGGAAAGAGATAGACAGAAATAGTAGGTGGACAGAGAGAACATGTGAACAGAGGGAGAAGGTGGTCAGTGAGAACAGGTCAGAGAGAAGAGAGCAGAACATCAGGTCAGAATGACAGAGTAACAGAGACAATGGATAGTAAGATGTAATTCCCCAGGTAGTGGTGATGATGAAGGAAGTAAACAAACAAGTATGGAGTTGAAGTATGAGATAACACCTGAGCTGTAATAATGATATACCAACAAAAAGAAGAATAAAACTATTAGAACTGGATTTACGACTCCGGAGTCTTCCTCCCTAGTACAACAAGTAGACAATCACCATCAAATCAGGCCAGAACACCAACAAACGAATCGGTCATATTTGGTGCGAGAATCCGGGTAGGGTCAAAAGTACTATAGCAAACATTTGACCAGTGATGGAGAAATTTAAGGAAGAGATGAACACCAGGACACAGTTAACAAAAATATGAAAATGTCATATAAAGTTAAGAAGGGGATAGAAGATGAACATGTCAGTATCTGAAATATTGACTGCCAAGGAGGAAGCAAACTTTCCTTAGTTTAAAAACAGCAGAGACAAAAGATGAAGACAGGAGAAACATTTGAATACAACTTAAAAGGACTGCAGAGATATTAAGGAAGAAACGAATATTCAAAATTGTGATCAATGTCAATGGACTAGACATCATGTTGGTAAAGAAACCTTAACACAAAAGGATGTTAGATGTTAAAAATTATCAGGAAATATGGGACAATATGGCCAAAACATGAAGTGCCCAAACTCACGAAAAGGAGGATGCAAGCTGTGACCATCAAAGCTCTACAACAGGAACTGGCAGCTCAAAATGGAGCAGACGGGAAATGTACAAAATTGAATTGTATGGACATAAAAAGGGAACATTGTGAAAAAAGACAAGACCCAGGATGATACAATGAGATGGAACCAGGTCGCCTTTGTGGTGAGTACTGGCATGTTGCGAGAAAATGTAGGTTCCAGAAACTTTGTACGTGTTATCAGTAATAGAAGGGTCACATTAAAGCCAGTTTAGAAAACCTGTAACATAGAAATCCAAAATCTAGATAGGCAAAGTGATAGAAATCAATGTAATTTACTAAATATTAGGACATCATTGTAAATGTAGTGGAGAAAGAATAATTATATATAAATTAAAGGATAGAATCAAACAAGGTCAAGACCATCAGTCATTTGTAAAAGCAAGAGTAACTAGTCCCTAATCATGAATAAGAGTATACCACCAATTACTAAGGAAAAAATCTGCAAGGTCAAAATAAAAAGCTAGGAAAGCTAAATAAAAAGTATAAAAAAAAAAAAAAAAAAAAATAGTAAAAGAAAACAAAATCCAGTTCTAGAAAATGTTTGTGAATAAGGTAGAAAATAAAAGAAAGACTCATGTAAATGATTGTATTATTACGATTAGAGTGATACACAAATTGAAAGGCAATGCAGTAAGTGAATAGAGAAGGAATGTAGGTTGTACATTTATGAACAGTAAATAATACAGAGCTTCTAAAGACTTCAGTCCTTTTCTTTTCTGATTGAGTATTATAAACTTATCTTTTTGGTAGATCATTTATGTTCTCTAGTCTAGTCGATAATAAATTAGGCCGCACTATTAGGAACTTTGGTATTTTTTTTTTTTTCTAGGAACATGTAATTATTTGCTAAGAATATAGTTTATGGTCCATAAAGAGAGATTACGACAATGAGAGCCCCTTGAACGGTACATTTAGTATTAAAAACTGTACTTGATATGAATCTTTTTCTCAAGGAATACTGTAACCTAGAGGATAGGTTAGGTATTGGTAGTTATCAGGTAGATAGCTACTTCTCATAAGCATACTGATGTGCAATGGAAAGCTTATTATAAGCAAAGAGAAATTAAGAATTCATGCATGAACCAAATTGAGAAAAGATAAATTACTACAGTTATTGTCTCATGGGCAAGTTAAGTCTTGAGTATAGGAAGTTTAAACTTTCTAAAAGATACTTGTAAGGTAGGAAACTACAAAAGAAGTTCGAGGAAAAACAGACCAATATTTGAAATTGGCTGGCATGTGACACCTTATTCATTAGACGATAAACATGTGCCTCCATGTTAGGAGGAAGTCAAAGGAAAATTTTTCTTATGACATAGTCTTTGTTTTTATCATTATAAGTCTACTTTGCTTAATTGTGTCATATGGAACCTACATATACTGCATGTGCAATATGCTAGTAGTCACAGAGATAACGAAATGGACAATTGAATAGAAGTGACTCAAACATTCATGGTTATTCACAAGTGTGTGTTGTGAATGTTTTTGAGAATTAACCAGGAAACTGTGATGTGTATCTTGGA
Source organism: Argopecten irradians irradians (assembly GCA_004382745.1). Taxonomy (NCBI): domain Eukaryota; kingdom Metazoa; phylum Mollusca; class Bivalvia; order Pectinida; family Pectinidae; genus Argopecten; species Argopecten irradians. The sequence goes on from SAYR01046803.1 coordinate 18,585, forward strand.
AATCCTAGAGTATCGAGACAACAGACACAATATATCGAAGGACAATAAATGAATAAGAGAACAATCCTACAGACATTTGCAAAAGAAAGAACTGTTGAAAATGTGCATGTGAAATTATCATCTCATTATTGGTTTTATCTATTTGACATCAATTATTCAGTTTGTGGAACAAACTTAAGGGAGAGAAGGCATATATGACAGTTGAAAAATATGGCTTGTAAGAAAGATTGGGAAACTAGAGAAAGAGCAATTAGAATTGATATAGGCTATAGTTGATTGTTAAAGCAGCTTAGATGACCAGGACCACACATAGGGTCATTAGGACTCAAAGGGGTCAGGAGTGTGAGAAAGTGTCTGTGAGGTGTCTATGGACAATAGTGTGAGGATGCAAGGGTCATTTAGAATAATTCAGTGTACATGTAATCTTGGTCCTGAGACAGGACAGTAGGGTCATCAAAAGACTTGTGAAGTGAAATGTAGCCACACCTCCTAAAGATGTAATTAACCAATAGAATTTGAGAATTTAGATAAATAGATTAATGACAGATATAATATGAATAGGAAAGAGATAGACAGAAATAGAAGGTGGACAGAGAGAACATGTGAACAGAGGGAGAAGGTGGTCAGTGAGAACAGGTCAGAGAGAAGAGAGCAGAACATCAGGTCAGAATGACAGAGTAACAGAGACAATGGATAGTAAGATGTAATTCCCCAGGTAGTGGTGATGATGAAGGAAGTAAACAAACAAGTATGGAGTTGAAGTATGAGATAACACCTGAGCTGTAATAATGATATACCAACAAGAAAAGAAGAATAAAACTATTAGAACTGTATACTTACCCTGTGGTAGATCCTCTAGGGTACGTGAGAGAACTGTTGGACTGATGGTACAGCCACCCTGTATACTTACCCTTTGGTAGATCCTCTAGGGTACGTGAGAGAACTGTTGGACTGACGGTACAGCCTCCCTGTATATTTACCCTTTGGTAGATCCTCTAGGGTACATGAGAGAAATGTTGGACTGATGGTACAGCCTCCCTGTATATTTACCCTGTGGTAGATCCTCTAGGGTACGTGAGAGAACTGTTGGACTGATGGTACAGCCACCCTGTATATTTACCCTTTGGTAGATCCTCTAGGGTACGTGAGAGAACTGTTGGACTGATGGTACAGCCTCCCTGTATACTTACCCTTTGGTAGATCCTCAAGGGTACGTGAGAGAACTGTTGGACTGACGGTACAGCGTCCCTGTATACTTACCCTTTGGTAGATCCTCCAGGGTACGTGAGAGAACTGTTGGACTGACGGTACAGCCTCCCTGGGTACACACCTCTAGGCTCACACTGTACTGGGTATAGGCAGTAAGACCTACAACAGAACCATGATCATATGCTACTTCATCAAAAACAAGAGGCCCATGGGCCTTAACGGTCATCTGACTATTAGTACAATACAACATAGTCGTTTAAAGATTTTAGCCTATTTGATCCTTGTGACCGTGAATGAAGGTTTAAGGTACTTCATTTGAACAAACTTGGTAGCCCTTCATCCCAGCATGCTACATGCCTAATATCAGTACCCTGGGCCTTTCTGGTTCTTGAGAAGAAGTCATTTAAAATTTTTAGCCTATTTGACCCCTGTGACCTTGAAGAAGGTCAAGGTCATTATTTGAACAAACTTGGTAGCCCTTCATCCAAACATGCTGCACGCCAAATATGAGTATCCTGGGCCTTTTGGTTCTTGAGAAGAAGTCTTTTTAAAGATTTTAGCCTATTTGACCCCTGTGACCTTGAATGAAGGTCAAGATAATTCATTTGAACAAACTTCGTAGCCCTTCATCCCAGCATGCTACATGCCTAATATCAGTACCCTGGGCCTTTCTGGTTCTTGAGAAGAAGTCATTTAAAAATTTTAGCCTACTTAACCCATGTGACCTTGAATGAAGGTCAAGGTCCTTCATTTGAACAAATTTGGTAGCCCTTCATCCCAGCATGATGCAGGCCCAATATGAGTATCCTGGGCCTTTTGGTTCTTGAGAAGAAGTCGTTTAAAGATCTTATCATATTTGACCCCTGTGACCTTGAATGAATGTCAAGGTCCTTCATTTGAACAAACTTGGTAGCCCTTCATCCCAGCATGTCACAGGCCTAATATCAGTACCCTGGGCCTTCTGGTTCTTGAGAAGAAGTCGCTTAAAGATTTTAGCCTATTTGACCCCTGTGACCTTGAATGAAGGTCAAGATCATTCATTTGAACAAACTTCGTAGCCCTTTATCCCAGCATGCTACATGCCTAATATCAGTACCCCGGGCCTTTCTGGTTCTTCAGAAGAAGTCATTTAAAAATTTTAGCCTATTTGACCCCTGTGACCTTGAAGAAGGTCAAGGTCATTATTTGAACAAACTTGGTAGCCCTTCATCCAAACATGCTGCACGCCAAATATGAGTATCCTGGGCCTTTCGGTTCTTGAGAAGAAGTCATTTAAAAATTTTAGCCTACTTAACCCATGTGACCTTGAATGAAGGTCAAGGTCCTTTGGTAGCCCTTCATCCCAGCATGATGCAGGCCCAATATGAGTATCCTTGGCCTTTTGGTTCTTGAGAAGAAGTCGTTTAAAGATCTTATCATATTTGACCCCTGTGACCTTGAATGAATGTCAAGGTCCTTCATTTGAACAAACTTGGTAGCCCTTCATCCCAGCATGTCACAGGCCTAATATCAGTACCCTTGGTCTTCTGGTTCTTGAGAAGAAGTCGTTTTAAAGATTTTAGCATATTTGACCCCCATGACCTTGAATGAAGGTCAAGGTCATTCATTTGAACAAACTTAATAGCCCTTCATCCAAGCATGTCACGGGCCCAATATCAGGTCTCTAGGCCTCTTAGTTATTCACAAGAAGTTGTTTAAAGGATTTTAGCCTATTTGACCCTCGTGACCTTGAATGAAGGTCAAGGTCATTTATTTGAACAAACTTGGTAGCCCTTCATCCCAGCATCCTACAGGCCAAATATCAGTACCCTGGGCCTTCTGGTTCTTGAGAAGAAGTTGTTTAAAGATTTTAGCCTATTTGACCCTCGTGACCTTGAATGAAGGTCAAGGTCATTTATTTGAACAAACTTGGTAGCCCTTCATCCCAGCATGCCACAGGCCTAATATCAGGTCTCTAGGCCTCTTAGTTATTCACAAGAAGTTGTTTAAAGGATTTTAGCCTATTTGACCCCTGTGACCTTGAATGAAGGTCAAGGTCATTTATTTGAACAAACTTGGTAGCCCTTCATCCCAGCATCCTACAGGCCAAATATCAGTACCCTGGGCCTTCTGGTTCTTGAGAAGAAGTTGTTTAAAGATTTTAGCCTATTTGACCCTCGTGACCTTGAATGAAGGTCAAGGTCATTTATTTGAACAAACTTGGTAGCCCTTCATCCCAGCATGCCACAGGCCTAATATCAGGTCTCTAGGCCTCTTAGTTATTCACAAGAAGTTGTTTAAAGGATTTTAGCCTATTTGACCCCTGTGACCTTGAATGAAGGTCAAGGTCATTTATTTGAACAAACTTGGTAGCCCTTCATCCCAGCATCCTACAGGCCAAATATCAGTACCCTGGGCCTTCTGGTTCTTGAGAAGAAGTCGTTTAAAGATTTTAGCCTTTTTGACCCCTGTGACCTTGAATGAAGGTCAAGGTCATTCATTTGAACAAACTTGGTAGCCCTTCATCCCAGCATGTCACAGGCCTAATATCAGTACCCTGGGCCTTCTGGTTCTTGAGAAGAAGTCGTTTAAAGATTTTAGCCTTTTTGACTACTGTGACCTTGAATGAAGGTCAAGGTCATTCATTTGAACAAACTTGGTAGCCCTTCATCCCAGCATGTCACAGGCCTAATATCAGTACCCTGGGCCTTCTGGTTCTTGAGAAGAAGTCGTTTAAAGATTTTAGCCTTTTTGACTACTGTGACCTTGAATGAAGGTCAAGGTCATTCATTTGAACAAACTTGGTAGCCCTTCATCCCAGCATGTCACAGGCCTAATATCAGTACCCTGGGCCTTCTGGTTCTTGAGAAGAAGTCGTTTAAAGATTTTAGCCTTTTTGACTACTGTGACCTTGAATGAAGGTCAAGGTCATTCATTTGAACAAACTTGGTAGCCCTTCATCCCAGCATGTCACAGGCCTAATATCAGTACCCTGGGCCTTCTGGTTCTTGAGAAGAATTCGTTTAAATTTTTTAGCCTTTTTGACTACTGTGACCTTGAATGAAGGTCAAGGTCATTCATTTGAACAAACTTGGTAGCCCTTCATCCCAGCATGTCACAGGCCTAATATCAGTACCCTGGGCCTTCTGGTTCTTGAGAAGAAGTCGTTTAAATGGTTTAGCCTTTTTGAACCCTGTGACCTTGAATGAAAGTCAAGGTCATTTATTTGAACAAACTAGGTAGGCCTTCATCCCAGCATGCCACAGGCCTAATATCAGGTCTCTAGGCCTCCTAGTTATTCACAAGAAGTTGTTTAAAGGATTTTAGCCTATTTGACCCCTGTGACCTTCAATGAAGGTCAAGGTCATTTATTTGAACAAACTTGGTAGCCCTTCATCCCAGCATCCTACAGGCCCAATATCAGTATCCTGGGCTTTCTGGTTCTTGAGAAGAAGTCATTTAAAGATTTTAGCCTTTTTGACCCCTGTGACCTTGAATGAAGGTCAAGGTCATTCATTTGAACAAACTTGGTAGCCCTTCATCCCAGCATGTCACAGGCCAAATATGAGTACCCTGGGTCTTCCGGTTATTGAGAAGAAGTCGTTTGAATGGAAAGTTTACGGACGGCGCACGACGACAGACGGTGCATGATGACAATAGGTCAGATGACCTAATAAATAGGAATCAATGCAACAAAATGGTCATTGCTCAAAGACTAGCCCTCTCCATTATTATATTTACCTGTGACTATTACAGACACACATGTGTAATGTATTAACCTGTGACTATCAGAGACACACCTGTGTAATGTATTTACCTGTGACTATCACAGACACACCTGTGTAATGTATTTACCTGTGACTATCACAGACACATCTGTGTAATGTATTTACCAGTGACTATCAGAGACACACCTGTGTAATGTATTTACCTGTGACTATCAGAGACACACCTGTGTAATGTAATTTACCTGTGACTTTCACAGACACACCTGTGTAATGTATTTACCTGTGACTTTCACAGATACACCTGTGTAATGTATTTACCTGTGACTATCAGAGACACACCTGTGTAATGTAATTTACCTGTGACTATCACAGACACACCTGTGTAATGTATTTACCTGTGACTTTCACAGACACACCTGTGTAATGTATTTACCTGTGACTATCAGAGACACTCCAGTTGTTGTGTTTGACCAAGTATAGCCATTCTCCATTTCAAACTTGACTTTGTAGTGAGATATGATACCGTTTGGTTTTACTGGCGGAGACCATGTGACCTCCAAGGACAATGAACTTAGTATGTTGACACTAGGTGGCAGCACATCCTCTGGTTTTCCTTCTGCTGTTGCCACAGTAACCTGACAAAAAAGTTGAGGAATTCATTGTACAGTGCAATTTTTGTAAAAAGAGTATTTCTGGTAATGAATCACCGAACTGTTATATCCATGCTAAATAAATAATATTTTACAGTACATTTTGTATTTTGTATTTGCACTAAAACTTTATTGTGGAAAATAGGTCTAAAACCTTATGCAATTTACTAATTAGTCTTCAATACTGAAATCAATTCATTTACCTGGTCTATAAATTTTTTTTTTACTTCGATTTTTGTGAAGCACCAATTATAGATTATAAATATATATGTGAAAAATATCTGAAAAGGCAATGTAAACAAGTGTTTGTAAATGTTGATTTTTACAGTAATCTTACCTTGTCACTAGCTGTACAGCCGGCTATGTTACAGGCTGTAAGGATATAGGTATAGGACCTATACGGTAGTACAGTTGTGTCGTCTGTATACCGCTGGGCCAGACCACGATACAGCTCTATCCCGTCCCGAGTCAGGATGAACCGGGTTATAATACCTATACCAACACAAAACCTGGTTAATTTGTTTCTCTTTATAAATATAGTAAATAGTCAACAATTACGATAAAATCATCTCATTTTGAACAGACAGTAGTTAGTACTGTTTTATTTTAAGAAATAATGAGTCCTGTATCTTTAACAACCCATTTGGATTTAATAGTGTTGTGCAGTGTATTTGAGATTATCCTGAGTAATTTAACTTACCGTTTGGTCTTTCAGGTAATTTCCAGTGGAGGTCAATGACATACAACTGTGAGGGGTTGATGTTGACCTTGGGAGGTTCGACCATGTGTGGAGGGGCCTGTAAGGTCATGACCTTGGTATAACTACTGGTGGAGCCCCCAGCACTATTGACCGCTGCGAAAGCATAGCCGTAGGTGGAGTAGGGAGTTAGTCCATTATCTGAATCAAACAAATAGTAAATTAATAATCCATGAAACAAGACAACAAGTTACAGTGAATTTTGTATAAATATGGAACCAGAAACTAATATCCAAAATCAGACACAAAGAGACTCGAATTGGTTGTCATATGTATTTTATATTGACTATGCAGCATTTATTTTCAAAGTCTATTTTATAAAATTTAATATATTCAATATGTTGAGTTTCAACTGTTTCTGTAGTTAGGAATAATAACACTACTACCAATAAACGTACATACTGTGATGAAAATATGTACCAAATAATTTACCCATGAGGTTTCCACGCATACCCTTTGACCAACTGTCTCTGACCTCTGACAAACGATCTCTGACCTTTGACCACCATAATTCATGTGTAATCTTATTATCATACCTGTGTAAGTCATTTCCATGCCAGAGAATATTCTCTCTTCTGTAGCTATACAGTCAGAAGTGGGGTCAGGGGTCGGGTTAGGGGACGAATTGTTTCCATGGTAACCTGGGACTGATCCACAGATCTTTGAGCCTTTGTCAAAGTTACAGACATCACAGAAGGCAAAATCCTGGACAGACAGAGGACAGATGGTTCCCTGTCCACATCCTAGACATATATAACACAGAGGTTATATCATAAAGTACATACACGGTAATTCTGTGGAGTTATGACTTATAATGGTGGGCAAACATGCCTTCAAACAATTACCATCAATCTATTTCATAACATAAGATACTTGGAGATCAACATGAAATACTTAAGATCAACAATATAAAGGTAATCTAAATATCTTATTTCATTGGCTGGTACATGTCAAAAATATTGTCTTTTCAGAAAGAACTAAATGTTTTGGTGATTTGAGTTCCAAAAACCAGTCAGCACATTTACTTTACATCATATGTCTCACAGACCTAAAACTCGGACTAGACATGGGAGGCAGTAGTAACATCTTAACACTAGCTGGCCTTTACAGCTCTTTAAACAATTTTATTTTTATAGATTTGATACACTTTGTTATTACCTGGCTCCTGATTGGATGAGTCAGCACAGATATGAGTCAGTGGATTATAGCCAATGAAATTACAACACTCCAGATTGTTTGAGATCGTCTGAAGGCCACAGCACTTCTCATTGGCTGACAGCTTCATAGCCTCATCTTTGTACGAATGGACCTAGGATACCAATGGAAGATAGATAAGACCCACTAAACCACAATATATTGATCAATGTTAACATTTTCCCCAGTAAAAAACATAGAAACAAAATCAAACATAAAAAATAACTTCAAGTACATAGCTGAGCATAAACTGATCAAGATTAAATATTGAATTATAAATCATATATCATCACTATATGCATATATGTTGTATTTTAAACTCTCGCATAAATTGGTTATCTGTAATGACAGTTTACTGAATATTTTTGTATCTGGTAACAAGAATGCGATACAGTGTAGTTTATTTCAAACATTTAAATGAATAAAATAATCTTTGTTACAATATAACAAAAATAATAAAATAACCACTACAGCTGCTCCTTACCTTGGAGTGACCAGTGTCGCTAGTACAACACAAGGTTTGGTTACTGATCACATAACTCAGCCCACAACACTCCATACCCAGGCGCCCCGTGTACGCACTCCCCTCCACCGCGTCCCCACAACAAGTCATGTGACTGGGGATTACCTCCCCTCCACAACACTGCTGGTTATAGCCGTCATACAGCTGGTCTGTTAGGAAAGGGGTAAATAAAAAGTATTTACATAGTTACCACACAGCTGGTCTGTTAGGAAAGGGGTAAATAACAAGAGGCCCAGAGGGCCTGTATCGCTCACCTGGTTTGTAATGCCAAGTAATGTTCTGAATACAGGTTCATTGTTTCTTTTCTGAAGGAATTTTAATATTAACCTCTAAATCCCCTATTGGGCCCCACCCCTCCTGCGCCCAGGGGGTCAGAGCCAAAATTTATACAAGTTCTGTTCCCCTTCCAAAAAGGGTGTTTATGGCCAAATTTGGTCAAATCCAAGAAACTCTAGGAAGTAGGATTTATAGCATTTTACTCATTTCCTATTGGGCCCCACACCGTCCTGCCCGCCGGGGGCAAGACGCCAAAATTTATATTGTTCCCTCCAAAAAGGATGTTTTGGCAAGATTTGGTTACATTTCATGCAGAACTCTGATAGTAGCGTATTTAAAGATTTTCCCTCTATTTTGCTCTGCATTGGGCCCACCTCTCTGCCCCCCGGGGTTAGAGGCCAAAAATTTATTACAGTTCTGTTCCCATTTCCCAAGGATGTTTGTGCCAATTTGGTAAATTCCATGCAGAACTTATATAGTGCGATTTAAAGGATTTTCCTCATATTTCCCCTATTTGGCCCTGCCCCCCCTGCCCCAGTGGGGGGATCAGAGCCAAATTTATACAGTTCTGGGTTTCCTTCCCCCAGGGATGTTTGTGGCCAAAATTTGGTTACATCCATGCAGAAGTCTGGGACTGTAGCGATTTATAGGATTTGCCTCTATTCCCTATTGGGTCCCCCTTTCTGCCGGGGGAGTCAGAGCCCAATTTATACAAGTTCTTTTCCTCCCAGGATGCTATGTGGCAATTTTGGTTACAATTCCGCAGAGATTCTAGGAAAGTAGCGTTTATAGGATTCTACCTTCTATCTTCCCTATTTGGCGCAGCTCCTCCACTGCCCCGGAGGACCAGAAGCCAAAAATTATATAACACGTTTTTTTCCTTCCAAAGGATGTTTGTTTGGCCAAGATTTGGTTAAAATCGCATTAGAACTTTATGAATAGTAGCGATTTAAAGGGGATTTACCTCTATTTCCCCTATTGGGGCCCGCACCAGTCTGCCTCCGGGGGACCAGAGGCAAAATTTATCAAGTTTCTGTCCCCTTCCCCAAGGATTGTTTGTGGCCAAATTTGGGTTACATAGCATTCAGAACGTCTATGATAGTAGCGATTTTAAAGATTTACCTCTATTGTACCCTATTGGGCTGCGCCTCTGCCAGTGGGGGACCAGAAAATTTATACAAGTTCTTTTCCCTTCCCCAAGGATGTATTGTGCCGAATTTGGTTACATTCCATTTCAGAACTTACTGGACTAGTGCGATTTAAAGGATTTACTCTATTTCTCCTATTTGGCCGCCACCGCCTGCCCGGGGGGTCCAGAGCCAAATTTATACAAGTTCTGGTTTCCCTTACCCCATAGATATGTTTGTGGCAAATTTGGTTACATTCCATTCAGAACTTATGACTAGTAGCGATATAAAGGATTTACTCTATTTCCCTATTTGCCCGCCCGCCTGCCGGGGGGGGTCGAGCAAATAGTTATACCAGTTCTGTTCCGCTTACCCCAAGATGTTTTGTGCAATTTGGTTATTCTTCAGAACTCTATGACTAGTAGCGATTTAAAGGATTTTTATGTTTCCTATTGGGCCCGCGCCTGCCTGCCCAGGGGGTCAACGCAAAATTTATACCAAGTTCTGTTCCCTTAGCAATGGATGATTGTGGGCAAATTTGTGTTAGCATACCTTGAGAATCTACTGTGCGTTATAGCGGATTTAATCTATTTTTTCTCTATTGGCCACTCTCTGCAGGGTGATAGAGCAAATATTTATACAAGTTCTGTTCCCTTTCCAAGGATGTTTGCCCTCGCGGGGAGAGGACAAATTTATACGTTTTGTTCCTTCCAGATGTTTGTGCAAATTTGGTTAATTCTTCAGAACTCTATGACTAGTAGCGATTAAAGGATTTAACCTCTATTTCCCTATTTCTTTGGCCGCCCCTGCCGGGGGGTCAGAGCCAAAATTTATATACAAGCTTTGTCCACTTGCCAAGAAATGTTTGTGGCAAATTTGGTTACATTCCATTCAGACTCTATGACTAGTAGCGTTTAGGATTTATTATTATCCCTATTGGCCGCCCACTGCGGGGGGTCAAGAGAAATTATACCAGTTCTGTTCCGCTTCCCAAGGATGTTTGTTGGCCAAATTTGGTTACATTCCATTCAGAACTCTATGACTAGTAGCGATTTAAAGGATTTACCTCTATTTCCCCTATTGGGCCCCGCCCCTGCTGCCCCAGGGGGGTCAGAGCCAAAATTTATACAAGTTCTGTTCCCCTTCCCCCAAGGATATTTGGGGCCAAATTTGGTTACAATCCATACAGAACTCTATGACTAGTAGCGATTTAAAGGAAATGTTGACGGACGGACGACGGACGGACGACAGACGGACGGACGGACGGACGGACGACGGACGCCGCGCCATGACATAAGCTCACCGGCCCTTAGGGCCAGGTGAGCTAAAAATTAAACTCTACCTATCCATTCAGTTTACAGTATGAATTAAGGCGAAGCCTTGTAAGAGCACAGCTCATGTAATTACTTTTATTAGTACATCTATATTATATGGTAATACCGTATTCCTACATGTATCTTCATATTGTTTACTGTATAGACCCGAATAAAAGGTTTACATGGATAAATCTTGTGTGGTTTCTTTTGGAGTATCTAAATTATCTTCTTTATCTAACATATGTACGTAATTTGTGTACCATATACATCTACATAGTGTCATGAGAAAATAAATCAGTGTTGACAACACTTGATGGGTTGTGTTCTTTTACTTAAAAATTCTTTGCTTGGTTTTAAACCAGGTAAGAATCTCGCGGTAAGCGAAATATATCTGGATTCCAGTTTTGTTTTCATGCCTATTTCTACTTCCTGGTCACCTTGTGAAATACGATGGAAAATTTGGAAACTATTTCAATTTCAGTTCTATTATACACATTCAAACAACAATATTTCCAGGTAAACGATCACTTAAAATCAATATTTCTTTAGTGTTCAAACGTTAGTTTCAGGAACAGAGTCAATCATACATGCCATTCCGTGTGAGATTGGGTTTTTCAGAGCATAGTATTTCAACGTTCAATGACTACATTAATTTTGTTTCCACACACTTATTGCCTTTAAAGACCTTCCCTGCCCTTCTGCACTCTTACAATATTTATCATATTTGCTGGTTTGTTAGGACAAATTAATCTAATAAGCTACAAGACTTTTATATAAACTCTGTCTGGATACCATTAAATGACATGGTAATGAAAGGTGAAATCAGAGCACTATCTATGATACATACCTCCACAACACACTTGAGCCCCCATGTTAGAGTAGGGTATGGACCCACAGCACCTGTCCCCGCTCCCTACAGAGATACGGTCCTCATACATGTCCTCACAGCAAATCTCTCCCATCTGGACCCTCACATATCTACAAAATAAATGTTACATATAATTTTATCGCACCTCGGACAAAAATGTCCCCAAATGATTGGCGGAGAGCCGTCATGTGGTGACCCCCTATCACTTTATAGGGGGTCAGTAAATTTTATTATGGTGCAATATGGCGGCTCTCGCCCTCGCTTCAAAATTTAAACACATTATCTTCAAATAAATATACCACTTCATTACCGTAAAACTATATATTAATGGATAATTTTTGCGTAAAAATAACTTTAATCGTTTTAATACTTCAAATATTACATGAAATACATTTTTTAAATACGAGTTCCTTCCCCTACGCCAGTTTGAAAGTTGATGACGCGACGAAAGTCAAACGTAACAATTCAAGCGTTTTCTAGACTGTGATTATAAACAAATGAAGGTGTTTGTACCTACAGATCAATCTTCACTCTACAATCAATTTATTGGCATTTTTTTCAGTGATTATCTCAGCGAAAATGCACAGATGATCAGGGAGATTGTGCTTAAAATGTTAGATGGATGTTTGTGTCACTCTTGTTTGTGATGCTTTCAATATACAGACGGTCTGGTGTCGTATTGAGGTAGGCCTACTGTAGGAATGTCAAAATTATTGTTGATTTATGAATGATTCATTATTCTTCTGCAGATTCCTTATACAGTATATTTGAAAATTGTTAAAAGAAATACATTGATAAATATGTAGCCTAGGCCAATTATTTTAAAAGTGGCGATTGTTTGTTATCATTCGTGCCAGTATGATTTAAGTTTGATTTCAGATTCTGGACCAAACAAATAGGAAACAAAGAATTAATAAAACAAATAAATGGTCCTCAATGCGATAAATTCGTTATATAGTCAGTTACTGACCCGCTATAAAGGCATAGAGGGTCAGTAAGAAGTATAGGAGGCTCGGGCTACGCCCTCGCCCCCTATAAATCTTACTGACCCTCTATGCCTTTATAGGGGGTCAGTAACTGACTATATAACTAATAGTATGCATTCTTCTATGGCCATTTTTATTAGATGAACTGAATAATTGTGCGTCATGTTATACCTGGCCATCCGTGTGCCGGGACATGTCTTTGTGTCTTATTTGTCCTTCTGTCTGACCTGTTGTACTTGTCCTTCTGTCTTTTTGTTTTCTTTGTCCTTTTGTCTTTTTGTTTTCTTTGTCCTTATGTCTTTTTGTTTCTTTGTCCTTCTGTCTTTTTGTTTTCTTTGTCCTTCTGTCTTTTTGTTTCTTTGTCCTTAGTATCTCATTTACGTCCTTACCTCTCTTTACAGCACTTGTAATCGCTGATTTTCCTGTGGAACTGCCCCCCACAGCAGACGTCATCAGGATTCTGTTTGTCTGTGTAGTGCTGACCACAGCAGTCGAAGCCCAGTTGACTGTCGTGTAGTACGCCATCACAGCACACTTTGGGGCCAGAGTAACACACATGTCCACACAGATTCTCCAGTATACCACACGTAATATAGGTACACTTTGTCACCTCAGGGCTCATGGTGGCAGGGGGACTACAATGCCAAACATATGTACATAAGCATAATGTAAAATGATCAGGAGTTATAGAATGGACACATGGATAACAATATATTTGGATACTTACATTTCTGAGCACTGTTTGATAGTACTACGAAAGAGGTCATAGCGTAGTATAATGCCATTGGTACGCTGAGGAGGTGTCCAGTCTACCTGAACAGAGACGGAGCTGTGAGCTGTGACAGTGGGCGGGGCCAGCTCCTGGGGGAGGGTCTCAGCAGTGGTGATCAGTTGGGACTCGCTGGTCGTACAATCAAATACTGTACACACCTCCACCTACACAACATTCATTCTTTATGTACAACCATTGGCATTAACAAGTCTCATATTATTACATATGCCCTAAAATGCAGTTCTGTCAATCAATCATGTATGTAGAGGAAGAATTTACACATGATATGTCTTAACTTAACTCACAGGTATAAGGGGAGACATACCCTTGCTTGACATTCTGTGTACTTTATTTTCTTGGTATCAGCAGAGAATTTTTACCCTTCCCAACTTTATTACAGGGAATACAACAATGTCAATCTCTCCCTCATTCAATCCTTTAAAGTGTATCCCCTACTATTGATGTATTTCTCTGTGAACTTTCATGTATTAGATGCATTTATTTTGCTGTATTCCTACATGTAAACAAGACTACCTGTGCTGGGTGACGACCTTTGACCTACCTGGACAGTGTATACAGTATAAGGTATTAGCTGGGTGATGACCTTTGACCTACCTGGACAGTGTATATAGTATAGGGTAGTAGCTGAGTGATAACCTTTGACCTACCTGGACAGTGTATATAGTATAGGCTAGTAGCTGAGTGATAACCTTTGACCTACCTGGACAGTGTATATAGTATAGGGTAGTAGCTGAGTGACAGCCTTTGACCTACCTGGACAGTGTATATAGTATAGGGTAGTAGCTGAGTGATGACCTTTGACCTACCTGGACAGTGTATAAAGTATAAGGTATTAGCTGGGTGATAACCTTTGACCTACCTGGACAGTGTATATAGTATAGGGTAGTAGCTGAGTGACAACCTTTGACCTACCTGGACAGTGTATATAGTATAGGGTAGTAGCTGAGTGACAACCTTTGACCCCGCTGTTACCATGCCTGTGGGAAGTTTGTTGTTGTTGATGATGATGTTGAAGCCAGTTATCTCCCCATTAGGTTTGACCGGATTGGTCCAGGCTACCCTCAGGGCCGTATCATTCACCACACTCAGTCTGGGCTTGGCAAGGCCCTCGGGAGCTGAAACAGGTCAAATAAAATGAATATTAATTTAGTGACATGGTATTTAACACCAGAATTATCTGAAAGACATGTGCCCACCTCTATATGATATTGGAGTGGGAAGAGGATGGAATGGGACAGTTACCTCCGTCCAGGGTCTGGGCCACCACAGGTAGACTGGTGATCTGGGCATCACCGTGAATAGTGATGGTCAGAGTGATAGAGTACTCAGTGTTGGGGGTGAGGTTCTGGAGTCGTGTCCCCTGAGTGTCTGGTGTATAGTCTTGTTTGATCGTCCTCATCTTGCTGACCGCTATCAGGGTGAACAAGGTTACAGACCCCTGTAGATCTACAATACCTGGTGACAAAAGGATGATATTTAAAAGTCAAGAGATATTATTGTCAATTCCATAAGTACATTAACAGTATGAAAAAATAGAGGATCACTTACACAGGGGGAAATGAATATTTATATTGTATCAGATAAGAAGATGATCGCCATTGAAGGGGAAATGAATATTTATATTGTATCAGATAAGAAGATGATTGCCATAAATTCCATATAATTTACCAGTAGCTTGAAGCAAATACAGAAATTTTAATTGACTTAAAAATCGTGTTACTTTAATTATGTAACACTAGTCTCTATTTAGTCAAACATAAAGCAGCTTAATTATTGATGAAGATCTGTAGTCATTCTATGTTGTCATATTTTCCAGAGAAAAGGACAAACAAATGAATATACAATACCTACCGACAAGAGCAGATAAGGCTGTCATATACAAAGTCACTTACTTGGAGTTTGCCAGTCCACTTGGACAGTGACATGATCCAGTGGGAGCACCGTTACATTGGCTGCCTTCCGTGGGAATCCTCCATACGTAGTTACCTCCCTTGAAGCACCACTGGTCAGCTGACCAACATCATTGTAGACAGTCACTCTATACTTAAAGGTTGTAAACAATGGTAGACCTCTGTCCTCAAAGTAGGTCACCGTTCCTATAAATACACTGCTCCATAGGTTTAATCCTACAGGCTCAGCTGCAAATATAACAATAAAATCAAACTTTCATTCAAATAACATTTTTTTCTAAAAGTATAAGAAGTCTCCAAAGTTTCAGATATTTGCAATTTTATTGATGATAGACTAAATGCTTATATCATAACAGCATTTGAAGAAATGTGTATTAAATGCTAAATATTAAAATTGGAACTTTGTATATATCCAACATATGAAATGACTTACAAATAAGTGGTTGTAGAATCTTCATACGCGACAGCTCAAACCGGATGTTGGGGCCATTATTGAGACTGGGTCCCTGCCAGGCGATAGCGATCATATTCTGTGACACAGGGTGAGGGATAGGCGGTTCCTGATCCTCAGGGATGGTAGGGTCAGTTCTAACACTGACTGCAGGGCTCTCTGTACAGCCCCCATCTGGATTATATTCACATTGGTAAATAAAACACTGAATTACCAGGTAAATAAAGTCAAGACAATCCTCCTTAGAACAATATCATCAATTAAACTATTTAAAACATCACATATAACAATGAATTAGAGCAAGTGATGGAAACACTGACTTAATTATCAGTTATACAATCAGCTGTTACAAAGATCAGTTATACAATCAGCTGTTACAAAGATCAGTTATACAATCAGCTGTTACAAAAACAATGTCTCCATGACATGCTCCAATCTCTTTGTACCAAACAGACACAGGATGGACATCAGTAATACTATAATGGAGAGTACATCAAATGATTCACTTGGATGTTATGATTTCAGAGCTATAGAATACGATCAAACATCTTACCAGTACATGCTGTAACAGTCACAGAGAAGGAACTGAAGGGCAGTAGGTCCGTCATATTTAGTGACATCACACTTGTGTTTCTGATTTCTTGTCGAGGATCTGGCAGACGTACCACATACATCTCTAGCAGACCATTGGCCTTTTGTGGAGCCTGCCAGGTAATGAGCATGGCGCGAGGCCCCAGAATCTGGACACTTGGTGGTAACATGCCCGTTGGTCCTGATGTCAAAATTGACATGTACTTAATATGCTTTAGTGTATCATAATAACATTTATTTTTGAAGTAAATAATTTCAATGCTGTTATCTACTGCTTAGTAGGAATTGCCTTATATTTGTATTAATCAGCAATAATCGGAAGTTGAGTTATTCAAACTTAAGATAAAGTTGTAGGTGAAAGTCATACATACTGGAGGACATGGTGGTAATGGTTGACCAGTCACTAGCCGATGACCCGGCACCGTTCACGGCCTTCACTCTGTAGTTATATGTGGTGTACGGTGACAGATCAGCAGCGTTGTCTACATACACCATAATGGATGTTGGTAGGATTGTCCGGATCGAGTAGATGTTCTCGGAGTCGTTAGCCTGTCGTTCCAATTCGTACGCACTAACAAGGCCGTTCGGAAACAGAGGAGCTGTCCATTTAATCTCAACAGATGTCGGTGTCAAGGAGACCAGTGTTGGTGGGGCCAAACCATTAGGAACTGAAAACATACACAGACAATCAGACCTTGTAAAACCGAGATCCAAGAGACTTGTTTCTCTCTCGACAGATCTTTGGGTAACTTTATAGTGTAAGGCATAGTTTAGTTAGAATAAATCATTAATAAGAATTTGTTTCAAATGTACTAAAAATGCAATAAATCTGCAGATATATGGTAAAGGTATCTTACGACTACATAATCTGTGACATATAAACATAGTCTCTTAATTTCCTGTTACTTAACAACAACGTTACTAACCATCCTCCAATGTGCGTACAGTACTGGAATCGTTACTACGGGAACAGCCACCCTCGGTACAGGCCTCTAGTGCAAAGTTATACAGGGTGAAGGGGTCAAGGTCAATGGCACGGTAACTAGTGCTGTTTCCTGACTCCTGAGTATCAGAGTAAAAACAATACTTTAGCAAGCTGGTCATGTAGTTGTATCCTCAAAAATTACTAGGAAATCTATTATTTCTGAAGTTTTTAAAGTTAGAACATTTGTACTTACAGAGAGTCTGTAGACACCGTTCTGATATATCTTGTACTCTTTGGTACATATGTACTTACAGAGAGTCTGTAGACACTGTTCTGGTAAATCTTGTACTCTTTGGTACATATGTACTTACTGAGAGTCTGTAGACAGTGTTCTAGTATATCTCGTACTCTTTGGTACATATGTACTTACTGAGAGTCTGTAGACACTGTTCTGGTTTATATTGTACTCTTTGGTACATATGTACTTACTGAGAGTCTGTAGACAGTGTTCTAGTATATCTTGTACTCTTTGGTACATATGTACTTACTGAGAGTCTGTGGACACTGTTCTGGTATATCTTGTACTCTTTGGTACATATGTACTTACTGAGAGTCTGTAGACACCGTTCTGGTATATCTTGTACTCTTTGGTACATATGTACTTACCGAGAGTCTGTAGACACTGTTCTGGTAAATCTTGTACTCTTTGGTACATATGTACTTACTGAGAGTCTGTAGACACTGTTCTGGTATATCTTGTACTCCTGGAGAACACCGTTGGCCTCCAGAGGGTGCTGCCACGTGATGTCAATGTATCTGGCTCCTACAGCCGCGATCAATGGCGGGTCAAAGTCTCCTGGCTCTATAACAATCAATGTGTATCAGTAAAACTACTACTTCTTTATAGCTAAGAATTTATCAGGGGCCATATCCATATACAATCAAATTGAAAACCTACGAATGTCTGGACAATTGAAAACTAGTTCTTCCAAATTTCATGAATTTTGTGTCCACAAAACAATCAGATGCCATGGTTGCTATCTTGGCTGTTTGGCTCAGATGATAACGAAGAATCATGTTAATGATGTATGTAAAGTCTCAAGGCCTTAGTGTAGAAATTAAAATAAACTGGCTATATCATATTGGCCCTTTAAATCACAAGTAAATAACATATCTACCACTTGAGAATATCCCCAAACATTGGTATCTGAGTGTGTGAGCCTATTAATTTACTTACTGTCCTGTAGTGTACGATAGGAGATCCAGTTTGACAAAGTATAACCGTAACTGTTGAAGGCCTTCATCCTAAACTCGTACACTGTGTATGGTACCAGGTCTCGGGTCGTGTAGATGAAAGAAGTAGTTGGGCCAAACACACTGGAAAATCGTAGAAATTCTCTTATACTCTGATACTATTTCTTTTAATTACCAATGAACAAGGTTTGATAAAGCAATGGGATAAAATTTATATTATTTTGCAAAATTGAAAAGATGCAATGCATATCAAAAATGGTATAAAGAAACAACATCGTGACACAATTTATTTCTTGATAATTTTAAGAAATGAATACGAGTAGTTTGAAATGTAGGAATTTAAAGACATGGTTGTTGAGAGGTTTTATTTAACTGGTGGGATATACTTACTCCTCCACTATAGTGTCATTGTTGAGATCTCGGAACTGCAGCACAAACTGAGGAGATTCCTGGGCATTCTCACGTCCAACTGTCTCCCACATTGCTGTTATGGAGGAAGGCGACTCTGACACCAAGCGAGGAGGCTTTACTCCATCAGGGGCTGTAACAGCAGAGACAAATTAATTGAGGAGGCTTTACTCCATCAGGGGATGTAACAGGAGAGACAAATTAATTGAGGAGGCTTTACTCCATCAGGGGCTGTAACAGGAGTGACAAATCATTTGAGGAAATTTTACTCTATCAGGGGCTGTAACAGGAGTGACAAATCATTTGAGGAGGCTTTACTCCATCAGGGGCTGTAACAGGAGTGACAAATCATTTGAGGAGGCTTTACTCCATCAGGGGCTGTAACAGGAGTGACAAATCATTTGAGGAGGTTTTCCTCCATCAAGAGCTGTAACAGGAGAGACAAAATATTTGAGGGTTGGGGTTGAGTGAGTGGGTAGATGTTCGTGTGATGTAGACATACTGAAGAGATATGTTAGCCCTACAGTAGGCCTTACTTATAGCCCTAGGTGTAGGTCTGTATATGGTACTTACGGCCCGGGGGGTAGGTCTTACTTACAGCCATGGGAGGGAGGTTTTACATACAGCCCTGGGGTAGGTCTTACTTACAGCCCTGGGGGAAGTCTTACTTACAGCCCTGGGGTAGGTCTTACTTACAGCCCTGGGGTAGGTCAGCTCGCCGAATGTTAGATAGGATGTAGCCCCCAGTGTTGGAGGCGTTGACCTGGATGTCATATGAGGACATAGGGATGAGACCCGTGATGGAGATCCACTGGGAATGGTTGGTACCGTAGAACAGACTCCTGGCATCCTGTATTACTGTATAGTCCCAAGTCTCTGTAAGGGAGAAACATCTCTATACAAATCAATGTACTTAATATAAAAGCATTTGTTTTTGTTACCAGCAATTCCAGTGTACAAGTTAACATAAATTCACTGCTTAGGACAACAAATCTGATCAAATAACTTCATTTGCAAAAACAATTTTATAAAATGATGTTTCAAGAGCTTTTCTCTGAAAAAATGATTTTTTTATGTAAAAAGACAAATACTCTACACACGTATGACAGTAGATTTAAGTCTCACCCCCAACCCCCACCACCCCCACCCTCCCTCTTGGCTTTACACTGAAACTCAATACACCTATCTCACCTGGAGCTGTGTAGTAAGATCCAACAAAGAGCACACTGTAATACACAATTCCATTCTCCTCACTTGGAGGGTTCCAGTTGACCTTGACGGTACGTGGACCTTGTACCTCCATTGTCATGACGATGAAGCCTTGTGGAGCAGCCTCCAGGGTGCGTCCGTCGACCATGAGACTGGACCCACAGCCTTGAATTGTACAGGCGCGGACCCTAAATGTGTGTAGACTGTAGGGAAGAAGGCCTGTCACCTGGTAAACCATTGTCATCCCCTGGTACACAAGCACCTCATTGTGGTACAGCTCATACCGTATGATGTGACCTGTAAATCAACCACCTCCGTTACAACACCAACAGTAAATAACTACTGCTAAATCATCTTAGCTATTTACACAATGATTTAAACAGCTGCTTTTCTGTAATTACCAGAAAAAATATTTTTACTATTTTTTTGTTTGTAACAAAGTAATTTTGAGCCTCATACAATTGAATTTTCTTTTAGACTCAATATTGAGATGTTGAATTTAAAAATAAGAGTGGTCGATGTAGAATTACCATTGGGCAGTGAGGGTACATCCCATTCAACCATGAGTTCTGTTGGGGAGGGGGAGGTTAAGACGGGGTCAGGCACTCCCTCAGGGGCACTTTCCTCCGTCAACACTTCACTTGGCTGACTCAGAGTACATCCTCCCATAGTACACGCCTGAAATAATAATGTATACATGTGTAACAGGGCAAGAGTAGTGTGCCACAAGCTGAGCAAGAGTAGTGTGCCACAAGCTGAGCAAGAGTAGTGTGCCACAAGCTGAGCAAGAGTAGTGTGCCACAAGCTGAGCAAGAGTAGTGTGCCACAAGCTGAGCAAGAGTAGTGTGCCACAAGCTGTGGGGGTAACTATAACTTATACACTGTGTAATGTTACGGTGAGATAACAACAGCAGTCCCTAACACTGACTACTCGGTTAGGTGGTCACCTTGTACTGGAGGGTAACTATATTATACCTGTGTAATGTACAGGTGAGATACAACAGCAAGTCTAACAACTGGACTAAAACTCGGTGAGGGTGGTCACCTGTAACTGGGGGGTAACTATATTATACTGTGGTAATTTACAGGTGAGATAACAACAGCAGTCCCTAACACTAGACTACTCGTGGAGGTGGTCACCTGTACTGGGGGGTAACTTATTATACTGTGGTAATGTTACAGGTGAGTAACAACACAGTCCTAACACTGACTACTCGGTGAGTTGTGGTCACCTGGTACTGGGGGGTAAACTATATTAATACCTGTGTAATGTTACAGGTTGAGATAAACCAACAGCAGTCCTTAACAACTGACTACTCGGGTGAGCGGTGGTCACCATGTACTTGGGGGGTAACTATATATACCTGTGTAATGTTACAGGTGAGATAACACAGCAGTCCCTACAATGACTACTCGTGAGGTGGTCACCTGTACTGGGGGGTAACTAAATTATCCCTGTGTAATGTTCAGGTGAGATAACAAACAAGTCAGTCCTTAACACTGACTACTCGGTGAAGGGGTGGCCGCTGTACTGGGGGGTAACTATATTATACCCTGTTGGTAATGTTTACAGGTGAGATAACAACAGCAAGTTCCCTAACAACTGCTACTGTCGGTTAGGGTGGCCGCCTGTACCTGGGGGTAACGTATATTATACCTGTGTAATGTTACAGGTGAGATAACAACAGCAGTCCCTAACACTGACTACTCGGTGAGGGGGGGTCACCTGTACTGGGGGTAACTATATTATAACTGTGTTATGTTAGCAGGTGAGATAACAACAGGCAGTCCCCGCTGTACACACTGACTACTCGTGAGGGTGGCCACCTGTACTGGGGGGGTAACTATATTATACCTGTGTAATGTTTCGTACAGGTAGAACCATAAAGAGCAGCACGCTGCCTCCTGACTACATTCGTGAGGGCTATGTGGTCACGTCCTGGTACTGGGGGGTAACTATATTATACCTGTGTAATGTTAAGGTGAGATAAACAACAGCAGTCCCTAACACTGACTACTCGTTGTGAGGGTGTCCCTGTAGCTGGGGGTAACTATATTAATACCTGTGTAATGTTAACAGGTGGATAACAACAGCAGTCCCCTAACCTTGACTACTCGGTGAGGGGTGGTCACCTGTACTGGGGGTAACTATATTATACTGTGTAATGTTACAGGTGAGATAACAACAGCAGTCCCTACACTGACTACTTCGGTGAGGGTGGTCACCTGTACTGGGGGGTAACTATATTAATACCTGTGTAATGTTACAGGTGAGATAACACAGCAGTCCCTAAACACTTGACTAACTCGGTGAGGGATGGTCCCTGTATGGGGGGGTAACTATATTTACCTGTGTAATGTTACAGGTGAGATAACAACAGCAGTCCCTAACACTGACTACTCGGTGAGGGTGTCACCTGTACTGGGGGGTAACTATATTATACCTGTGTAATGTTACAGGTGAGATAACACAGCAGTCCCTAACACTGACTACTCGGTGAGGGTGGTCACCTGTACTGGGGGTAAACTATATTATACCTGTGTAATGTTAACAGGTGAGATAACAACAGCAGTCCCTAACACTGAGACTAGGTGAGGGTGGTCACCTGTACTGGGGGTAACTATATTATACCTGTGTAATGTTACAGGTGAGATAACAACAGCAGTCCCTAACACTGACTACTCGGTGAGGGTGTCACCTGTACTGGGGGGTAACTATATTATACCTGTGTAATGTTACAGGTGAGATAACAACAGCAGTCCCTAACACTGACTACTCGGTGAGGGTGGTCACCTGTACTGGGGGGTAACTATATTATACCTGTGTAATGTTACAGGTGAGATAACAACAGCAGTCCCTAACACTGACTACTCGGTGAGGGTGGTCACCTGTACTGGGGGGTAACTATATTATACCTGTGTAATGTTACAGGTGAGATAACAACAGCAGTCCCTAACACTGACTACTCGGTGAGGGTGGTCACCTGTACTGGGGGGTAACTATAATTATACCTGTGTAATTTACAGGTGAGATAACAACAGCAGTCCCTAACACTGACTACTCGGTGAGGGTGGTCACCTGTACTGGGGGGTAACTATATTATACCTGTGTAATGTTACAGGTGAGATAACAACAGCAGTCCCTAACACTGACTACTCGGTGAGGGTGGTCACCTGTACTGGGGGGTAACTATATTATACCTGTGTAATGTTACAGGTGAGATAACAACAGACAGTCCCTAAACACTGACTACTCGGTGAGGTGGTCACCTGTACTGGGGGGTAACTATATTATACCTGTGTAATGTTACAGGTGAGATAACAACAGCAGTTCCCTAACACTGACTAACTCGGTGAGGTGGTCACCTGTACTGGGGGGTAACTATATTATACCTGTGTAATGTTACAGGTGAGATAACAACAGCAGTCCCTAACACTGACTACTCGGTGAGGGTGGTCACCTGTACTGGGGGGTAAACTATTTAATACCTGTGTAAGTTACAGGTGAGATAACAACAGCAGTCCCTAACACTGGACTACTCGGTGAGGGTGGTCACCTGTACTGGGGGTAACTATATTATACCTGTGTAATGTTACAGGTGAAGATAACAACAAGCAGTCCCTAACACTGACTACTCGGTGAGGGTGTTCACCTGTACTGGGGGGTAACTATATTATACCTGTGTAATGTTACAGGTGAGATAACAACAGCAGTCCCTAACACTGACTACTCGGTAGAGGCTGCATCCCTCGTCAGTACTGTACGGTGGCTGGGTTGGTTACACTGAACATTAACAGGTGAGTAAGTTCCCATAAGGTGACCACACTCACCGGTGAGGTGCCTGTTATGGGATGCTTGTTATCATTTTACGGTAAATACGTACCAGTACAAGGTGACACTCCGATAGGTACACCTGTAGGGACTGTGTTGTTCCGAAACATTACCAGGTAATTATAGTCTACGGTGAGCCCACGGGATCAGTCGTTTAGGCTGTGTTGTTATACTGCTAAACTAGGATATATAGTGTACCAGTCAGGTGAGAACCACACGGTACTCACCGATATCACTGTTAGGGATGGTCACCTGTTACTATGTAAATTACACAGTATAATACGTACCCAGTACAGGTGGATACAACCTACGAGTAGTCAGTGTAGGGACTGCTGTTGTATTCTTCACTGTAGACTTACAGGTATAATATAGTCCCAACAGTAAGCCACTCACCGATATCGTGACTGCGTTGGTGGCCGGCCTGTACTGGAGGCGGCTGTAGTGAGAGTAGCCACCGGTGTAAACGTAACAATAAGGAGGAAGGTTAGTTTACACAAGGAGTTTAATATGGCTATGAATAACAAAAAATATTTTGATTACGTAAATGATTAAAGGTTAAAACTACTGAATATTTCTTTGATGGCATTATAAATTTGTTTTCATATTTCTAATGGCTTTTCCTTCACATTTAATTCAATATATTAAGCTGCAGTCTTTGGTAAAGAGATTTGCCTGAGATATCTAAGTGTTATGTGTATGGATGATACCTAAGTATTGTGTGTTTGTCCAGCCCAGAGGAGGTCCCTGTCCCACAGCTAGAGCAGCCACAACCTTCCTTACCCTCTACTGGACATCCCAGGCCGGCCCAACGGAGTCATCACCGGCTACTTCCTGTACCAAGATGGCCGTCAGATCTACAGTGGTGTGTCAGCGAATGTTCAACATCACAGGTCTACGGGTGAGGAAAAAGTTTATTTCCAGAATATACAGGGAACTAGAATTCTTTGCTCGAAGAATGATCTTAATACAAATTATGCATTCAAATACCAAGACAAAATTGTGCAAAATACTTTATGTTTTCTGAGTAGTCTGCCTTTATCAAAATGAAGTTTTTCCATATTTCATTTTAGATTTGCTATGCTGATCAGTAAATTGATTGCTATACCATTTCTCCTTGGTCCAGGTGTACACATCCTACCAGTTCTATGTCCGAGCCTGTACTCAGGTCGGCTGTACCGATGGACCGGCAACTCTCCTCAGTACAGCACAGCTCCCTCCCGAGTTTTGTGAAGGCCCCTGTCTTTAGTGGCTTTAGGTAAGTTGTTTAAGTATCCCTCAAACTTGTTACCAGCACAGCTCCCTCCTGAGTTTGTGAAGGCTCCTGTCTTAGTGGCTTTAGGTAAGTTGTTAGACCCTCAACTTGTCAGTACAGCTCCCTCCCTGGGTTTGTGAAAACCCCTGTCCTTAGTGGCTTTAGTAAGTTGTTAGACCCTCAACTTGTACAGTACAGCTCCCTCCTGAGTTTGTGAAGGCCCCTGTCTTAGTGGCTTTAGGTAAGTTGTTAAGACCCTCAACTTGTAACAGCACAGCTCCTCCTGAGTTTGTGAAGGCCCCTGTCTTGGGCTTAGGTAAGTTGTTAGGACCCTCAACTTGTACAGCACAGCTCCCCCTTGTTTTGTGAAGCCCCTGTCTTGTGGCTTTAGGTATGTTGTTATAGCCCTCAACTTGTAACAGCACAGCTCCCTCCGTAGTTGTGAAGGCCCCTGTCTTAGTGGCTTTAGGTAAGTTGTTAGACCCCTCAACTTGTACAGCACAGCTCCCTCCTGAGTTTGTGAAGGCCCCTGTCTTAGTGGCTTTAGGTAAGTTGTTAGACCCTCAACTTGTACAGCACAGCTCCCTCCTGAGTTTGTGAAAGCCCCTGTCTTAGTGGCTTTAGGTAAGTTGTTAGACCCTCAACATGTACAGCACAGCTCCCTCCTGAGTTTGTGAAGGCCCCTGTCTTAGTGGCTTAGGTAAGTTGTAAACTTTCAACTTGTACAGCACAGCTCCTCCTGAGTTTGTGAAGGCCCTTGTCTTAGTGGCTTTAGGTAAGTTGTTAGACCTCAAACTTGTACAGCACAGCTCCCTCCTGAGTTTGTGAAGGCCCCTGTCTTAGTGGCTTAGGTAAAGTTGTTAGTCCCTCAACTTGTACAGCACAGCTCCCTCCTGAGTTTGTGAAGGCCCTGTCTTAGTGGCTTTAGGTAAGTTGTTAGACCCTCAACTTGTACAGCACAGCTCCCTCCTGAGTTTGTGAAGGCCCTGTCTAGTGGCTTTAGGTAAGTTGTTAGACCCTCACTTGTACAGCACAGCTCCCTCCTGAGTTTGTGAAGGCCCCTGTCTTAGTGGCTTTAGGTAAGTTGTTAGACCCTCAACTTGTACAGTACAGCTCCCTCCTGGTTTGTGAAGGCCCCTGTCTTAGTGGCTTTAGGTAAGTTGTTAGACCCTCAACTTGTACAGTACAGCTCCCTCCTGAGTTTTGTGAAGGCCCCTGTCTTAGTGGCTTTAGGTAAGTTGTTAGTCCCTCAACATGTACAGCACAGCTCCCTCCTGAGTTTGTGAAGGCCCCGTCCTTAGTGGCTTTAGTAAGTTTTAGACTTTCACTTGTACAGCACAGCTCCCTCCTGAGTTTGTGAAAGGCCCCTGTCTTAGTGGCTTTAGGTAAGTTGTTAGACCCTCAATTTGTACAACACAGCTCCCTCCCGAGTTTGTGAAAGCCCCTGTCTTAGTGGCTTTAGGTAAGTTGTTAGACCCTCAACTTGTACAGCACAGCTCCCTCCTGAGTTTGTGAAGGCCTCTGTCTTAGTGGCTTTAGGTAAGTTGTTAGACCCTCAATTTGTACAACACAGCTCCCTCCGAGTTTGTGAAAGCCCCTGTCTTGGTGCTTTAGGTAAGTTGTTAGACCTCATTGTACAGCACAGCTCCCTCCTGAGTTTGTGAAGGCCCTGTCTTAGTGGCTTTAGGTAAGTTGTTGACCCTCAATTGTACACACAGCTCCCTCCCTGGAGTTTGTGAAGGCCCTGTCTTAGTGGCTTTAGGTAAGTTGTTAGACCCTCAACATGTACAGCACAGCTACCCTCCTGGTTTGTGAAGGCCCTGTCTTAGTGGCTTTTAGTAGTTGTTGACCTC
>SAYR01046803.1:45816-59766 GCA_004382745.1 Argopecten irradians irradians
TTATCTCACCTGTAACATTACACAGGTATAATATAGTTACCCCCCAGTACAGGTGACCACCCTCACCGAGTAGTCAGTGTTAGGGACTGCTGTTGTTATCTCACCTGTAACATTACACAGGTATAATATAGTTACCCCCCAGTACAGGTGACCACCCTCACCGAGTAGTCAGTGTTAGGGACTGCTGTTGTTATCTCACCTGTATCATTACACAGGTATAATATAGTTAACTCTATTTTCAATACAGGTAAATGACAACACAGGATTCACTGGTTCCCCATTAGGTACGCAGGTAAAGCGTGATACATACCAAACATCCTATTGACCGTGAATTCCTCCTCCACTGGCGGGATGGTGCGGTTGTTTCTGTCGTAAGCCAGCAAGATGTATTTGGTCAGCAGACCGGCAGTAATGAGTGGACTTCGCCAGCGGGCAGTAATCACATACCCGGAAAGTACTGTAACGTCGTAAGGGGGCTTAACTCCGATAGGGGCTAAAACATAAAGGTCACTACATTATTATATACATAACTAACATTATATAATAAGGGGGCTTAACTCCGATAGGGGCTAAAACACAAAGATCACTACACAACCAACATTATAGAACAATGTTTGATGCATAGTCTTGATAAAAGGTTTAGTTTTTATCAATTCATCATTGCCAATGATTACCCCCACGAAGTTATAGAGGGTCAGTAAGAAGTAAATCACCCCTATAAATCGTTCTGTTCCTGTAATGGCTTTAGGCCAGAAACTCTGTATATAAGTGCCAACCTACCTCCTTCTTTGGTCTGACCGTATCCCCAGGAACTTGATACTGAGCCGGCATCATTGCTGGCTACCACTCTATACAGGTAATCTGTAAACAATGTCACAACAAAAACTGCTTATATGTAGGGCTTATTTGTTTGTGATCAAACTGTTTTTTTCTTGTGGCCCATCTTTGTTTACATTTTCTTTCTGAATTTGATGTTTTTGTGTGTTTAATTTCAGCCAATGAATTTTAACTTTTGACCAATCTAAAAACCATACATCCCAGACCTGAGTAAGGGTGAAGATCCGCGTCGAGATAAGTGGTTTCCGTGCCGTTGTAGATGTATTCGACGACATCGTCCCGACACGTGACAGCAGGAAGGTGGTAAGGTGTACAACCGTCCAGATTGACATTTTCTACAACCTTAACCAGACTGATCGCGTTCATGTAAACCAGATAGTACGGGCTAAACTCTCCAATCCTCAGGTCAGCCAGACAGCCACCAAATTCTGGACAGACAATAAATAGACACAACACAGAATTTAAATATCCAACAACATAGATCATCAAAAATATGTATTATTAGCCAATAATGATATGAAAGTTTTATCAGAATATCTTCGAATGGTTCAGACACAACATTGTAGTAAAATACAAAGATTTGAATGTGACCTTGATGTCATACCCAAGAGGACGGTAACACATTATTTAAAAATTTCATTTTGTACCCATCAATCATACAGGCCTAACTTGTGACGTATGATAAAGCCTAGCCTCAAATGGTGCTGAGGGTTTTTGACGTACGATAAAGCCTAGCCTCCAATGGTACTGAGAGCTTGTGACGTATGATAAAGCCTAGCCTCCAATGGTACTGAGAGCTTGTGACATATGATAAAGCTTACCCTCCAATGGTACTGAGAGCTTGTGAAGTATGATAAAGCTTACCCTCCAATGGTACTGAGAGCTTGTGACATATGATAGAGCTTACCCTCCAATGGTGCTGAGAGCTTGTGACATATGTTAAAGCTTACCCTTCAATGGTGCTGAGAGTTTGTGACGTATGATAAAGCCTAGCCTCCAATGGTGCTGAGAGCTTGTGACATATGATAAAGCTTACCCTCCAATGGTACTGAGAGTTTGTGAAGTATGATAAAGCCTAGCCTCCAATGGTGCTGAGAGTTTGTGAAGTATGATAAAGCCTAGCCTCCAATGGTGCTGAGAGCTTGTGACGTATGATAAAGCTTACCCTTCAATGGTGCTGAGAGCTTGTGACATATGATAAAGCTTACCCTCCAATGGTGCTGAGAGTTTGTGACATATGATAGAGCTTACCCTCCAATGGTACTGAGAGTTTGTAAAGTATGATAAAGCCTAGCCTCCAATGGTGCTGAGGGTTTGTGACGTATGATAAAGCCTAGCCTTAAATGGTGCTGAGAGCTTGTGACATATGATAAAGCTTCCCTTCAATGGTGCTGAGAGCTTATGACATATGATAGAGCTTACCCTCCAATGGTGCTGAGAGCTTGTGATGTATGATAAAGCTTACACTCCAATGGTGCTGAGAGCTTGTGACATATGATTGAACTTACCCTTCAATGGTACTGAGAGTTTGTGAAGTATGATAGAGCTTACCCTCCAATGGTACTGAGAGCTTGTGACATATGATAAAGCTTACCCTTCAATGGTGCTGAGAGCTTGTGACATATGATAGAGCTTACCTTCCAATGGTACTGAGAGTTTGTGAAGTATGATAAAGCCTAGCCTCCAATGGTGCTGAGAGCTTGTGACATATGATAAAGCTTACCCTTCAATGGTGCTGAGAGCTTGTGACATATGATAAAGCTTACCCTCCAATGGTGCCGAGAGCTTGTGACATGATAGAGCTTAAACTCCAATGGTGCTAAGAGCGTGTGACGTATGATAAAGCCTAGCCTCCAATGGTGCTGAGGGTTTGTGACATATGATAAAGCTTACCCGCCAATGTTGCTGATTGTTTGTGAAGTATGATAAAGCCTAGCCTCCAATGGTACTGAGAGTTTGTGACATATGATAAAGCTTACCCTCCAATGGTGCTGAGGGTTTTTGACGTACGATAAAGCCTAGCCTCCAATGGTACTGAGAGCTTGTGACGTATGATAAAGCCTAGCCTCCAATGGTGCTGAGAGTTTGTGACATACGATAAAGCTTACCCTCCAATGGTGCCGAGAGTTTGTGACATACGATAAAGCTTACCCTCCAATGGTGCCGAGAGTTTGTGACGTATGAGAAAGCCTAACCTCCAATGGTGCTGAGAGTTTGTGAAGTATGATAAAGCTTACCCTCCAATGGTGCTGAGAGTTTGTAAAGTATGATAAAGCTTACCCTCCAATGGTGCCGAGAGTTTGTGACATACGATAAAGCTTACCCTCCAATGGTGCCGAGAGTTTGTGACGTATGAGAAAGCCTAACCTCCAATGGTGCCGAGAGTTTGTGACGTATGAGAAAGCCTAACCTCCAATGTTGCCGATAGTTTGTGACATATGATAAAGCTTACCCTCCAATGGTGCTGAGAGCTTGTGACATATGATAAAGCCTAGCCTCGAATGGTGCTGAGAGCTTGTGACATACAAGTAAGCTTACCCTCTAATGGTGCTGAGAGTTTGTGACGTATGATAAAGTTGTATGCATCAGAATCGACAGGTAATCCTCCAACATACAGATCAGATATGGGCTGGACCTTCAACTTGAAGGTCGGATCTCCTTGAGTTGCTGTTCCCCCTCCATTTGATACGGTGATTGTTGCTTCTTGGTGGTTCTTGTAAGCCAAGGTATCATACCATCTCCCATCACAGAAATTAGTACCAGTCGGTCTCAAAGTCACACTTCCAGTGGCTACGTTATTGGAGAATTCAAAGTACAGAGATCCCTGGATAAGTGCAACAAAAGCATACACCCCCGGGCCTCCATACGTAAAGAACAGAAGCCCTGTGTGCATGTCTGTTCGGAAGGCAAATCGAAGTTCCTGTCTATCGCCCAGAGTCCAGTAATCGTTGGGGAGGGTCAGATAACCTTGACCTTGGAAATGATACCCCCGGTCAAGGTTAATTGGACAGCCTTGCCAGTTGAAGTAGGCCAGGTCATTTGTCTCGGCAGTGTTCCAGTCCAAAGGCTTCCACACCTCAACAGGATACACCTGGTGTAGGATCTGGATGTCTCGGATACATCCCTGGAACCCCTGCCGGATTATCTGGAAACAGAATGATAATATTGGTTCTAATTGTTTCAATCTGAAATCCTCCTTAAGGCCACACCAAATAAATCAGTTGTTTTTCGGGAACTGAAGAAAAAAATTGGGAGTGAGCGAGTGACATAGTTTTGTTTTTAATAAGATATCCATTTTCAGATTTTCAGAAGCGAAGGGATCCAATTGTCATGCCAGCGCTATTTTTTGGGGATTTTTTTTTTAATATTTCAAAATATTTATATTGAATCAATTATGATTATTTTAATTTTGCATCCATTCATTGACAAAAATAACGAATAAGCAATATTATTAAAAAAAAAAAACACAAAAAAATTCCACAGTCATCGATGATTTAACTTTGCCTACCTGTACTTGAGTTTCAATTGACCGATCGCCAGGTGTAATATAGCCACGCCTCGCGCTCACAAACGCACGTGTTTCTATTCAATGTCGGAGCAAACATCGTAGCACATACAATACAAAATGCAAAGTCACGTGCGGTTTGATTGACAGCTGGCGATCCGTCAATAGTCGTTTGGGAGTCCTTCGACGACAGCTCAGAACTTACCTGTACTCGAGTTTGAATAGTCGTTTGGAAGTCCTCTGACTTACAGTCCAGAACTTCCCTGTACTCGAGTTTGAATAGTCGTTTGGGAGTCCTTTGACGACAGCCCAGAACTTACCTGTACTCGAGTTTGAATAGTCGTTTGGGAGTCCTCTGATGTACAGTCCAGAACTTACCTGTACTCGAGTTTCAATAGTCGTTTGGGAGTCCTTTGACGACAACCCAGAACTTACCTGTACTCGAGTTTGAATAGTCGTTTGGGAGTCCTCTGATGTACAGTCCAGAACTTACCTGTACTCGAGTTTCATTAGGTGTTTGGGAGTCCTTCGACGACAGCCCAGAACTTACCTGTACTCGAGTTTGAATAGTCGTTATGGAGTCCTCTGATGTACAGTCCAGAACTTACCTGTACTCGAGTTTCATTAGGTGTTTGAGAGTCCTTCGACGACAGCCCAGAACTTACCTGTACTCGAGTTTGAATAGTCGTTTGGGAGTCCTCTGACGTACAGTCCAGAACTTACCTGTACTCGAGTATCATCATCCTGTCGGCGTATCACATAGTCGTTTGGGAGTCCTCCGACGTACAGCCCAGAACTAGGCCCAATGATGGTACCACTGGCACACAGGTTTTCTCTGCGTCCTGGGTAACAGATTACAATCACTAGAAACGTGACACCAAAATACAGCCAAATCATCAGAACATTTATATGTACAGACATCACTTCCCTACATATCTTTTGGTATAGATATATTCCATCTAAAATCATGCTATCATTTCCTTCCTTTTTAAACTTTAGATTTTTCAAAAATACTTTCATATGTTCAGGCATTATACAATTGTTTTATGTAGGATATATTTCAAATAAACGAAAATAGAAACTGCATGTCTTCAAATCATTTTTTCCATAACAACCAAATTAGTGATGTTGTAGAAGTACACAGAATGGAACTAACCCAAGTCAGTAGTGATAGTCCTGACATTGTGTAATGATGTTAGAAGAAGGATTAAATCATCAGGCAAAGTATTTTCTTGGTAAACTTTTTTCTAATAGACATTTAAATTTCAAATTACTTTTCACTTTTCAAATTACATGGCATTTAAATCCTTGATAACATCTGTATATTTATATCTTTAGTAATGCACTGATGTTCACACTTGTAGATATATTGCAGAGGAAATTGAAGAGGCAAGAATTATACCAATACTAATAAGTATTCACGCTGTACTCACCATAAAATATCAGTAACTTAGTTATTAATAATAATGGGAAGATTAAAGTTTGTGAAGAACAATGGGGAGGATGGTTGTTGGGGATAAAATGGAAACAGCTGAGGCCTGTCAACAAAATTGAAGAAGCTTTTTTTATATTAATTTGTTAATAATTATTCTGCAGTGAAATGATCTTTGAGAAGATTTAAGTAGATTAAGATTCTTGAGAAGATAAGATAGTGTGTTAGGTGGAATCAGGAGTGAGTAGTATATTTCTGGTGCTGAGAGGATGTGAGGGTACAACAGAGAAAATATAAAGTGACCACTGCAAACCTGACCAATACACGTCTATGGAAATGTTGGCCATCCTGTCAATACGCTTGGCTACTATATGGCGCCATGTAAAGTCATTGTACGGCAGCCCTTCATCATTTGTGGGCGTGACGAACGATGCACATCCTGGTATGAGGGACAAATTACAAAATAAAAATCAGACATATACAGCTAAACCTGGTAGACTTGAAGTCATGTAGTTAGTCCCAAACTTAAAGTCCACTGAATACTGGGACAAAGTTTTCCCATGAAGCCTCCTCCGACTTAGCGAGGTTTGACTGTATCTGGTGGTTGGTACAGCACCTTAGATTGATTATTAAAACCCTGTATCTGCTCTAGGAGCTGTGGATAAAAACTTTGAGTGCATTAACTGTAAGCAGTAAACTACAATACACAAAGAAAACTCCTACTTTATAGAAACAAAATCTGGTTTCTGAACCATGTTCTCTTTTGTCCACCTAATTCCCACAGCTACTCGAAATAGGATTTGCTGTAAAGCACTTTGGGGGTCAATATTTGTGTGTCCTAGACGAGTCATATTCATAGAGATTAAATTTCGGAATTCACTGATTCCTATAATTTTTTTTGACAATTAATTGTTCTAGGTATATTAATGAATTTCTGAATATTTTGCTGGTTTTTAGTAGGATTTCAGTGAAAAGATGTATAGTGCTATACAGTAAAATTTATATCATCATCAAGTGTATTGTGTTACATTAATGCACCCAAAGCCTAGTTTATCACATGATAAATTAGCTGACAGGTAGGCCTTACATGTCACAGTACATTTAGACACAAAGCCTATCTAGCTCAGCCTGGGATCAAGGTACAAATATTCCTCAGACAATCTGGAATAGGAAGAAACAAAGATCAGAATCTAAAACTTGATTCTATATTCTCAAATTAGAAATTAAACCAAACTGGAGCCTACAGTGAACCCATTTGTTATCTTATGGCTATCCAAGCATGTTTGTTTTGTTTGATTTAGTAAGGAACAGTAAAACAGATATATCTGATATAGTAAGAAAGCCATTTAACTAAACCCAGTTGTGTAGTGGAAATCCTGACCCCAGGCTAGGCCTTCTAAGCTATTTGTCAATATTCATGCACGATAATGAGGAACAGAGCAGGCTTCAGTTTGGTGCTTCTCATTCAAACTCTCATGCATATTGTGCTGCTGTTAAGCAAATGTGACTAGCATAGCCTTTAATTGAAAGGACATGAGATATACTATGAGTTTTGAAATAGAATCAGAACTTTGAAATCTTGGACAATTGTTTTCTTTATATTTTATTTCTTTTGTGGGAAAGAGAATAGAACTGAGTCACCATTAACAGCAAGACAACAGCAAAAACAACAAAAAAGACTCTTTCCACCAGTGTCAGGCAGACAAGCAGATCTAGAAACTAGAAGCAATCAAGAAGCAATATCTAAAATGTCACAGCAAACCATCACACAAATTGATGACATCATCAGCCACACCACTCAAATCAATGATGTCATCAAGCTAACCTTTGAACTGATTATCGATACTGATATCAGCATATTCATCGTCTCGTACAGCTTCCAGGAAATGCCAAATGTTGTCGTTATAGGTACGGTCACTATCAGATTGTGGATCTATCTCCACGTACGACACACAACCTAGCCAGAAACACCCCAAATAGATGTCATCATATATTCACTATATTTGATTGAAAGTAATGTTCAATTCAACCTATAAGATACATCTTTAATTCAACAAGGTTCAATTCAAATTCAATTTATTTTGAAAAAAGTAGATAACAAAAATTTGACTGTATATAATCAGAAGTGCGTGAAAATAAATTCACATAAGAATTTCAGAAGCTTTGACCCAGAACACAAAACTTCTCGTCTGGTTCACAAAACGTACACAAATATGATATTATCTTACATAATTACAGTTAAATAGGTTAACCTGGAGGTAACTCTACTACCACTTATAACAGATATGGACTTACCCTGAGGATCAAACAAGAACCATGGCCTGCCTGCTCGGAACTGTAGAGCGAGGAATTCCTCCTGTTTACCTGCTGACGCTGCGTAGAGCAGCAGACCATCTCGCTGTCTAGTGCGGAACCACAGCTGGATCCCTGAGGGGTAAAGAAGACTAGATAAGTCATCAAAAATAAGTTTATCAATCCTTAACTATTGACAACAAAGTTATATGAGATATTTGGATCAGATACTGTTATTTCAGCATCTGACAGCCATCAATCCTCTAGTTACTAGGTAGACACCTATATCCTTATTACTCTACAGAGGATCTAAGTTTGGACAATGCTACATACCTGTAAAACCCACGTTGGAGGGGATGGTTTCTGATGGGAACTTGTAGTAGCCTCCCCCGGGAAATCTGGTGCCTGCCACCACCTGTGGTGGGAAACTAAGGGCCGGTGTGGTCTTCTGTACAGAGTACTGTGGTTCGGGTCCATTAGGGTAGAGAGGCGAGGTCCATCCGACATGTATCACAGTAGAGTTGAGACTGGCTACAGCAGGCTTAGTCATCCCTCTAGGAGCTGAGCATTTAAAACACTACTATTTTGAAGTACTATAAACATAATGTTACAGGCCCGCACCATGTATATATAATATGGAGAAACTTCCCTTCTTGAAGCGTAAATCCATATCCCTCAGTACTGTTGATGCACCCCATACTTTTACAGGCCCCAACCATGTATATATATGATATGGAGAGAGATACTGTCTTGAAGCGTAAATCCATATCCCTCAGTACTGTTGATGCACCCCATACTGTTACAGGCCCCAACCATGTATATATATGATATGGAGAGAGATACCATCTTGAAGCGTAAATCCATATCCCTCAGTACTGTTGATGCACCCCATACTATTACAGGCCCCGACCATGTATATATATGATATGGAGAGAGTTACCATCTTGAAGCGTAAATCCATATCCCTCAGTACTATTGATGCATCCCATACTGTTACAGGCCCCGACCATGTATATATATAATATGGAGAAACTTCCCTTCTTGAAGCGTAAATCCATATCCCTCAGTACTGTTGATGCACTTCCATACCAGACAAGAAAAGGCTAGCTCTATTTCTAAATAAGCTCACCTGAAATTCATAGAGGGAGAATGGTTTGAGTCCGGTGACGAGGTAAGATGTATCAGGAGAGGAGATGTTTTCCTGTGGGGGAGGGTAGGACGTGGATTGTACTGCCCACTAGGGTGGTAGATCCTGGTCCCTGGGGGTCACGTGTCCCATTAACACATAGCCGCGAGATCCATAACTCATAGAATATGATTTACACTGGATTATAAAAAGTAAACTTTACAGGTAGATTCAAACCTTACCATTACCATATATGGTAGATTCATAGCCTTACCATTAACCTATATGGTAGATTCAAAGCCTTACCATTAACCTATATGGTAGATTCATAGCCTTACCATTAACCTATACAGTTATATTCATAGCCTTACCATTAACCTATATGGTAGATCATAGCCTTACCATTAACCTATATGGTAAGATTCAAGCCTTATCATTAACGCCTACTATATGGTAGATTTCATAGCCTTACCATTAACCTATACGTAGATTTATAGCTTACCATAATCTATATGGTAGATTCATAGCCTTACCATTACCTATATGTAGATGCATAGGCTTACCATTACTTAGTATGGTAAGAATTCACAGCCTTATCAATTAACCTATATGGTAGATTCATAGCCTTACATTAACCTATATGTAGATTCAAAGTACCTACCATTTAATCTATATGGTAGATTCATAGCCTTACATTAACCTATATGGTAGATTCAAAGCCTTACCATATACCTTATGGTAGATTTCATAGCCTTACCATTAACTTATATGGTAGAGTTCAAAGCCTTACCATTAACCTATATGGTAATCATAAGCCTTACCTTAACCTATATGGTAGATTCAAAGCCTTACATAACCTATTGGTAGATTCAAAGCCTACCATTAACCTATATGGTAGATTCATAGCCTTACCTTAACCTATATGGTAGATTCAAAGCGCTTACCATTAACCTTATTATGGTAGATTCAAAGCCTTACCATTAACCTATATGTTAGATTCATAGCCTTACCATTACTTATATGGTAGATTCAAAGCCTTACCATTAACCTATATGGTAGATTCAAAGCCTACCATTAACCTATATGGTAGATTCATAGCCTTACCATTAACTATATGGTAGATTCAAAAGCCTTACCATTAACCTATATGTAGATTCAAAGCCTTACCATTAACCTATATGGTAGATTCAAAGCCTTACCATTAACCTATATATGTAGATCAAAGCCTTACATTAACCTATATGGTAGATTCATAGCCTTACCATTAACCTATATGTAGATTCATAGCCTTACCATTAACCTAATGGTAGATTCAAGCCTTACCATAAAAACTATATGTAGATAAGCCTTACCATTAACCTATATGGTAGATTCAAGCCTTACCATTACATTATGTAATTCATAGCCTTACCATTAACCTATATGGTAGATTCATAGCCTTACCATTAACTATATCGTAGATTCAAAGCCTTACCATTAACCATATGGTAGATTCAAAGCCTTACCATTAACCATATGGTAGATGATAGCTTACATTAACTATATGTAAATATGATCTTACCATTAACCTATATGGTAGATTCATAGCCTTACCATTAACATATATGGTAGATTCAAGCCTTACATTAACCTATATGGTAGTTCATTGGCCTTACCATTAACCTATATGGTAGATTCATAGCCTTACCATTAACCTATCAATTAGACTTCATAGCCTTACCATTAACCTATACGGTAGATTGATAGCCTACCATTAACCTATAGGTAGATTCATAGCCTTTACCATTAATCTATATGGTAGAATTCATACCTTACCATTAACCTTATGGTAGATTCATAGCTTACCATTAACCTATATGGTAGATCATAGCCTTACATTAACCTATAATGGTTAGATGCAAAGCCTTACCATTACCTATATGGTAGATTCAAAGCCTTACCATTAACCTTATATGTAGATTAAATAGCCTTACCATTAACCTTATTATGGTAATCCATTAGCTTACATTAACCTATATGGTAGATTCAAAGCCTTACCATTAACCTATATGGTAGATTCAAGCCTTACCATTAAGCTATATGGTAGATTGATAGCCTTACCATTAACCTATATGGTATATTCATAGCCTTACCATTAACCTATATGGTAGATTTCATAGCTTACCATTAACCTATATGGTAGATTCATACTTACCATTAACCTATATGGTAGATTCATAGCCTACCATTAACCTATATGGTTAGATTGATAGCCTTACCATTTAACCTATATGGTAGATTCAAAGCCTTACCATTACCTAATATGGTAGATTGATAGCCTTACCATTAACCTATATGGTAGATTCAAAGCCTTACATTAACCTATATGGTAGATCATAGCCTTACCATTAACCTATATGGTAGATTCATGCCTTTCCATTAACCTATATGGTAGATTCATATCCTTACCATTAACCTATACGGTAGATTCAAAAGCCTTACATTAACCTATATGTTAGATTAATTAGCCTACCATTTAACACTATATGGTAGATTGAAGCGCTTACCATTAACGCTATATGGTAGATTCAAGCCTTACCATTAACCTATTATGGTAGATTCATAGCCTTACAGTAACCTATATGGTAGATTCAAACCTTACCATTAACCTTATATGGTAGATTTATAGCCTACCATTAACTATACGGTAGAATATAGCCTTACCATTAACCTATATGGTAGATTCATAAGCCTACCATTAGCTATATGGTAGATTCATAGCCTTACCATTAACCTATATGGTAGATTCAAAGCCTTACATTAACCGTATTATGGTAGATTCAAAGCCTTACCATTAACCTATATGGTAGATTTCATAGCCTACCAATTAACCTATACGGTAGATTGATACCCTTACCAATAAACCATATGGTAGATTCATAGCTTACATAAACCTATATGGTAGATTCAAAGCGTTACCATTAACCTATATGATAGATTCAAAACTTACCATTAACCTATATGGTATTCAAAGCTTACATTACTTATATGTAGATTCAAGCCTTACCATTAACCTATATGGTAGAATTCAAAGCCTTACCATTAACCTATAATGGTAGATTCCAAAAGCCTTACCATTAACCTATATGGTAGAGTTCAGTTCTTACCATTAACCTATATGGTAGATTCAAAGCCTTACCATTAACCTATATGGTAGATTCAAAGCCTTACCATTAACCTATATGGTAGATTCATAGCCTTAACATTAACTTATATGTAGATTCAAAGCCTTACCATTAACCTATATGGTAGATTCATAGCCTTACCATTAACCTATACGTAGATTCAAGCCTACCATAACCTATATGTAATTCAAAGCCTTACCATAATATATGTAGAATTCAAGCCTTACCATTAAGCTATATGGTAGATTCAAAGCCTTACCGTTACCTATATGGTAGATTTCAAAGCCTACCATTAACCTATATGGTATATTCAAAGCCTTACATTAACCTATATGGTAGATTCCAAAAGCTTACCATTACATACTATGGTAGATTCATAGCCTACATTAACCTATATGTAGATTCATAGACTGCTACCACTTAACCAATGGTAAATTCATAAGCCTTACCATTAACCTATATGGTAGATTCAAAGGCCTTACCATTACTATATGGTAGATTCAAAGCCTACCATTAACCTATATGTAATTCAAAGCCTACATTAAACCTATATGGTAGATTCAAGCCTTACCATTAACCTATATGGTAGATTCAAAGCCTTACCATTAACTATATGTAATCATAGCCTTACATTAACCTATATGTAGATTCATAGCCTTACCATTAACCTATAT
This sequence comes from Argopecten irradians irradians, assembly GCA_004382745.1. Classification (NCBI taxonomy): domain Eukaryota; kingdom Metazoa; phylum Mollusca; class Bivalvia; order Pectinida; family Pectinidae; genus Argopecten; species Argopecten irradians. The sequence goes on from SAYR01046803.1 coordinate 58,847, forward strand.
GGTAGGATTCAAAGCCTACCATTAAACCTATATGGTAGATTCAAAGCCTTACATTAACCTAATGGTAGATTCAAAGCCTTACCATTAACCTATGATGTTGATTCATAGCCTTACCATTAACCTATATAGTAGATTCATAGCCTTACCATTAACCTATATGGTAGATTCAAATGCCTTACCATTAAACCTATATGGTAGATTCAAAGCCTTACCATTAACTTATATGTAGTTCAAAAGCCTTACCATTAACCTATATGGTTAGATTCATAGCTTACCATTTTCTATATGTAGATCAAGCTTACCATTAACCTATACGGTCAGATTCATAGCCTTACTATTAAACCTATATGGTAGATTCATAGCCTTACATTAACTTTATATGGTATCAGTTACATTACAGGAATCATAGCTTACCATTTAACCATACGAAAGATTCATAGCCTTACCATTAACCTATATGATAGATTCATACCTTACCATTACCTATATGGTAGATTCATAGCCTTACCTATTACCCTATATGGTAGATCAAAGCCTTACCATTACCCTATTATGGGTAGATTCAAAGCTTAACCATTAACCTATATGGTAGATCCAAAGCTTACCATCTTTTTTACCATTACCTATATGGTAGATTCATAAGCGTACCATAACCATATATGGTAGTCAAAGCCTTACCATACCCTATATGTTCAAAGCTTACTAATATACGGATAAGCCACCATTAACTCTGGAATTATACCTCAATATGCGATAATTCAAAAGCCTTACGCATTACCTATTGGTAGATTCAAAGCCTTACCATTAACCTATATGGTAGATTCATAGCCTACCATAACCTATATGGTAGATTTCTAGCCTTACCATTAAACCTATATGATAGATTGGATAGCCCATAACTATATGGTAGATTCCAAAGC
>SAYR01046803.1:59776-111988 GCA_004382745.1 Argopecten irradians irradians
TCTTGAAGCGTTAATCCATATCCCTCAGTACTGTTGATACACCCCATACTGTTACAGGCCCCAACCATGTATATATATGATATGGAGAGAGATACGTCTTGAAGCGTAAATCATATCCCTCAGTACTTGTGGATGCACCCCATAACTGTTACAGGCCCAACCATGTATATATATGATATGGAGAGAGATACATCTGGAAGCGTAATCCATATCCTCAGTACTGTTGATGCACCCATACTATTACAGGCCCCGACCATGTATATATATGATATGGAGAGATTTACATCCTTGAAGCGTAAATCCATATCCCTCAGTACTATTTGATGCATTCCATACTATTACAGGCCCAACCATGTATAATATATGACATAGAGAGAGTTACCTCTTTGAAGCGTAAATCCATATCCCTCAGTACTGTTGATGCACCCCATACTATTACAGGCCCCAACCATGTATATATATGATATGGAGAGAGATACCATCTTGAAGCGTTAATCCATATCCTCAGTACTGTTGATGCACCCATACTATTACAGGCCCCAACCATGTATATATATAGATATGGAGAAGAGATACCGTCTTGAAGCGTTAATCCATATCCCTCAGTACTGTTGATACACCCCATACTGTACAGCCCCAACCATGATATAATAATGATATGGAGAGAGTTACCATCTTGAAGCGTAAATCCATATTCCTAGTACTGTTGATATACCCTATACGTTACAGGCCCAACCATGTATATATATGATATGGAGAGAGTTACCATCTTGAAGCGTTAATCCATATCCCTCAGTACTGTTGATACACCCCATACTGTTACAGGCCCCAACCATGTATATATATGATATGGAGAGAGTTACCATCTTGAAGCGTAAATCCATATCCCTCAGTACTGTTGATGCACCCCATACTATTACAGGCCCCAACCATGTATATATATGATATGGAGAGAGATACCGTCTTGAAGCGTTAATCCATATCCCTCAGTACTGTTGATACACCCACATACTGTTACAGGCCCAACCATGAGTATTATAATATGGAGAAAAGTTACCGTCTTGAAGTGTAAATACCATATCCCTCAGTACTGTTGATGCACCCCTAACTGTACAGGCCCCAACCATGTATATATATGATATAGAGAGAGTTACCGTTCTTGAAGGTAAAATCCATATCCCTCAGTACTGTTGATACATCCCATACTGTTACAGGCCCCGACCATGTTTTTATATATAATATGGAGAAAGTTACCGTCTTGAAGCGTTAATCCATATCCCTCAGTACTGTTGATGCACCCCATACTATTACAGGCCCCAACCATGTATATATATGATATGGAGAGAGATACCATCTTGAAGCGTTAAATCCATATCCCTCAGTACTGTTGATGCACCCCATACTATTACAGGCCCCACCATGTATATATATGATATGGAGAGACGTCTTGAAGCGTATAATCCATATCCTCAGTACTGTTGATACACCCCATACTGTTACAGGCCCCAACCATGTATATATATGATATGGAGAGAGTTACCGTCTTGAAGTGTAAATCCATATCCCTCAGTACTGTTGATACACCCCATACTATTACAGACCCCAACCATGTATATATATGATATGGAGAGAGATACCGTCTTGAAGCGTAAATCTATATCCTCAGTACTGTTGATATACCCCATACTGTTTAAGGCCCCAACCATGTATATATATGATATGAGAGAGTTACGTCTTGAAAGTGTAAATCCATATCCCTCTGTACTGTTGATACACCCATACTGTTACAGCCCCCAACCATGTATATATGATATGGAGAGAGTTAACCGTTCATGAGCCTTACCATTAACCTATATGGTAGATTCATAGCCTTACCATTAACCTATATGGTAGATTCATAGCCTTACCATTAACCTATATGGTAGATTCATAGCCTTACCATTAACCTATATGGTAGATTCATAGCCTTACCATTAACCTATATGGTAGATTGATAGCCTTACCATTAACCTATATGGTAGATTCATAGCCTTACCATTAACCTATATGGTAGATTCATAGCCTTACCATTAACCTATATGGTAGATTCATAGCCTTACCATTAGCCTCAGTGGGAGGATACCATGTGATGAATAATTCCGTCTCACTAATAGTGGTAATGACCGGATCCTTCATTCCTGACGGTTTGTCTGACTTGGTGACAAACAGAGCAGGCCAGCTGTCTAGACATCCACCTGGAGTACACGTCTCTACAATGATGGTGTAGTTTGTGAATGGCACAAAGTCTGTAACGTTGGCCTGGCGACTTAGTCCTGTCCAGTGTACAGTACGCATCGGTCGACTAGGACTCATCGCGGTCACACTGTAGTTGACCAGTGGTCCATTCATGTTGACCGGCTGATTCCAGGAGAAGGAGGCACTTCTAGACTGGACATTGGTGATGTAAACAATCACCATACCTGTGGGACTGCCCGGTAGGGTGCGGAAAGTTACAGGTGAGCTGAGAACACTACCAAAGTCGTTGGTCGCCTCTACCACATAGGTGTAGCGTACATAGGCGGCCAGGTTCACATCCAGATATTCAGTAGCTACAACAGTAATGTTCTGTATTTAGTTTGAGGCTACATGTGTTGTATAGAAAGAGGGAATGGTTAAGTATTGTTGTAGCTTTAACACTAAATAGATAAAAACCTGTAAGTATCATGCTTCATAATAGAATTCTATTACATAAACATAATAGAAATATACTTATATGTCTTGCCAAATATTTTCATAGAGGAGTCTGGTATACAAAACATCTAATCAATCAAAAAATGAATTATTTATCTAAACAACATTTTTGTCAAATGGCAAGAAACAGTAACTTTAGGAATCAACAGAGAAGAGTCATCCATGTGTCTGTATAAAGTTACATATGATAACAAAATCCTACCATTTCCTGTAAACACAAGGGTGCCGTTTCTGTAGAGTTTGTACTGTACAATGATACCATTAGGGTAATCAGGTTGTTGCCACATCAGCCTCAGGGTGGTAGAGTTGATCTGATCATGGGACGGCGGTGGCTGCTGGGTAGGTTCTGTATACAAACAGTATAGTGTTGGTACTCAATACTATTCTTCTAGAATGAATGACAACCGGAATAAACCATGATACCATGAAGCCAATAAAACATGCATGTAATAGCATGTCGACAGTGATATAGCTTACTGAAATACCGTATTCGACTTAATAAGCGCCCATGTCCCTATGAGAGCCCCTCTCCCTTTTGAGGTCTTAATTTCAATTGCTTGGGCATAAGACCAAAACTATCAAAATTGTATAGGTTTGCAATAGTTTCGTCTTATTAGGTAAGCACACAAAAATATTATTAGATAAAGTGAAGACACAACATAGTTAGTGTATGATGTGGTAGTTAGTGTATGATGTGGTAGTCAGTGTATGATGTGGTAGTTAGTGTATGATGTGGTAGTTAGTGTATGATGTGGTAGTCAGTGTATGATGTGGTCGTTAGTGTAAGATGTGGTAGTTAGTGTATGATGTGGTAGTCAGTGTATGATGTGGTAGTTAGTGAATGATGTGGTAGTTAGTGTATGATGTGGTAGTTAGTGTATGATGTGGTAGTCAGTGTATGATGTGGTAGTCAGTGTATGATTGTGGTAGTTAGTGAGTATTGATTTGGTAGTAGTGTATGATGTGTAGTTAGTGTATGATGTGGTAGTCAGTGTATGATGTGGTAGTCAGTGTATGATGCTGGTAGTCAGTGTAATTGATTGGTAAGCAGTGTATGATGGTGGTAAGTCCAGTGTATGATGTGGTAGTTAGTGTTATGAATGTGGTAGTTGGTGGTATGATGTGGTAGTTAGTGTATGATGTGGTATGTCAGTGTATGATGTGGTAGTCAGTTGTAGTGATGTGGTAAGTTAAGTGTATGATGTGGTAGTTGGTGTAATGATGTGGTAGTTAGTGTATGATGTGGTAGTCAGTGTATGAAATGTGGTAGTCAGTGTATGATGTGGTAGTTAGTGTATGATGTGGTATGTCCAGTGTATGATGTGGTAGTTTTAGTGGTATGATGTGGTAGTTAGTGTATGCATGTTGTTTGTAGTTAGTGTAAATGAATGTGGTAGTCGCAGTGTTATGATGGTGGTAGTCAGTGTATGATGTGGTAGTAGTATGATTTGGTGTTGTGTATGGATGTGGTAGTTGTTGATGTGGTAGGTTAGGTGGTTGATGTGGGTAGGTTTTAGGTGGGTATGATGGTGTAGTTCAGTGTATGATAGATGTGGTAAGTTAGTTGTAATGATGTGGTAAGTTAAGTGGTATGATGGTGGTAGTTAGTGGTATGATGTGTAGTTAGTGTATGATGTGGTAGTCAGTGTATGATGTGGTAGTTAGTGTATGATGTGGTAGTTAGTGTATGATGTGGTAGTTAGTGTATGATGTGGTAGTTAGTGTATGATGTGGTAGTCAGTGTATGATGTGGTAGTTAGTGTATAATGTGGTAGTCAGTGTATGATGTGGTAGTTAGTGTATGATGTGGTTAGTGTATGATATGGTAGTTAGTGTATGATGTGGTAGTTCGTGTATGATGTGGTTAGTGTATGATATGGTAGTTAGTGTATGATGTGGTAGTCAGTGTATGATGTGGTAGTTAGTGTATGATGTGGTTAGTGTATGATATGGTAGTTAGTGTATGATGTGGTTAGTGTATGATATGGTAGTTAGTTTATGATGTGGTAGTCAGTGTATGATGTGGTAGTTAGTGTATGATGTGGTTAGTGTATGATATGGTAGTTAGTGTATGATGTGGTTAGTGTATGATATGGTAGTTAGTGACAGTTGTATCCCTACTCTTGTTAATCCTACCTTTACTACAGCCGTAGGGGTTCGCCTCGTCTAAGAAGCTGGCTTCAGAGGTACAAGTGTCACATCTCCTCTCTGTGACGAAGATCTTACACTCACAGTTACCCGACACAGGGTCACACGTCTGATTCCCGTTTACTGTCCCAGCAGGTGAGCAATCACAGAATGAACATCTACAATTACAAAAAGTTCATAGTGTTTAATGGTTTCTTATGATCAAAGTTAATAAACTTTCATGGGGTATGATAAAATTATATGTCAGAAAGTTGCTTACGTTCCAGAGACACCATCAAACTGAAAATATCCTTCTTTACATTCAGAGCAGGTTCTTCCTGTAACGCCTGAGTTATCTCCCTTACACTTGCATTGCCCGGTCTGTGAATCACAGAAGGTTTGAGGGATGGTGGCGGACGACTTACATCCACAACTGTTACATCCCACTCCTGGGTTAGGGTTGTAGTAATAGCCTGTCAAATCAGAAAACAGCACTCAGATTCTTTGACCTTAGTTCAATTCTGATCTACCGTATAATGTTGTTTATGTATAGCTTTTGTGAAGCATATCTGACCTCCAATCTCATTGGCTAAAACATTAGCAGGAAAATCTGTCAGGGCCAATCAGATGACACTTGACGAAAGCAGTGCTCTGAGATTGAGCTGTCCCACGGGTGATAAGTGTAGCGTAGTGTAGTGCAATCAATCGTGGGTCACCGACGATGCATACACATATGCTTATCGTTATATCAATACAAGAATTCCACGGAAGTGGATGTGTCGCCTGTACAGCATCACAAAAAATAGTTATTTACAGTTGAAAATATTGTTAATAATTTAGGTGAAGAAATCAAGTTCCATAACTTTTACAAATATTGATGGATTTTGAAAAGTATCGAACCCATCTAAGATATCATTGATATAAAGCAATATACCAAATTTGGTTGGAATCGGACAATAAATACTAATGTTTTCAAGCGGAAGCCATGTTTCGACTATTTTAAGGTCCCGTAACTCTTGCAAATATTGACAGATTTTGACCAGTATCGAACCCATCTAAGATCTCATTAATATAAAGCAACATACCAAATTTGGTTGAAATTGGACAATAGATATTTAAGTTATCGAGCGGAAACCATGGATTTTTCTGTTTTAATGATTTTAAAGTCCTGTTACTCTTGAAAATATTGACGGATATTGACCATTATTGAACTCATCCAAGATCTCATTGATATAAAACAATTTATGAAATTTGGTTGAAATTGGACGATTATACATCGAAATATTTAAGTTATCGAGCGGAAACCATGAATTTTTCTGTTTTGACGATTTTAAAGTTCCGTAACTCTTGCAAATATTGACAGATTTTGACCATTATCGATCTCATCCGAGAACTCATTGATATAAAACAATTTATGAAATTTGGTTGAAATTGGACGATAAATATTTAAGTTATCGAGCGGAAACCATGGATTTTTCTGTTTTGACGATTTTAAAGTCCCGTAACTCTTGCAAATATTGACGGATTTTGACCATTATCGAACTCATTTGAGATCTCATTGATATAAAGCTATATACCAAATTTGATTGAAATCGAACAATAAATACTTCAGTTATCGCACGGAAACCGTTTACCGGACGCCGCCGATGACGCCGACGACGACGCCGACATAGCGATACCTAAGTGTCGCCCTTGAGTTGCAGGAGACACAAAAACTGCTAATGCCACATACCACATATGCTTATCATTATATCAATAAAACTGCTAATGCCACATACACATATGCTTATCATTATATCAATAAAACTGCTAATGCCACATACACATATTCTTATCATTATATCAATAAAACTGCTAATGCCACATACACATATGCTTATCATTATATCAATAAAACTGCTAATGCCACATATCACATAAGTTTATCGCTCTATTAATAAGAAACCCTACCTTTATCACAGTTGTCACAGCGACGCCCAATCCTATTGGCCAAACATGTACACTGACCAGTATTCTGGTTACAGGAGAGGTCAGTGCTGACCCCTGTTGCTCCCCCCTGGGTACCTGAGGGGTCACAATCACACGGCTGACAGCCATCAGGGTTGGTGATGTTGAGCCCGAATGTATTACCTTTACACACATTACAGTTGATACCTTCTACATTGTTCTTACACATACAGCTACCTGTGGTTTTATCACAGGTTAACGAGCTGTTGAGTGTACCGGCCAGGTTACAAGTACAGTCATAACAGCCTTTCACGGATGACACTCCAAATCCGAAACTACCGTCGCGACACTCACTACATCGCTGACCCTGGGTGTTCACTTTACAGACACACTGACCATTCGTCGAGTCACAGTAGGTATCCTCCACCGTGCCCTGGGGGTTACACTGACAGGGAGGACAACCCTGGGCAAAGTCATGGAAACCGGGGGCACATTGGTCACACTGTCTTCCCACTATATTATCCTTACAGCTACACATACCGGTCTGAGGGTTACAGAAACTGGACGTGGATCCCTGGGGGTTACACTGACAGGATGTACAGCCCAGGGGGTTCTCACTGCTCAGGTTATAGAACCCATACTGACAGGCATCACACTTCAAATCTGGTACAAACAACAGAAAAGGTTCATATTATAGGTTTAATAATAGAATGGTAAAATTTAATTACTTCAACTATAGAACAAGTGATGTAACAGTGTATATTCAAAATAACCTAATAAAGGCTCTGTGGCTAAAAATGACATTTTTTCTCTTCAACCTCAAATAATTATGCATATATGCTTGCTATTCTTGCACCGTAATCAAGTCTCTTTATGTGGTACTTGTGTGATATCAATGGGTCTCTGTATGTGGTACATGTGTGATATAAATGGGTCTCTATATGTTGTACCTGTATAATATAAATGGGTCTCTATATGTGGTACCTGTATGATATATGTGGTACCTGTATAATATAAATGGGTCTCTATATGTGGTACCTGTATGATAAAAATGGGTCTCTATATGTGGTACCTGTATGATATATGTGGTACCTGTATGATATATGTGGTACCTGTATGATATGAATGGGTCTCTATATGTGATACCTGTATGATATAAATGGGTCTATATGTGGTACCTGTATAATATAAATGGGTCTCTATATGTGGTACCTGTATGATATATGTGGTACCTGTATGATATATGTGGTACCTGTATAATATAATGGGTCTCTATATGTGGTACATGTGTTATATAAATGTGGAACATGTGTGATATAAATGGGTCTCTATATGTGGTACATATGTGATATAAATGGGTCTCTATATGTGGTACCTGTATGATATAAATGGGTCTCTATATGTGGTACATGTGTGATATAAATGGGTCTCTATATGTGGTACATGTGTGATATGAATGGGTCTCTATAGGTGGTACCTGTATGATATAAATGGGTCTCTATATGTGGTACATGTGTGATATAAATGGGTCTCTATATGTGGCACATGTATGATGTAAATGGGTCTCTATAGGTGGTACCTGTATGATATATATGGTACCTGTATGATATAAATGGGTCTCTATATGTGGTACCTGTATGATATAAATGGGTCTCTATATATGGTACCTGTATGATATAAATGGGTCTCTATATGTGGTACATGTATGATGTAAATGGGTCTCTATATGTGGTACCTGTATGATATAAATGGGTCTCTATAGGTGGTACCTGTATGATATAAATGGGTCTCTATATGTGGTACCTGTATGATATAAATGGGTCTCTATATGTGGTACATGTGTGATATAAATGGGTCTCTATATGTGGCACATGTATGATGTAAATGAGTCTCTATATGTGGTACCTGTATGATATAAATGGGTCTCTATATGTGGTACCTGAATAATATAAATGGGTCTCTATATGATATAAATGAGTCTCTATATGTGGTACCTGTATGATATAAATGGGTCTCTATATGTGGTACATGTGTGATAAGAATGGGTCTCTATATGTGGTACCTGTATGATATAAATGGGTCTCTATATGTGGTACCTGAATAATATATATGTGTCTCTATATGTGGTACCTGTATGATATAAATGGGTCTCTATATGTGGTACCTGAATAATATAAATGGGTCTCTATATGTGGTACCTGTATGATATAAATGGGTCTCTACATGTGGTACCTGAATGATATAAATGGGTCTCTATATGTGGTACCTATATGATATAAATGGGTCTCTATATGTGGTACCTGTATGATATAAATGGGTCTCTATATATGGTACCTGTATGATATATATGGTACCTGTATAATATAAATGGGTCTCTATATGTGGTACCTGTATGATATAAATGGGTCTCTATATGTGGTACCTGTATGATATAAATGGGTCTCTATATGTGGTACCTGTATGATATAAATGGGTCTCTATATGTGGTACCTGTATGATATAAATGGGTCTCTATATGTGGTACCTATATGATATAAATGAGTCTCTATATGTGGTACCTGTATGATATATGTGGTACCTATATGATATAAATGGGTCTCTATATGTTGTACCTGTATGATATAAATGGGTCTCTATATGTGGTACCTGTATGATATATGTGGTACCTATATGATATAAATGGGTCTCTATATGTTGTACCTGTATGATATATGTGGTACCTATATGATATAAATGGGTCTCTATATGTGGTACCTATATGATATAAATGGGTCTCTATATGTGGTACCTGTATGATATGAATGGGTCTCTATATGTGGTACCTGTATAATATAAATGGGTCTCTATATGTGGTACCTGTATGATATAAATGGGTCTCTATATGTGGTACCTATATGAAATAATGGGTCTCTATATGTTGTACCTATATGATATAAATGGGTCTGTATATGTGGTACCTATATGATATAAATGGGTCTCTATATGTGGTACCTGTATGATATAAATGGGTCTCTATATGTGGTACCTGTATGATATAAATGGGTCTCTATATGTGGTACCTGTATGATATAAATGGGTCTCTATATGTGGTACCTGTATAATATAAATGGGTCTCTACATGTGGTACCTGTATGATATATGTGGTACCTGTATGATATAAATGGGTCTCTATATGTGGTACCTGTATGGTATAAATGGGTCTCTATATGTGGTACCTGTATAATATAAATGGGTCTCTATATGAGATACATGTATGATATATGTGGTACCTGTATGATATATATGGTACCTGTATGATATATATGGTACCTGTATGATATAAATGGGTCTCTATATGAGATACATGTATGATATAAATGGGTCTCTATATGTGGTACACATATGATATAAAGAAACTCACTCCTGACGTTTGGTTTACAGAAACAGTCCCCAGTGATAGCGTCACACGACTGATTAGCCCCGATCGTTCCCTGGAGGTCACAGTTACAGGCTTTACAGCCGTAGGGGTCGGAGATATCGAGACTATAGAATCCTGCTTTACAAGCATCACAGCGACGTCCACCAACATTGGGCTTACAACTGCACTGGCCACCCTCCTGGTTCAAACAATAACAAAAGTAATCAGAAAATGTGGTCAGTTTTTTTAATACACTTCTTACTGTTTTAATAGTCCTTGTTTCTTCAGTAAGCAGGGGATAAATAATTACGTATTTGCATTCATCCCTCTTCACTTTAATAGAAAAGTGAACAATCATTAGTTCACTATAGTGAATACTACAGAGCTAGGTCTTACCTTCTCACAGTCAGTGTTGAAGCCTAGAATACCAGTTCTATCACAAAGACACAGAGTACAGACGTCCTCGTCAAACATACTCTTGCCGACAGGTCTGTAGTACTGAGGCAGACACGTGTCACAGAAACGTCCTGCAGTATTATGCTGACAGTTGATACACAGACCACCACCACCAAGGTCATGGTCAGCTGGGAAAAGGTCAAGGCTTTTGTCGTAGACACAGCTGTCAGCGTGACCGTAACACTGACAAGCCTTACAGTTATAGGCGGTGATCTGGTCTCCCTTCCTAAAGGGTTTACTGTTGTAGAGTGGGTCACATTGGTCACACTGGAAAGGCAAAGGTTACACACAGGTCAAAGGTTACACACAGGTCAAAGGTTACACACAGGTCAAAGGTTACACACAGGTCAAAGGTTATGCACAAGTCAAAGGTTGCATACAGGTTAAAGGTTATACCCATATGACCATACAAATATTTAAGGATTAACTTGAATAGATTTTTATGTTATGGAGATATAACACAAAAATCTGAATGTACTCTAAATAAACCGCGAAGCAGTTTATGATGAGAGTATACACTCAGATTTTTGTGTTATATCTCCATAGCATCTAAAATCTATTCAAATTAATCCATATAATTCAATTCACTAAAGATAATCTCTTCAATATTCAGAATTCATTTTGGGACTCTTTTGTCTATAAAATCATTACACCGTCATCTCATCCAATCAGAAGCAACGTTACAAACGGAGACGCCATTTTTTCCTTTATGGGCTGCTAAAGTAAATTTTTAAGCCAATGAAAATGTTTGTAACAAGCAAAATTGAATCATAACAATGTTTAACAGTTCCTATTCTTCAATATGTTGAATCAAAACTGAGAGGTCAGGCACATTGATGGTCATGCAGATAGCTAATATTGGGAATGGTCAGACACAAAAATCAGATCTGCATGCTTACCTTGTCTCCCATGGTGTGACTCTCTGCTGTACAGTTACACTTGTATGGAAGGACAGAAGTGTCACAGTCAAAGGCATGTCCACTGCATTCACATCTACAATAACAAGTCACAGAGTCATAAATACATTCACATCTACAATAACAAGTCACAGAGTCATTATTACATTCACAAGAGTCATTATTACATTCACAAGAGTCATTATTACATTCACATCTACAATAACAAGTCACAGAGTCATTATTACATTTACATCTACAATAACAAGTCACAGAGACATTATTACATTTACATCTACAATAACAAGTCACAGAGTCATTATTACATTCACATCTACAATAACAAGTCACAGAGTCATTATTACATTTACATCTACAATAACAAGTCACAGAGTCATTATTACATTCACAAGAGTCATTATTACATTTACATCTACAATAACAAGTCACAGAGTCATTATTACATTCACAAGAGTCATTATTACATTACATCTACAATAACAAGTCACAGAGTCATTATTACATTCACAAGAGTCATTATTACATTTACATCTACAATAACAAGTCACAGAGTCATTATTACATTCACATCTACATTAACAAGTCACAGAGTCATTATTACATTCACATCTACAATAACAAGTCACAGAGTCATTATTACATTCACATCTACAATAACAAGTCACAGAGTCATTATTACATTTACATCTACAATAACAAGTCACTGAGTCATAAATACATTCACATCTACAACCAGTCACAGAGTCATTATTACATTCACATCTACAACAACAAGTCACAGAGTCATTATTACATTTACATCTACAATAACAAGTCACAAAGTCATAAATACATCACATCTACAATAACAAGTCACAGAGTCATTATTACATTCACATCTACAATAACAAGTCACACAGTCATTATTACATTCACATCTACAACAACAAGTCAGAGAGTCATTATTACATTTACATCTACAATAACAAGTCACAGAGTCATTATTACATTCACATCTACAATAACAAGTCACAGAGTCATTATTACATTTACATCTACAATAACAAGTCGCAGAGTCATTATTACATTCACATCTACAATAACAAGTCACAGAGTCATTATTACATTCACATCTACAATAACAAGTCACAGAGTCATTATTACATTCACATCTACAATAACAAGTCACAGAGTCATTATTACATTCACATCTACAATAACAAGTCACAGAGTCATTATTACATTCACATCTACAATAACAAGTCACAGAGTCATTATTACATTCACATCTACAATAACAAGTCACAGAGTCATTATTACATTCACATCTACAATAACAAGTCACAGAGTCATTATTACATTCACATCTACAATAACAAGTCACAGAGTCATTATTACATTCACATCTACAATAACAAGTCACAGAGTCATTATTACATTCACATCTACAATAACAAGTCACAGAGTCATTATTACATTTACATCTACAATAACAAGTCACAGAGTCATTATTACATTCACATCTACAATAACAAGTCACAGAGTCATTATTACATTCACATCTACAATAACAAGTCACAGAGTCATTATTACATTTACATCTACAATAACAAGTCACAGAGTCATTATTACATTCACATCTACAATAACAAGTCACAGAGTCATTATTACATTCACATCTACAATAACAAGTCACAGAGTCATTATTACATTTACATCTACAATAACAAGTCACAGAGTCATTATTACATTCACATCTACAATAACAAGTCACAGAGTCATTATTACATTTACATCTACAATAACAAGTCACAGAGTCATTATTACATTCACATCTACAATAACAAGTCACAGAGTCATTATTACATTCACATCTACAATAACAAGTCACAGAGTCATTATTACATTTACATCTACAATAACAAGTCACAGAGTCATTATTACATTCACATCTACAATAACAAGTCACAGAGTCATTATTACATTCACATCTACAATAACAAGTCACAGAGTCATTATTACATTTACATCTACAATAACAAGTCACAGAGTCATTATTACATTTACATCTACAATAACAAGTCACAGAGTCATTATTACATTTACATCTACAATAACAAGTCACAGAGTCATTATTACATTTACATCTACAATAACAAGTCACAGAGTCATTATTACATTTACATCTACAATAACAAGTCACAGAGTCATTATTACATTTACATCTACAATAACAAGTCACAGAGTCATTATTACATTTACATCTACAATAACAAGTCACAGAGTCATTATTACATTTACATCTACAATAACAAGTCACAGAGTCATTATTACATTTACATCTACAATAACAAGTCACAGAGTCATTATTACATTTACATCTACAATAACAAGTCACAGAGTCATTATTACATTTACATCTACAATAACAAGTCACAGAGTCATTATTACATTTACATCTACAATAACAAGTCACAGAGTCATTATTACATTTACATCTACAATAACAAGTCACAGAGTCATTATTACATTTACATCTACAATAACAAGTCACAGAGTCATTATTACATTTACATCTACAATAACAAGTCACAGAGTCATTATTACATTTACATCTACAATAACAAGTCACAGAGTCATTATTACATTTACATCTACAATAACAAGTCACAGAGTCATTATTACATTTACATCTACAATAACAAGTCACAGAGTCATTATTACATTTACATCTACAATAACAAGTCACAGAGTCATTATTACATTTACATCTACAATAACAAGTCACAGAGTCATTATTACATTTACATCTACAATAACAAGTCACAGAGTCATTATTACATTTACATCTACAATAACAAGTCACAGAGTCATTATTACATTTACATCTACAATAACAAGTCACAGAGTCATTATTACATTTACATCTACAATAACAAGTCACAGAGTCATTATTACATTTACATCTACAATAACAAGTCACAGAGTCATTATTACATTTACATCTACAATAACAAGTCACAGAGTCATTATTACATTTACATCTACAATAACAAGTCACAGAGTCATTATTACATTTACATCTACAATAACAAGTCACAGAGTCATTATTACATTTACATCTACAATAACAAGTCACAGAGTCATTATTACATTTACATCTACAATAACAAGTCACAGAGTCATTATTACATTTACATCTACAATAACAAGTCACAGAGTCATTATTACATTTACATCTACAATAACAAGTCACAGAGTCATTATTACATTTACATCTACAATAACAAGTCACAGAGTCATTATTACATTTACATCTACAATAACAAGTCACAGAGTCATTATTACATTTACATCTACAATAACAAGTCACAGAGTCATTATTACATTTACATCTACAATAACAAGTCACAGAGTCATTATTACATTTACATCTACAATAACAAGTCACAGAGTCATTATTACATTTACATCTACAATAACAAGTCACAGAGTCATTATTACATTTACATCTACAATAACAAGTCACAGAGTCATTATTACATTTACATCTACAATAACAAGTCACAGAGTCATTATTACATTTACATCTACAATAACAAGTCACAGAGTCATTATTACATTTACATCTACAATAACAAGTCACAGAGTCATTATTACATTTACATCTACAATAACAAGTCACAGAGTCATTATTACATTTACATCTACAATAACAAGTCACAGAGTCATTATTACATTTACATCTACAATAACAAGTCACAGAGTCATTATTACATTTACATCTACAATAACAAGTCACAGAGTCATTATTACATTTACATCTACAATAACAAGTCACAGAGTCATTATTACATTTACATCTACAATAACAAGTCACAGAGTCATTATTACATTTACATCTACAATAACAAGTCACAGAGTCATTATTACATTTACATCTACAATAACAAGTCACAGAGTCATTATTACATTTACATCTACAATAACAAGTCACAGAGTCATTATTACATTTACATCTACAATAACAAGTCACAGAGTCATTATTACATTTACATCTACAATAACAAGTCACAGAGTCATTATTACATTTACATCTACAATAACAAGTCACAGAGTCATTATTACATTTACATCTACAATAACAAGTCACAGAGTCATTATTACATTTACATCTACAATAACAAGTCACAGAGTCATTATTACATTTACATCTACAATAACAAGTCACAGAGTCATTATTACATTTACATCTACAATAACAAGTCACAGAGTCATTATTACATTTACATCTACAATAACAAGTCACAGAGTCATTATTACATTTACATCTACAATAACAAGTCACAGAGTCATTATTACATTTACATCTACAATAACAAGTCACAGAGTCATTATTACATTTACATCTACAATAACAAGTCACAGAGTCATTATTACATTTACATCTACAATAACAAGTCACAGAGTCATTATTACATTTACATCTACAATAACAAGTCACAGAGTCATTATTACATTTACATCTACAATAACAAGTCACAGAGTCATTATTACATTTACATCTACAATAACAAGTCACAGAGTCATTATTACATTTACATCTACAATAACAAGTCACAGAGTCATTATTACATTTACATCTACAATAACAAGTCACAGAGTCATTATTACATTTACATCTACAATAACAAGTCACAGAGTCATTATTACATTTACATCTACAATAACAAGTCACAGAGTCATTATTACATTTACATCTACAATAACAAGTCACAGAGTCATTATTACATTTACATCTACAATAACAAGTCACAGAGTCATTATTACATTTACATCTACAATAACAAGTCACAGAGTCATTATTACATTTACATCTACAATAACAAGTCACAGAGTCATTATTACATTTACATCTACAATAACAAGTCACAGAGTCATTATTACATTTACATCTACAATAACAAGTCACAGAGTCATTATTACATTTACATCTACAATAACAAGTCACAGAGTCATTATTACATTTACATCTACAATAACAAGTCACAGAGTCATTATTACATTTACATCTACAATAACAAGTCACAGAGTCATTATTACATTTACATCTACAATAACAAGTCACAGAGTCATTATTACATTTACATCTACAATAACAAGTCACAGAGTCATTATTACATTTACATCTACAATAACAAGTCACAGAGTCATTATTACATTTACATCTACAATAACAAGTCACAGAGTCATTATTACATTTACATCTACAATAACAAGTCACAGAGTCATTATTACATTTACATCTACAATAACAAGTCACAGAGTCATTATTACATTTACATCTACAATAACAAGTCACAGAGTCATTA
Organism: Argopecten irradians irradians; assembly: GCA_004382745.1. Taxonomy (NCBI): domain Eukaryota; kingdom Metazoa; phylum Mollusca; class Bivalvia; order Pectinida; family Pectinidae; genus Argopecten; species Argopecten irradians. Next base: position 76,702 of record SAYR01046803.1, read on the forward strand.
TTACATTTACATCTACAATAACAAGTCACAGAGTCATTATTACATTTACATCTACAATAACAAGTCACAGAGTCATTATTACATTTACATCTACAATAACAAGTCACAGAGTCATTATTACATTTACATCTACAATAACAAGTCACAGAGTCATTATTACATTTACATCTACAATAACAAGTCACAGAGTCATTATTACATTTACATCTACAATAACAAGTCACAGAGTCATTATTACATTTACATCTACAATAACAAGTCACAGAGTCATTATTACATTTACATCTACAATAACAAGTCACAGAGTCATTATTACATTTACATCTACAATAACAAGTCACAGAGTCATTATTACATTTACATCTACAATAACAAGTCACAGAGTCATTATTACATTTACATCTACAATAACAAGTCACAGAGTCATTATTACATTTACATCTACAATAACAAGTCACAGAGTCATTATTACATTTACATCTACAATAACAAGTCACAGAGTCATTATTACATTTACATCTACAATAACAAGTCACAGAGTCATTATTACATTTACATCTACAATAACAAGTCACAGAGTCATTATTACATTTACATCTACAATAACAAGTCACAGAGTCATTATTACATTTACATCTACAATAACAAGTCACAGAGTCATTATTACATTTACATCTACAATAACAAGTCACAGAGTCATTATTACATTTACATCTACAATAACAAGTCACAGAGTCATTATTACATTTACATCTACAATAACAAGTCACAGAGTCATTATTACATTTACATCTACAATAACAAGTCACAGAGTCATTATTACATTTACATCTACAATAACAAGTCACAGAGTCATTATTACATTTACATCTACAATAACAAGTCACAGAGTCATTATTACATTTACATCTACAATAACAAGTCACAGAGTCATTATTACATTTACATCTACAATAACAAGTCACAGAGTCATTATTACATTTACATCTACAATAACAAGTCACAGAGTCATTATTACATTTACATCTACAATAACAAGTCACAGAGTCATTATTACATTTACATCTACAATAACAAGTCACAGAGTCATTATTACATTTACATCTACAATAACAAGTCACAGAGTCATTATTACATTTACATCTACAATAACAAGTCACAGAGTCATTATTACATTTACATCTACAATAACAAGTCACAGAGTCATTATTACATTTACATCTACAATAACAAGTCACAGAGTCATTATTACATTTACATCTACAATAACAAGTCACAGAGTCATTATTACATTTACATCTACAATAACAAGTCACAGAGTCATTATTACATTTACATCTACAATAACAAGTCACAGAGTCATTATTACATTTACATCTACAATAACAAGTCACAGAGTCATTATTACATTTACATCTACAATAACAAGTCACAGAGTCATTATTACATTTACATCTACAATAACAAGTCACAGAGTCATTATTACATTTACATCTACAATAACAAGTCACAGAGTCATTATTACATTTACATCTACAATAACAAGTCACAGAGTCATTATTACATTTACATCTACAATAACAAGTCACAGAGTCATTATTACATTTACATCTACAATAACAAGTCACAGAGTCATTATTACATTTACATCTACAATAACAAGTCACAGAGTCATTATTACATTTACATCTACAATAACAAGTCACAGAGTCATTATTACATTTACATCTACAATAACAAGTCACAGAGTCATTATTACATTTACATCTACAATAACAAGTCACAGAGTCATTATTACATTTACATCTACAATAACAAGTCACAGAGTCATTATTACATTTACATCTACAATAACAAGTCACAGAGTCATTATTACATTTACATCTACAATAACAAGTCACAGAGTCATTATTACATTTACATCTACAATAACAAGTCACAGAGTCATTATTACATTTACATCTACAATAACAAGTCACAGAGTCATTATTACATTTACATCTACAATAACAAGTCACAGAGTCATTATTACATTTACATCTACAATAACAAGTCACAGAGTCATTATTACATTTACATCTACAATAACAAGTCACAGAGTCATTATTACATTTACATCTACAATAACAAGTCACAGAGTCATTATTACATTTACATCTACAATAACAAGTCACAGAGTCATTATTACATTCACATCTACAATAACAAGTCACAGAGTCATTATTACATTCACATCTACAATAACAAGTCACAGATTCATTATAACATTCACATCTACAATAACAAGATATAATGAAGTTTGTACAAGGAACCATTTTAATATAATTTAACATTAATTTAACTGATTTTATCTAATACGCTTGTTCTGAAAATCTCAGAATCATGATTTACAAATTTTTGTCATGACTGATATCAAATGACCTTGCTGTGACGCTGAAGTCATACACTCCGTAATACTCGTGTCTCAGTGTATCTACATAGTAATGGTCCTTGAAATGCAGATGTATGCGTGTGGCCTCCACAAAGTCCTGTAGTTCTGGTGTATTGTAGAAATCTGTATATCCTGGTCGTGCCACAGGCTCCGAGGCCAGCAGACTCATCGTGATGTTTCCCTTAGAATATGGTACATCTTCTAATCTCCTACAAAACAGGAAAAACAAAGTGTTCAGATTAACATACAACATTTACACACAAAGTAATGTTCAGATCAACATACAACATTTACACTCAAAGTAATGTTCAGATCGACATACAACATTTACACTCAAAGTAATGTTCAGATCGACACACAATGTTTACACACAAAAGTAATGTTCAGATCGACACACAATGTTTACACACAAAGTAATGTTCAGATCGACACACAACATTTACACACAAAAGTAATGTTCAGATCGACATACAACATTTACACTCAAAGTAATATTCAGATTAATATACAACATTTACACTCAAAGTAATGTTCAGATCGACACACAACATTTACACACAAAAGTAATGTTCAGATCAAGATACAATGTTTACACACAAAGTAATGTTCAGATTAACATACAACATTTACACTCAAAGTAATGTTCAGATCGACACACAATGTTTACACACAAAGTAATGTTCAGATCGACACACAACATTTACACTCAAAGTAATGTTCAGATCGACACACAACATTTACACTCAAAGTAATATTCAGATTAACATACAACATTTACACTCAAAGTAATGTTCAGATTAACATACAACATTTACACTCAAAGTAATGTTCAGATCGACATACAACATTTACACTCAAAGTAATGTTCAGATTGACACACAACATTTACACTCAGATCAACATACAACATTTACACTCAAAGTAATGTTCAGATCGACACACAACATTTACACACAAAGTAATGTTCAGATCGACATAAACATTTACACACAAAAGTAATGTTCAGATCGACACACAACATTTACACACAAAAGTAATGTTCAGATTAACATACAACATTTACACTCAAAGTAATGTTCAGATTAACATACAACATTTACACACAAAGTAATGTTCAGATTAACACACAACATTTACACACAAAGTAATGTTCAGATCGACACACAATGTTTACACACAAAGTAATGTTCAGATCGACATACAACATTTACACTCAAAGTAATGTTCAGATCGACACAAAATGTTTACACACAAAAGTAACGTTCAGATTAACATACAACATTTACACTCAAAGTAATGTTCAGATCGACATACAACATTTACACTCAAAGTAATGTTCAGATTAACACGCAACATTTACACTCAAAGTAATGTTCAGATTAACACACAACATTTACACACAAAGTAATGTTCAGATTTAACATACAACATTTACACTCAAAGTAATGTTCAGATTAACATACAACATTTACACTCAAAGTAATGTTCAGATCGACACACAACATTTACACACAAATTAATGTTCAGATCGACATACAACATTTACACTCAAAATAATGTTCTGATTAACACACAACATTTACACACAAATTAATGTTCAGATCGACATACAACATTTACACTCAAAGTAATGTTCTGATTAACACACAACATTTACACTCAAAGTAATGTTCAGATCGACACACAACATTTACACTCAAAGTAATGTTCTGATTAACATACAACATTTACACACAAAGTAATGTTCAGATTTAACATACAACATTTACACTCAAAGTAATGTTCAGATTAACATACAACATTTACACACAAAGTAATGTTCTGATTAACACACAACATTTACACACAAAGTAATGTTCAGATCGACACACAACATTTACACTCAAAGTAATGTTCAGATTAACATACAACATTTATACTTAAAGTAACGTTCAGATTAACACACAACATTTACACTCAAAGTAATGTTCAGATTAACATACAACATTTATACTTAAAGTAATGTTCAGATTAACACACAACATTTATACTCAAAGTAATGTTCAGATTAACATACAACATTTACACACAAAGTAATGTTCAGATTTAACATACAACATTTACACTCAAAGTAATGTTCAGATTAACACACAACATTTACACTCAAAGTAATGTTCAGATTAACATACAACATTTATACTTAAAGTAACGTTCAGATTAACATACAACATTTACACACAAAGTAATGTTCAGATTAACACACAACATTTACACACAAAGTAATGTTCCGATCGACACATTTATATCTAAGGTCACCAACCTTACCAACATCAGATAGTACTAAGTACTGTGAGACTTACGAGCCAAACTTGATACAGTTGACAGATGTAGACGAAGTTAAAGGTCCATTGTCTGGTTGTTTGAAGTAAGCATAACAGTCCTCAGCATACATCTGCCACATCTCCCAAGAGGAGGTCAGGTTCTGCTGGCGTTCTATCGACACAGCCTTCGGCATAGGGCTGTAGAACTGGAGCTCAATGTAGAAAACCTGTAACAGGAAGGGATTATCTAGCAAAATAAATATCCTTCATCATTCAACGAAGGTTTTAACATGTTCTCGTTACAGATACTGGGCGTGACTGGTGAGATAGCTCCACAGCGTGCTTTATCTTACCTCCACAGGACCAATAGGTAGGAGATCATATGAGCACTCTTAGATTTATAAACTGACCGACAGCAGTAAAATCTCTTAATTCCTGATGTAATGTCAACAAAACTAGATTTCATACCAAACTCCTTAGTCAGCTCCAAATAGACAAGCCCTACCTGGAATTTATCCCCAAGATCCACTGTGATGTTGACGCTATCCTGAAACTTTGATATCCAGATTGAGCGACTGTCTCCATCATTTATAAACTGGAGGTTGTGTGACTGGTCGTTGAGGCGTCGTACTTTGTCACTCAGGTTGTCAGGCACACCGTTTGGGATACAGTAGTGTTCTTGGTCTGGTTTGATGCGAGGATGTGATGGGGGGCAGAGACATTCGTCCTGGGCTCGTGTGTCGGGTAACATTCCTGTGTACAACTGTACAATCTCTCTGTTAGTTAGGGTTACATCAAAGAAAACAAAATCCTGTATCCTCCCCAAAAACTGGTTTGTACCTACAAATACACACCAACATTTAACGATTAGGTAGTCACACACTTGAAACTCAAATTGGATTTGAACTATATTTGGTTACCTGAATGACATATTGACATGACTAAAGGTTAATTAAATTACCTGAATTACAGAAAGCATATAAAATGAAAAGTAGCTATGGCGACCTATGTTTGAGTAATCTCTGACAGTATCAAGGAAAAGAAGTCACAACTGAAACAAGTGATTGATATTTATAAATCCATATTTGATAAAATAAGTGACAGCAATTAATTGATATGACCAAGGTCAATGTAATTACCTGAGAGAGTCTGGCCGATTCTAGCCTCCCCTTGACCGTCCAGTATGGCATTACCCAAATCTACGGTCATTGCTGCAGTATAGGCTGGTCCTGTTCCATTCAGATAGATACTCATGGTAGTTAGATACACCTGTTACAGAAAGTTAGATACACCTGTTACAAAAATTTAGATACACCTGTTACAAAAATTTAGATACACCTGTTACACCTGGATGGCTATGTGTACCTGGATACATACATGTATAGCTATGTGTACCTGGATACTTACCTGTATGGATAGGTGTACCTGGACACTTACCTGTATAGTTATGTGTACCTGGACACTTACCTGTTTAGTATGTGTACCTGGATACATACATGTATAGCTATGTGTACCTGGACACTTACCTGTATGGCTAGGTGTACCTGGATACATACCTGTATAGCTAGATGTACCTGGATACTTACCTGTATAGTATGTGTACCTGGATACATACCTGTATAGCTATATGTACCTGGATACTTACCTGTATAGTATGTGTACCTGGATACTTACCTGTATAGTATGTGTACATGGATACATACCAGTATAGCTATGTGTACCTGGATACATACCTGTATGGCTATGTGTACCTGGATACATACCTGTATAGTTATGTGTACATGGATACATACCTGTATAGCTATGTGTACCTGGATACATACCTGTATAGCTAGGTGTACCTGGATACTTACCTGTATAGTATGTGTACCTGGATACATACCTGTATAGCTATGTGTATCCATGTCCTCTGAGGTAGGTTTTCCTGTAGTGACACTGTGGATACCCCTGCAGCACTCCTGAAGGTGAATTCGATGCCAAGCTTTGATATCTGGAGTCCCAGGATAGTCTCCTGTGTACTGGAGGATACCTTCTCTAACAGAGTCCTGGGGACCAACATTTGTCTGTTTCATATCTGATATTACATGCTTTTTTTGTCATTTTACAAACATTCATCACATCTTATTTTAATTGGGGCATCCATGTTAATATGAGGCTATGGACACACAATATAACAGACCTTCTTTTCCAAACCTTTTGGATTTGCAAGTCTGTAGTCCTGTTGCTTACGGTTTCAATGAAATATAATTATCTAGTATTTAGATGTGATTAAAAAATGGATCATCGTCATCTTCAACTTGATCAACGTTATTAGTTTGAGCCAACCACCTGAAAGTATGCTAACTGGCTAATATATGTAATGGCAACATGGCTAAGTATGATATTTCAACACATTTGACTTTTGAGTCCTAAAAATAGGTCATTCATTACATACTTCATCACAAAATACATATGTACCTATTCAAGGTCTTCAAAAAATTGGTGTTGGAATCAAGATATCAATACATTGTAATTACTGTAAGCACCAAACAATGTGATGAGCATTATGTGAGTTGACTCAGAATAATAAAATATACATGGAGAAATTCTGGACCACAATGTTAGGTGTGGGGCCAGATCGGCCTGAATAATTTATGCTTCAGTGGAAAATTGGCAGAATCAATGTATGGTACTAATCAATAGTCAGACGTCAAACTTACAGGTGAGAATGAGCGCTACAGGTGTTTCACCGAGACCCTAAGTATAACAGCAGGGCTAGCTTCACTTTAACATTCCTGTAGGATTTCTTGCTAAAATATTTTCATGGAGATTGGGGTATTCAAAATTCAGAACATTTGGTCTTATATTGTAAAATAAAAAAAAAATATGTGTGCCCGTCTAACTGAAGTTTTTTTCTTATAAATGTCACACTTAGGTAACTTAATTATTTCAACAGATGAAAATTATTATATTGTATAGAAATTTTAGCACAAATGATTAAACTTTTTACTCACAAATAATGATAGCATTTTCCATTATCAAATAATAATGTGATCTTTATACTGGTTCAATTCTTCATTTTGTTTAACAAATTTTGCCTACCAAAAGAATATATTGCGCTATTAAATTGAAACTCAACCCCTCCCAGGGTGACCCAGACGCTCCAACACCAATGAAACAGACAGGTAAAAGTCCTATAGGAGAATCTATACAATATTGACTTCCTTTTCTGACTGTGGTAAAATCCAACCATCTCTAATGATATGAATTTCAGTTTCTAAAAATGATTTTCAAATGGAAAATTATCTATTGAAATTGAATGAAAAAGATAGAAAAAATAATGTTAAATTTCGTACTTCTAATTTACATTTGCCCATAGAAACGGTACGATGGGCTAATATACCACGCAATGAAGGAATTTGTCCCCTTTGTTCTGACGGTATTGGTGACGAATTTCATTACTTATTTAATTGTACTCACATATCAGTTCATCAAATTAGGCAAATACATATACCAAAATATTATTTACGAACCCTAATCTAACAAAAATGAAAGGTCTAATCTCACTGTGTAACTAAGTATTCTTTCGCAACTTAGCAGGTTTATTGAGAAATAAGAGAAATTTATTTGTAATAATTAGATTAATTAAGTCCATTATATTCTGTATTATACTTATGTTGTGTTGATTGTATTATACTAATGCTATGTTGATTGTGTTCCGTCATGTCAAAATGTAATACACTGATTTGACCTCTTGTTACACAAGTAAGTGTGTCAGAGCGTTATAAAGAAATCTGAATCTGAATCTACACTATTTTAGCCCTATCCTTCCTTAGTCCCAAGGCCAAAAACCTAACCTTTATATCAAAATAATTTCTCTCATTCCAGGTTCATTAGTTCTTAAAGTTATATGTGCAGTATTTTCATACTCATGAATCAAGATAAGCTTTTAATATGTTATTCACCACCAAAAGTTTCCAGCATTTTAAAAATTACAGTCCTTTCGATTCATTGGTTTTAATTTTACAAAGACAACATAGAGCAGAAAATGGTTTTTAGTACTGCCATAGATCCTTATATGTACATCTATAGTGAAGCAAGATAAGTACCTATGGTCAGACCATGAAGCCCAATTGTGGTCTACAATTTCATTTCACATTTTTACAGTGTTATTAGTACAGTAATATTTCCATCTAATTAACATACATCAGGCATAAAAAAAATAACTACAGTACATAATTTCTGTGTTGAAACTTTTTTTTGGTTTGATTAGTTTAACGTTCTATTAACAGCCAGGGTCATGTAAGGACGTACCAGGTTTGTTGGTGGAGGAAAGCCGGAGCACCCGGAGAAAAAACAATCGACCAGCGGTCAGTACCTGGCAACTGCCCCACATGGGACTCGAACTCGCGGCCCATAGGTGGAGGGCATGTGGTAATATGTCGGTACATCTTAACCACTCTGCCACCGCGTCCCCTATGTGTTGTAACTAACGTTTAGGCATCTGAAGCCATTTGAATTATTTTCATCAAACTAAATTCATCAAACCTCATAGTTTTCAATAGATTTATTAAGAAGAAATAACATGCCAGAATTTTTCGCCCAGTTATGGCACATATAACTTTAAATTGTTTTTAATGATAATGAATTTCCCCATGAGTCCCATCCCTCAGGCCTGAACCCCCAGTTTTTACTAATTTCTCCTTAATCAAATCCTCCTTCTTTTTCAAGAACCTTTGCTAATTCCTATCTTGGGAAAAAGGTTTGTTGCCTTAGGACTATCAAACTAAAACTTACTATTGTCAGATGCCACACAACAACTACCTGTGTCTTTTTAAAGACCTTATAAAGAGAGCCATAAAGCGAATAATAATAATGATAGATTCTACTGGCCAGCATTTCTGAGAAGTTGCCATGGGTAACAGGGTTTGATAGTAAATACAAAGATGTAGGTGGGCCATCCTGCTAGCTGTACATTGTCTCATTGCACTAGTTTTGCCCTGTCACAAGAACAAACAATCATACATAGTTGTTTTAAAACTATTCCCAATTTTTGGAATTATTTATTGGTAAAATAACTAAAAATGCCTTTGTTATATATTTTTAAATATTTTTTTGCTCCAACTATACCTCAAGCTATAACAATAGATGACATCACAGTCATGTTTTGATGTAGAGATATGTATACAATATGTAACAAGCCACTAGGATCTACTAGTGATAGGGTGATCTGAATTAGGTCAATTCATCAATTATTCAAGGGAGCCACATGCTCCCTATTTCACAACATCCTTTTTACCTGTTAGCTAGAATATTTTGTTTTATTTATCCAGAACTAGTATTTATTTATCCAGGACTATTTATTTATTCAGGACTAGTATTTATTTATCCAGGACTATTTATATATTCAGGACTAGTATTTATTTATCCAGGACCAGTATTTATTTATTCAGGACTAGTATTTATTTATCCAGGACTATTTATTTATTCAGGACTAGTATTTATTCATTCAGGACCAGCATTTATTTATTCAGGACTAGTATTTGTTCATTCAGGACCAGCATTTATTTTTCCAGGACCAGTATTTATTTATCCAGGACTAGTAGTTATTTATCCAGGACCAGTATTTATCCAGGACTGGTATTTATTTATCCAACACTACTATTTATTTATCCAGGACTAGTATTTATTTATTCAGAACCAGTATTTATTTTTCCAGGACCAGTATTTATTTACCCAGGACTAGTTTTTACAAATGTATTTATCCAGGACTAGGATTAATTTATCCAGGACTAGCATTTATTTAACCAGGACCAGTATTTATTTATCCATGAGGACAACTATTTATTTATCCAGGACTAGTATTTATTTATCCAGGACTAGTATTTATTTATCCAGGACTAGTATTTATTTATCCAGGACTAGGATTTATCTATCCAGGACTAGTATTTTATTTATCCAGGTCAATATTTATTTATCCAGGACTTAAGTATTTGACCAATTTCTTTTTATCATAATCAATAACTGATTGACTGTCATTGTCTCAAAGACTATTGATAAAGAAAGGTAATTAAAGGGGAGATAACTCGTATTAACCATGTACTTTTCTTATACTGTGCGTTCCATTTGCAGATTCGTACCAGTTGTATCAATACGAATCTGTTGTATCTCAAATGGAATGCACCGTACCAAAAGAACTGTATCGGTACAAGTGGTTTATTTTCAGAATTGTACCGCTTACATCCAAGATGGCGGACTCCAGATTTTTCATTTGTGATCAAAATGTTTCTTTATTGAAAACAAGACAGATATCATTTAAATCCGATAAAATAACATGGATTATTTATTTCAATGTATTCAGAAACTATTTAGGTATTAATTTTATATCAATTTTCTTGTTAACACCATAGAAACTTTAAAAAGCTTTTATATTCGAAGTGTATCTTTCATATGGGTGCCGCCATCATGGAAAAATCCAAACACATTCCATTTTGCAGTGCTGTATCACTTTAGTACAACTGGTACGAATCCTCAAATAGAACACATGGTAAATCTTTGTCAAAGAAAAATCATACATGTGTAAAAGGACATTTTGAGACATTTTTGATACACCATACATGTATATGCTATCTAACTCAGCAGGGAATCTTGAAGCTTAAGCTATAAATTCAGAAGGATGAATTATATAATTTAGTCATTAATTAGTACCAATATGGGTTGTCCTCATTAATTAGTACCAGTATAGGTTGTCCTCATTAATTAGTACCAGTATAGGTTGTCCTCATTCATTAATACCAGTATAGGTTGTCCTCATTAATTAGTACCAGTATAGGTTGTCCTCATTAATTAGTACCAGTACAGGTTGTCCTCATTAATTAGTACCATTATAGGTTGTCCTCATTAATTAGTACCAGTATATGTAGTCCTCATTAATTAGTACCATTATAGGTTGTCCTCATTAATTAGTACCAGTATAGGTTGTCCTCATTCATTAGTACCAGTATAGATTGTCCTCATTAATTAGTACCAGTAAAGGTTGTCCTCATTAATTAATACCATTATAGGTTGTCCTCATTAATTAGTACCAGTATAGGTTGCCCTCATTAATTAGTACCAGTATAGGTTGTCCTCATTAATTAATACCAGTATAGGTTGTCCTCATTAATTAGTACCAGTATAGGTTGTCCTCATTAATTAGTACCAGTATAGGTTGTCATCATTAATTAGTACCAGTATAGGTCGTCCTCATTAATTAGTACCAGTATAGGTTGTCCTCATTAATTAGTTCCAGTATAGATTGTCCTCATTAATTAGTACCAGTATAGGTTGTCCTCATTAATTAGTACCAGTATAGGTTGTCCTCATTAATTAGTACCAGTATAGGTTGTCCTCATTAATTAGTACCAGTATAGGTTGTCCTCATTAATTAGTACCAGTATAGGTTGTCCTCATTAATTAGTACCAGTATAGGTTGTCCTCATTAATTAGTACCAGTATAGGTTGTCCTCATTAATTAGTACCAGTATAGGTTGTCCTCATTAATTAGTACCAGTATAGGTTGTCCTCATTAATTAGTACCAGTATAGGTTGTCCTCATTAATTAGTACCACTATAGGTTGTCCTCATTAATTAGTACCAGTATAGATTGTCCTCATTAATTAGTTCAAGTATAGGTTGTCCTCATTAATTAGTACCAGTATAGGTTGTCCTCATTAATTAGTACCAGTATATGTAGTCCTCATTAATTAGTACCAGTATAGGTTGTCCTCATTAATTAGTACCAGTATAGATTGTCCTCATTAATTAGTACCAGTATAGGTTGTCCTGAACTAATTATCACTTGTGATGTTATAAACCCATTCCCATTTTAGTAGTTATCCCTGCAGATGATACATTATTCCCATTTTAGTAGTTATCCATACAAATGATACATTATTCCCATTTTAGAAGTTATCCCTGCAGATGATACATTATTCCCATTTTAGTAGTTATCCATACAGATGATACATTATTCCCATTTTAGTAGTTATCCCTACAGATGATACTTTATTCCCATTTTAGTAGTTATCCATACAGATGATACATTATTCCCATTTTAGTAGTTATCCCTACAGATGATACATTATTCCCATTTTAGAAGTTATCCCTACAGATGATACTTTATTCCCATTTTAGTAGTTATCCCTACAGATGATACTTTATTCCCATTTTAGTAGTTATCCCTACAGATGATACATTATTCCCATTTTAGAAGTTATCCCTACAGATGATACATTATTCCCATTTTAGAAGTTATCCCTACAGATGATACTTTATTCCCATTTTAGTAGTTATCCCTACAGATGATACATTATTCCCATTTTAGAAGTTATCCATACAGATGATACATTATTCCCATTTTAGAAGTTATCCCTACAGATGATACATTATTCCCATTTTAGTAGTTATCCATACAGATGATACATTATTCCCATTTTAGAAGTTATCCATACAGATGATACATTATTCCCATTTTAGAAGTTATCCATACAGATGATACATTATTCCCATTTTAGAAGTTATCCATACAGATGATACATTATTCCCATTTTAGAAGTTATCCATACAGATGATACATTATTCCCATTTTAGAAGTTATCCATACAGATGATACATTATTCCCATTTTAGAAGTTATCCATACAGATGATACATTATTCCCATTTTAGAAGTTATCCATACAGATGATACATTATTCCCATTTTAGAAGTTATCCATACAGATGATACATTATTCCCATTTTAGAAGTTATCCATACAGATGATACATTATTCCCATTTTAGAAGTTATCCATACAGATGATACATTATTCCCATTTTAGAAGTTATCCATACAGATGATACATTATTCCCATTTTAGAAGTTATCCATACAGATGATACATTATTCCCATTTTAGAAGTTATCCATACAGATGATACATTATTCCCATTTTAGAAGTTATCCATACAGATGATACATTATTCCCATTTTAGAAGTTATCCATACAGATGATACATTATTCCCATTTTAGAAGTTATCCATACAGATGATACATTATTCCCATTTTAGAAGTTATCCATACAGATGATACATTATTCCCATTTTAGAAGTTATCCATACAGATGATACATTATTCCCATTTTAGAAGTTATCCATACAGATGATACATTATTCCCATTTTAGAAGTTATCCATACAGATGATACATTATTCCCATTTTAGAAGTTATCCATACAGATGATACATTATTCCCATTTTAGAAGTTATCCATACAGATGATACATTATTCCCATTTTAGAAGTTATCCATACAGATGATACATTATTCCCATTTTAGAAGTTATCCATACAGATGATACATTATTCCCATTTTAGAAGTTATCCATACAGATGATACATTATTCCCATTTTAGAAGTTATCCATACAGATGATACATTATTCCCATTTTAGAAGTTATCCATACAGATGATACATTATTCCCATTTTAGAAGTTATCCATACAGATGATACATTATTCCCATTTTAGAAGTTATCCATACAGATGATACATTATTCCCATTTTAGAAGTTATCCATACAGATGATACATTATTCCCATTTTAGAAGTTATCCATACAGATGATACATTATTCCCATTTTAGAAGTTATCCATACAGATGATACATTATTCCCATTTTAGAAGTTATCCATACAGATGATACATTATTCCCATTTTAGAAGTTATCCATACAGATGATACATTATTCCCATTTTAGAAGTTATCCATACAGATGATACATTATTCCCATTTTAGAAGTTATCCATACAGATGATACATTATTCCCATTTTAGAAGTTATCCATACAGATGATACATTATTCCCATTTTAGAAGTTATCCATACAGATGATACATTATTCCCATTTTAGAAGTTATCCATACAGATGATACATTATTCCCATTTTAGAAGTTATCCATACAGATGATACATTATTCCCATTTTAGAAGTTATCCATACAGATGATACATTATTCCCATTTTAGAAGTTATCCATACAGATGATACATTATTCCCATTTTAGAAGTTATCCATACAGATGATACATTATTCCCATTTTAGAAGTTATCCATACCGATGATACATTATTCCCATTTTAGAAGTTTTCCATACAGATGATACATAATTCCCATTTTAGAAGTTATCCATACAGATGATACAATATTCCCTTTTTAGTAGTTATCCATACAGATGATACATTATTCCCATTTTAGATGTTATCCATACAGATGATACATTATTCCCATTTTAGAAGTTATCACTACAGATGATACAATATTCCCATTTTAAAAGTTATTCATACAGATGATACATTATTCCCATTTTAGAAGTTTTCCATACAGATGATACATTATTCCCATTTTAGAAGTTATCCATACAGATGATACATTATTCCCATTTTAGAAGTTATCCATACAGATGATACATTATTCCCATTCTAGAAGTTATCCATACAGATGATACAATATTCCCATTTTAGAAGTTATCCATACAGATGATACATTATTCCCATTTTAGAAGTTATCCATACAGATGATACATTATTCCCATTTTAGAAGTTATCCATACAGATGATACATTATTCCCATTTTAGAAGTTATCCATACAGATGATACATTATTCCCATTTTAGAAGTTATCCATACAGATGATACATTATTCCCATTTTAGAAGTTATCCATACAGATGATACATTATTCCCATTTTAGAAGTTATCCATACAAATGATACATTATTCCCATTTTAGAAGTTATCCATACAGATGATACAATATTCCCATTTTAGAAGTTTTCCATACAAGTGATACAATATTCCCATTCTAGTAGTTGTCCATACAGATGATACATTATTCCCATTTTAGTAGTTATCCATACAGATGATACATTATTCCCATTTTAGAAGTTATTCATACAGATGATACTTTATTCCCATTTTAGAAGTTATCCCTACATATGATACAATATTCCCATTTTAGTAGTTATCCATACAGATGATACATTATTCCCATTTTAGAAGTTATCCATACAGATGATACAATATTCCCATTTCAGTAGTTATCCATACAGATGATACATTATTCCCATTTTAGAAGTTATCCATACAGATGATACATTATTCCCATTTTAGTAGTTATCCATACAGATGATACAATATTCCCATTCTAGTAGTTATCCATACAGATGATACATTATTCCCATTTTAGAAGTTATCCATACAGATGATATATTATTCCCATTTTAGAAGTTATCCATACAGATGATACATTATTCCCATTTTAGAAGTTATCCATACAGATGATACATTATTCCCATTTTAGTAGTTATCCATACAGATGATACATTATTCCCATTTTAGAAGTTATCCCTACAGATGATACATTATTCCCATTTTAGTAGTTTTCCCTGCAGATGATACATTATTCCCATTTTAGAAGTTATCCATACAGATGATACAATATTCCCATTTTAGAAGTTATCCCTACAGATGATACATTATTAGTAACAACTGACTTACCCCACGTTGTCTTCTTGTTGCCACACCCAAACAGCAATGCTGACAGATCCCTCGGGGCCCACGGCTGGGGTTTCCACGGGAGTCAGGTAGCAGTCTTTTCCTTTCATGACAAAAAATGTGGACCTTTCCCCAGTCACACTGCCTGGTTTGGTATTTACTGTATCCAGGGCGATACATGTGCCCTGTCCAGGGCTGGTGACAATCATGAGGTTGAGAGGGGCGGGTAAGGCAGTCCGATTTGGACATGTTTGTACACAGAAGTCTTGTTCACACTGTGTCACAGATGCTGGATAAATAGAACTCTTACAGTAGGCATTCCGGGATGGAATTCCACAGGTACTATCCGACGGACTACTGGTAACTGGACGGTTCCGTGCTGCATTGAAAAGCGGAGGAAATGGTCGGAGAATGACCTGAGATGAAACATGACCTCCAAATGATGTCAGTGAAACAAGAATAAAAAACACACAGTATAAATCTTTAGAAATCTGATAAGAATTGATCGTCTGAAACAACTGCTGTTTTCTGTGAGGCACAAATGTGGTGAAACACATCATGATAGTTCTATACCACACCCATACAAATACACTCTATCCTTTATGGCTCAAGACCAAGTCCAGATCACGATGGCTTGCACCTTTCCAAACTCAGCACCAAGTACATCCACTCTGATATTGGTGTTGATAATTCCTGTATCACTTTTTAAAACTTGTGTTATTATGACAGAAGAGATTTGTGTGGTATGTACTTAGTGACAGTATAAGACCGTGTACACAGGGCCGGGGTATACAGCTGGAGTGTTATCACAGGGTCACTACAACAGATGGTAGGATCCTCATATTGATTGGCTCACTCATCTCCACACCTGAGATCTTACCTGGCAGTAATCTAATTAGCTGACTTACTTTAGTGTTTTCATAAGCTTTGGACAGATGTTTGGGTCACAATGGATATATTTACATGAATAATTAATCAAAGGAATGAATGTTGGAAAATATAGGTAAATTTTAATCAACTTAATTAAACTGTATCCCAGTGATGTCCCATTGTATCACTGCAATACATTAATTACCAGTGTGTTTTTGTGATAATTATGTCCAAAAAAATGATAAAAAAGATTTAAAAAAAAAAATATATATATATATGTAATGAACTTAAATTTATTATACATACACTGTACATCAATTGCAATTATAAATTTATATTTTTAATGCTAATTGTTTTTTTAAAAATCCATCTTACATAAAATATTATTATTGAATTGTACATCTTTTAAAACATGTAAGTAATACCGATAGCATATTATAATGATACATGTATACATACAAATGTAGGAGATAGTTTCTGATAATATACTATACCTAATCCTGATTGCAGACTATAGGCCTATTCTTTTAGATATCTCTTATAATCAACCATAAATACTTAGAGATTTGTGTACGGCAAGATATGAAAACATTTGGAACATCTACATTTGGTACATTATCTTAAAATTTTTGACATGTTTTTTGTGCACAAGTTACATGTTGATCATTTATGACGCGCGGAGTCCCTGTAATTACATAACAGACCAAAGGATTATATGATTTTGCTTGTTTTAGGATGTTTATTTAATAATATACATGTACAGACTAAATTAATTGCACACATGTACAATACTCCACGTGTTATCAGTAGTTATCCACCTCAAGGATATATACGTCCTTGTCCATACGTCCTTGTCCATACGTCCGTCCTGGTCCATACGCCCGTCCTTGTCCATACGTCCTTGTCCACCTATATACATGTAGCTTATGAGCCGAGGTAACAACAAAAACTGACCTTATTTATAACTAGCGCTCATCTCATTGTTATTTTTTGTTTATAGTCTACTTCAATGTGCTATAAAATATTTAAAAGTGAAAAAAATAGAACATGACATGGTGAAGACATTGCATGGCTTCTGTAGGTACAGGGCTCCTCTCATCTTGTACATGTAGCTCTAAATAATTAAAAAATGTTGATCTATGTCTCCATACATACACAGGCAGTTTAGAGCAATGACAGGAAATATATTGCCAGGAAGACAACAGCCCACTCCATGCACCCGACGCTTTTCATCAATCGGCGACAGATGGCGCGAAAACCTATCAGAGTTGTCTTTCTTTGAACTTTCTAGGTGAAATTATTGTCTGTATCATATTTCTAAAATGTAGGAATTCGGGACACAGCTCTTCATTGATATTCCTGGACCGTTTTCGTTTATAAGGAACAACCGGTTTAAATATTGTGAGAATTTACTTATTCCAACTCTCACCATATTATTAAATATCACCTCTAACAGTGGTTGTTTTCTTACTAATTGGGCATCCGCTATGATCATACCAGTATATAAAAAGGGGGATAGAAATGACCCTAATAACATTAGGGGTATTACTTTAATTAGTTGTCTGTTATTAAGTCACTACCGTATACAAATCTGTTAAATCTTGTGTTTTGGTACATGAAAATGGTGAATGTTCTAATTATTTTGAGAACAACATTGGATTAATGCAGGGTGAAATATTATCACCGATTATATTTTTACTTTTTGTTAATGATTTTAAATTTTCATTTATTGAAAATAGAAATTCTGGCTAAGATTTCGGCAAATTGAGTCTATTTCTCTTAATGTAAGCGGATGACCTGATAATGTTTTCTGAAACTGTTGAAGGGCTTCAATGTCTCTAAGACAGTCTCCATAGTTACTCAACTAAGTGGAAAGTGTCTGTTAATACTGATAAAACGAAAATAGTCGTATTTAGAAATGGAGGACGTATAGTTGAAAAAGAATCGTGGAGATAAAATGACAATGAAGTTGAAATAGTAAACGATTTTTGCTATCTTGGTTTAAAGCTGAAGTATAAAAATAAATTTAATCAAATTCAGAAACATATATCTGACTAAGGACATAAAGCTTTGATTGCACTTTTTTCCAAAGTGTTCTAATTTATATTTAAATTTGATACCTTGTTACGTTTATTTAACATGTATGTTTCTAGCAGCTTGCATTATGCTTGCGAGGTGTGGGGATCATCGAAAGGGTGTGACATAGAAAAAGTTCACTTATCATTTCGTAAGAAGATTTTAAAAGTTAAGAAATCAACTTGTAACGCAATGGTATATTTTGAATTAGGCCGGTATCCATTAGAAGTTTAAGGAAGTACAGAATGATAAAGTACAGCTTCAATTGGCTTAAATTAATGGTTTCAAATAACTCTATTTTGAACTCCATTCTTTTATATCTAATAGTAACACAAATATTTGTTTTAATTGGATAAACCATGCTAAACATTGTTTTTTTTCTATCGGTTTTGGTAATGTATGGAATCATCACTATTTTTATAACCATCAGCATATATCATGTTTGAAAAGCAACGACTATTTGATCAGAGTCAGCAACATTTGAGAGGCTTATTGGATTCCTCATCAAAATGTATATTATATAAGCATATTGTGAATCATTTTACTATACAATACTATTTGACCAAATATATACCTCCGAAATACCGAATTGTTTTATCTAAATTTCGCCTCTCTGCTCATAATTTGTCCATCGAAACAGGCAGATATGCTAATATTGCGCGAGAACAAAGATTTTGCCCTGGTTGCAATTTAGATGTGGAATATGAATTTCACTTGATTTTAATATGTATTAATTATCATGCTTTAAGAAAGAAATATGTCAAACCTTTTTGTGCCGTAACACGTCTATGTACAAGGTGATACAATTGTTATGTTGCGAAAATATAAGTGATCTACGTAAATTAGCAAAATTTATATTTGAGGCCATGAAAATACGATCCCGCCTCCAATAATTTCAGTGTAGTTATTTTAGTAATTTTCATGTGATTGTGTATATTTATGTATTTTGTTATATTTTATTCTTCCAATAAGTTGTAAACTTACGGAAATAAAAAGAATTGAATTGAATGATCTCTAGGTATCTTGAAACGTCGAAAAACAGCCAGATTTAGTTAACAGATTATACCATTCATTAAATATGACCTAATTTATGCACGTGACCTAGCCAATGTCCTGATCTACATGCAGTACTAAACACAAATTTGAAGATATCAAATCTTTGAACAATTCTTGTTTTCAGCAAAAATAAAAAAGTTTTATTGCTAAAATAGAACAAATACTTAACTAGGTTACTGTGACCTACTTTTTGAATTTTTCAGCAGTTTTCTCAACTGAACTTCACAAACCCAATATTTACAGGCAAACAACTGCAAAAAATATTACCTCTATCTAAATATTTAATTATTAGGACTTAAACAATGAAATGTGAATTTTAACCTTTTGACCTTTGAAATTACCATGAGTCCAGAAAAAACGGATATTCTAAATAGCATACAATATGCAGTTGACAATAATGTATCTTCATACAAAATATTTTGCTTATCGCTGAGTGGCCGTCAAACGGCCTGAAGTGATATATACCCTTCCTTTTACTAAGAAAACAGGTTTTTTTGTTGACGCCGTGACGTCATAAGCTTGTATTGCACGGATAGCCCACAGGGATCTGAGAATTGGTTACAGTTTATATAATTATGGACCCATCAGAGTGCCCTAAGACCATTTTAGGCGTTTTAGAGGTCTAGATCAAAAATCGGTAAACCATCAAAATTTTAATAATTGCTATATAGTATATACATCAGCATAGTCAATTCAATAAGTTATATTTAAAACAGATACAGGTCGTCTTGAAAGACAAAATCATCAAAAACATTGGTGCAGATATTTATATTTTGAATCTAGCTGTTATGGAATGTGAGAAGACTAAAAGAAGTGAGCCATTTTTAAAACAATATGACAACCGCTAAAGGATTGATATTTTGTGGCCCAAATAACTAAAGCAAGATAAATAAATTCACTAAAATCACAAGTATTTACAACACATTTTATTATTATATCTTAAATAATTCATCGACTGGACAAAACTCTTTATCTGACTTTGAATTGAAGGTCAAGGCCATGACGTAGTACCAGATGACGAAATAAAGCTATTAGATTCAAGATGTGATAGGAAACACATAATGAATAAAAGTTGCAAGAAGATTAATAACTGAATATAAGGAAAGCATAAGTATCCTGGTGCTACTAGATATCACATTCATCAGGCTATTAGACATCCCCACAGTTCGGTCCGCTATGGTTAATAGGACACACACACAGACCATTGACTCCACATACCCCTCCGTGGTAACAGGTCACTCCGTGACAGGGTCCGGACACTGAAGGTAAAGAATGGTACTTTTTGGTATAAAATTATAAAAGTTATATTCGATTCCATATAGATCTAGTTGTATGATGAATTTATGGCCTAGGTTACCGTTACACATGTTTGTGAAGGCATTTAATACGATACCTCCATCCAATCTCATTGAAATGACAATTGTTCTCTCATACTTACAGGTAAACTGGCTTGTCTGATCACATGAGACTGAATTACATAGATACCCATTAATACAGCCTCGTGACGTCACGGCGTCTACAAAATTACTATTTTCACAGTAAAATTTCATTTTTTCCCCAGAAATGTGTCTGGTTTAAAAAAAAACAAACAAACAAACAAACAAACAAACGAACAAAAAAAAAAACAACGGGATTTGCGTGGAAATTATCACGCAATTTTCATGTACATGAAGAATTGACTTGCAGTCGCGGATTTCTTCGAACTTATTTCAAAATGGCGGGATACTGTAGTTTTAAAATTGCAATAAAACGTCGAGGTCAACTTCGCTAGCCAAGGGTATTTTGACAGATTCTCTTCCTACCACCCTTGGCATATCTCACTTCAAAACCGATGTTTTTGCTTTCGAGCGGCTAGGTTCAGGCGACCAATGAAAACGTGGCAATGGTATGTCAACAAAACTGAACCGAAGCGATAGTATATTGACCTACATTTGTATATTAAGGCACCAGACATGCCATGCCTGTCAACATCAACTCCTAACGAAGTCATATTAGTGACTATTGAATCAATTATTAAATGTTGTAGACCGGCTGAATGAACTTCTTTGATACGTTGCTCTCCAAACAGATAGGATTTAGTAAATACGCGCGTGGTTTTTCGTTTCACAAAGTTAAGCAATTCAAAGATATACTGCGATCTCGTGACAAAATTGGACACTGCAGAACTTAAGCATGGAACACACAAACTGGTGTCCGAACTAAACAAATGTCTCACAAACATGTTAATCTTTGGAATTTAGAATCAGTCGCAAACAACATGCGTGTTTAATGGGGCGCTAGCATTTTTTTCAACCATGCAACAATGATACGAGCTTTTTATTGGTTAAGGGGCGCAACTGCGGTGATCCAGCAGGAGGCGCCGTGGGGAACACCTATTTCGAAGTGAGATATTCCAAGGGAAGCAGGAAGAGAATCGGAATAAATACGCTTAGCTAGCGAAGTTGCGTCGAGGTATGAGAGAAAATACTCTTTTATATGTGGGTAGGAAGACTAGGGATATTGTGAAGTATTCTTTTCTTTGTGTCTCTTTATGTCGATGAGGTGTATTGTTGGTGTAGAGTAAAGTTGAGTATAAGTCAAATGCTGAGTTGTGGTTTCAGTGCTTTATTCCGCATGGCAAAGTATGGCCCAGCACCCATGGTCGAATGCTGGGGAAAGTTGACAATCTATGCATGGGTTGGTGGCCTTAAATAGCCCTACATGTTTGTGTTGAGTAATATCTATAAATCAATGTTAAACACAGAGTCATTCTGAGTTACATCGAAATGCTGACCATTAGCAGACATGATAAATCATAGTCATGTATAACTGTTTGGTTTAATAGCTTTCATCAATGTCTCGACAACATGTTACGCGACACGACGACAGGTCCCTAAGGCTAGCTAGGCCACATGTACAGACATGGACTGCGAATACATACATGTACTGTTAAAACATATTTGTATTTCAATGGTACAACTAATATATTTAAATTTAACTTTTCCATTATTATATTACAATTGTATTCTCGGCATCACAGAAAGTTGTATAACCCTCCGCAAACCTGGGTTTTACAACATTTTGTGATCTTCGTGTAGAATATCACTACCCTTCCTTTCCTCATATGAAATAGTCCGATATTCCGGTCTCAATATTCCTGACCTCAGTGTGTTATTACTATGATCATTATAGAACCTGGTATGTGGAGGCTAGCTTGCAGCACATCAAATTTTCCTTACTGTAGAAAAATTACCAATAATAAGATCATGGGGAAGCAGGACCAATTAATATTCCCTAATTTTCAAATTATTAGCTAAAGTTTCAAAGAGTAGCATTACAGAAGTAAGGTTCTTTAGATTTGTTTCTTTATCTCCCTTATAATTGCATATGGAGAATTTCAAGTTAAGGAATTAGGAACGTTTAACAGTGATGGAACTCGAGGCACAATAAAAATGGCTCGTCGTGTCAGAGTTGGAATGTTTTTGGAAATTAGGATTGATTCAAGTAGCATATGATAATCAGCATGAAAAAAGAAAACCTACCTATAGGAAAATAATCCACATTGAAACATCGACTTTCCCCCGGGATGCTGGAAAGACAAAATTATTTACATATAATATATGTAAGAATAAATGTGACGACGTAAAACACAAGAGGTAGGTCAAATCCCAACTAAAGTGTGCATGTACAACACGGATAGTTATATACAGATGAGATGAAGTAAAATTGTATTATCAAAAACGTACTAAGGCAGTGAGGTTTCAAAACAGAGTGTGTCTGTGCCTTGTTTACTGGCCGGGGGTGTGAGTGCGACGTCGACAGCACATGACCCGATCACGTGACTGGAGTCAGAATGAAACATGTGAAGGTCATCAGATGGGCCCTGGGTCTGGACCAAAGACGGACTGAAATGTTGATCACAAACATCGGTAAGTACATGTAAAACTGAAATGTTGATCACAAACATCGGTAAGTATATGTAAAACTGAAATGTTGATCACAAGCATCGGTAAGTATATGTAAAACTGAAATGTTGATCACAAACATCGGTAAGTACATGTAAAACTGAAATGATGATAATAAACATCGGTAAGTATATGTAAAACTGAAATGTTGATCACAAACATCGGTAAGTATATGTAAAGGGTTGAAATGTTGATCACAAACATCGGTAAGTATATATAAAGGACTGAAATGTTGATCACAAACATCGGTAAGTATATGTAAAGGGTTGAAATGTTGATCACAAACATCGGTAAGTACATATAAGGATTGTAAGGACAATCCTAAAAAGTTCTGGAGATACGCGAAATCTAAGACAACAACTAAATCCAATATTTCAAATCTGTACAAAAATAATAACAAAGAGGATATCACTACAACAGATGATGAAAAAGCAAATGTACTAGCTAATTTTTTCCAGGCAGTGTTTACCCAAGATAAAGATAAATCACTACCTGATATTGAAAAGATTGATGTGGAACCGATCACTCAATTAAATATTTCACCAGAAGTCGTGCAGAAGAAGCTAATGAAGTTGAAAATTTCAAAATCACCTGGACCGGATATGATCCATCCTAGAGTTCTTAAAGAGACACGCGATATTATATGCCATCCTCTAACATTAATATTTCAAACATCAATCGACACTGGGAAATTACCTGCGGACTGGAAATGCGCTAATATAACGGCAATATTTAAGAAAAGAGATCGGAAGGAGGCTTCAAACTACAGACCAGTAAGCCTGACCAGTGTTGTTTGTAAATTATTAGAATCAATAATAAGGGATAAAATAATGAGTCACATGAAAAGAAATAAGCTATTTAGTAACGCTCAGTTTGGTTTTATAGACAGTAGATCCACGGTTCTTCAACTTATCAATGTCATGGATAAATGGACAGATATTTTGGATAAAGGAGCATGCGTGGATATTATATACTGCGACTTTATGAAGGCTTTCGACAAAGTACCTCATGGCCGACTAGTACATAAACTCGCAAAATATGGCATCGGTGGTCAGTTTTCAATCTGGATCCAAGCCTTTCTGTTTTGAAGAAAACAAAGAGTTGTAGTGAATGGCAAAACGTCGGAGTGGAATCCAGTTGTAAGCGGGATACCACAAGGATCTGTGTTGGGACCACTTCTCTTTGTTCTCTATATAAATGATATGCCCGATGTAACAAGTTCCGGGACAGACACCTATCTGTATGCGCATGATACGAAAGCTTTTAGATCAATAAAAAATGAAGAGGATTGCAAAATATTACAACATGATATATATTCATTAAGCCAATGGTCAGATATTTGGAAACTCTGCTTCCACCCAGACAAATGTAAAATGATGCGATTGGGATATTCAAATACAACTAAATATGGATACAGACTGAAGGAAAATGCCCAATTTTTAAAATTTGTTGACTCGGAGAAGGATATTGGTGTCACCATAGATGATAAACTTACCTTTGACAAACATATATGTGAAAAGGTCAACAAAGCAAATTCAATCATGGGAGTGTTGCGGAGGATAATGGAATACATGGACCAGAACAGTTTTAAACTTTTATACACGGCATTAGTTAGGCCTCATATTGAATATGCTGTTCAAGCCTGGTGTCCGTATTTGGAAAAGCATGTAACAACAATAGAAAACGTTCAACGTCGAGCAACAAAGCAAGTGCCAGGTC
The DNA here is from genome assembly GCA_004382745.1 of Argopecten irradians irradians. NCBI lineage: Eukaryota > Metazoa > Mollusca > Bivalvia > Pectinida > Pectinidae > Argopecten > Argopecten irradians. The sequence goes on from SAYR01046803.1 coordinate 102,638, forward strand.
TCTCAACTTTGCCATTTACAGAACGTTTGCGTAAACTCCAACTTCCAACGTTAGCATACAGGCGGTCACGTGGGGATATGATTGAAATGTACAAAATACTTTCTGGAAAATACGATAAAGAAGTCGCAGATTTCTTTTTAATCAACCAGGGATCAAGTACCCGCGGACATGATTTGAAAGTGTACAAAGAGCATTCAAGGCTGTGCGTGAGAAAACACTCGTTTACCCAGAGAGTCGTGAATACTTGGAACAGTCTCCCATCAAATGTTGTTCAGTCTAGGACAGTTAAGCAATTTGAATATGAACTCGATTCACATTGGAAAAATCAGCCACTAAAGTATTTATACACTGAAAAAATAAATCCGTGAATTTCTAAGAGCTGACTATTATAGGATTATAAAAAATCCTGTACATGTTAACATGTATGTTGTCAGAATAAATCTATGTAATCTATGTAATAAAGGACTGAAATGTTGATCACAAACATCGGTAAGTACATGTAAAACTGAAATGTTGATCACAAACATCGGTAAGTACATATAAAGGACTGAAATGTTGATCACAAACAATAAGTCAACAGAGCGTTCGTGGACATTGTTACATAAGTGCTGAAATACGGTCTCTGTCACTCAGCTGACGGAGCCATGCTTCTTTGGCTCAGTCCGGTAGAGCGTTCGATTTCCTTACGCCGGAGACCCGGGGTTCGATTCCTGGTCGAGCGGCACTCGACAGGAATGTAATGTATTTTTCCCTGTTCTTTCTACACAACGAAATATTCATTTTTATAATTAAAGATGCATAACAATCGCTCACGGCCTGAACCCTCCCCACCCCATCCCATTCCACCTCGAAACAACATGTTTTTTTTTCAATAGACTTCAAAAGGCTAGCGACAAACAGCAACAATTCAAAACATCGGAAAGGATGGCTGAAAACCTTTAACCTGGCATTAACGAAATCCCCACTTCATCTTTTTTACGAATATTTTTAGTAGGTCAGCTTGAATAATAGAACTGAAATAAACCAAAATTCCACCGTCTTAAAAAAAAAAAAAATTTTGAACAACTTAACATGCGATATCTCATTAAGTATGGTAAGTCCTAAAAAATCTTACATGGCTAAGTTTCATGATCACTAAAAACTAAAATGTATTGACGAGAAGCCTTGAGATCCTCTTCTTCGAAGTATCCGCACAAAGATCGTGTTTTGAGCTTACGCATTACAAATAGAAGAGCGGAAGTAACAATGAGGGCTGACCTCCCCCTTTGACACTTACAGATAGATTTTGCCAAAATTTATGATAAAAAAGGCGGATACTGTAAGAGCAGAAAGTAACAATGTAAGCCATTTCTAAAATCCAGAAGATGCCTATATAGATATCCAATTTATGTACGAACAAGGCGTCTGCCTATTTCTGGTTTTTAGAAAAATACAATAACCTACCCCTACTTATATCTGCGTATATATTTTTTTTTTAAAATTTTGAAACCAGAAGCAAACGACTGATGCATGTGACGGTCTACCTTTAATAATTTCTTGATCAACTAACGTGTACAGGCACATTAGAAATCCTATATATCGCATTAGACACAATGTAGCTCTTCTCTGGATAATATTCATCTGCTAGGAGTTGGTCTGAAATGAATAATGGATCACCAACAAAAAAATAACTGAGTGGTTATTATGATAAGAGATGGAATCTAACTTAAAAATTATATGGTCTAAATATTGATGTTGCGGATTTTAACTTTCCTGATGTGTGATCGGACATCATTTTTATAATTGTGATTAAAAAAGATGGAAAGTTGCAAATGTTATGGAATTAATAAGATTGTTCCTATTCAGATTTCTCAAAACAAAAATAGAGAATTCTGGTCCCCTGGATGCAAAGTTGATTAAATATATTATATATAGATGATATTTGTTAAGTAAAAGTACCAGTTTTAAAAAGCCTTCAAAATTTGTGAAGATTGCTAGTAATAGTAGAGAAATGACATTTATTTCATTTTCTGTTGTAAAAAGGCATAATTGTAACTTTTACAAAACAAAGGAGGTAAGAACTGCACCGTGTAAATAAGCCTTACCTTTATAATTGTATTATGCCACAGCACTTGAAGATATTCGCACAAGTTACACGTGGTATATTATTAAATACATACAAAAATTATTTTTATAGAACATCAAATGCTTTGCTAAAAAAAAAGAAACGAAAAAAAAAAATAGGGCCAGGCTACAATGTCCATTGTCCGTCCCTCTGAGTTGCTATTCTATGTGCTTCTTAAACCCCTTAAACTGTTGAAAAAAAAATACATGCCTAATCACAAATTAAAAGGTTTATCCATACCTTTACAAGAAGAAATTACAATGTTAGAGAAAGAGCACAACATTTTTATTGTTAAAATACGAATATGTAACAGGGACCTCGATAAGAGGACCAGAACACGGATAGTTGCACATCCTGACTGGGTTGGACCTCTTGTTGAAGTGTATATAGGACAAAAAAAAATTTGTTTATTATATGAAGATTATGAATGGAACAGGAAACACCAGCATCTCTTTGCGTGTATATTTTTATATTTTTAATTTAAAGTTTTTACTGCCTAGACTTTTATTTTCGTTTGGTAAGTGCCATCACAAAAATGGATTTATTCCTGAAATATAGTAGGATAATATAATTGAACTAAGTGCTCGTTAATATAAAGAATAAGAAACCGAGTAAGAAACTATTTTTGAAACCGGAAAATTTTAACAAAGAAATGGTTGTCTGTAAAAAACACTGAGTTTACAATGCTGTTATGAAATATTGAGGAGCATAAATTTTAATGAAAACCATTACATTCATCATGACAACTTGATCAATATAGAATTTTATAAGGTTTGTTGAGTCTTAACATAATACAATTAAACCTTATATTTTATGCGAAATCTATAGGATTTTGTTTCCTCAGTACAGAGCAAATTATACATTAAATATTAATGAAAAAATATTATAACTGTACGTAGTTTGAATACAATTTGGAAATCTATAGAAATAGAGTGTGAGCCCGTAACGCCTCGCTGGTAGGACTCTCCCCCAACCATCGTGATCCGGACTCCACATTGTATTTTCAATTTTGCGGTTAAGTTGTTATGTTTTTGGTTATAAATTTCATATAACAAAAGAGTTAATGGATAATGGATAATAATTAAGACAAGTAAAAAGCATCGAGGGTTGTACAATTTATTATACAAATCCATTACATTTAACTACATGAATAATAAACTGATTTGTAAGATAGCATGTGTTTTGTATCATCCTTATGCTTCGTATCTTGTTGACGAAATAACTAAGTTATTGATGTAATGTTTATTTTGTATTCAATTATTCTGTTTCAAAAATTCGTGTAGATGTGTTTAATTATTCATGCTTTATGTTAACTCTTCAACTTTGGAAGCAATACAGAGAATAATAATTGGTTAACGTGATAACCGACCCTCGATACTGTCAAGATTATTTAATTTCTAAAAATTCCGTTGTACAGTGTATTTACGGTTTTTTTTCTTTACCTAACGTTGAACCCTACACCAAATTGGTACACTTTTTTGATGATAATGGTAGTTCTAGCGTGTGCTTGAATCCATATTTTTAATATTCCACAATCAGACTGATTTAAGTTGTTAATTTTATGATTTGTTTACAGTCAGTCGTGCAGATATTTTATAAATAGAGTGCATTTGAAGCATGTCCGGTCAAACCCTGTGTTTCAATCAGGTTTGAGTACCCAAAATGCGTTAACCTCCCAAATTTGATTATGGTTAATAAATATCTAGACATGATAATAAAAATGTTCAATTCATTAAAGGAAAGATCAAACATGTAAAAGTTATATAACACTTCACAATCATGGCAAAAAATATTACCATTCAGCCATTGCTTTCCTTGCTTTAAAAATATTTAAGTGTTTTTAGGGATGTGTCGGCACGACGTCGTTTCCCTTAATTTTTTTTCATATTTTCGTGTATTAAATACCTTATTTTTTTGTCAGACAGTTATAGCCAGTTTAAATTGTAAATTGAAAATTCTGTTTCATATATACATGTATCATAAAGTAATGTACCAATTTGGTAGCGTAAACAAATCTGCGGTAGCTCACCGTTAGAGATGACTCATTACTTACACAAAAATTCATTAGCCACTTATCCGTTCAAAACATTATTTGATTTTAGAGTAGGTAAACTGTCCAGTACCTAATTAAGTGTACAATTTAATATTTTTTGGTTGTATTTCATTCGTGTAAATACACCCGTTCACGATCAGGTGAGGAGAAAATATATATTGATCTAATGCCCAATAATCAGGTATATTATTAGGAGACCAAAAATGGGATATAACGAAGAAAGCATATAAACAGTGACATAGCCACATTATACTGTATGAGTATGCTTGCGATGCAAGCGCTGTGGGAACACAGATCATATTAGAACTTTCTCTACTGGTTAACGTGACAGAAAGATGAATAAACTCTTGAAAACAGAAAAAAAAATCTTCGACTGCATCGCAAAGCATACTCCGTAAAATGGCTACGTCACTGTTATTTGCCTTCAGCTATAATCCCATTTTTTGACCACTACCATACCTCCAATAACAGGACGTGACCAACGTCTGCCAATCCATTCGTTTTTTTGACGGAAAAAACGGAAAAACAACACTTTAATGACAGATGACAATACGTTAGATTTATTTTAATGCGTATATTCACGAAATGATATCATTGTATGATTTTAATTTAGTATTATGCATTGATATGTCGGAAAATGAAATAAATTGAAAAATACAATTTACAGTCAAAAATTAGGTCACACGACCTAATTTTATAAAAACGTGATTATGCAGGAATAAAGTTCAATCTTGGTACCATAATATATACCAGAGAAAAATTCATATCATATTTTATTGCATTAAGCAATATTGTTCCATATTACAAACTTAGACAAAGGATATTATGAATTAAATATTTGAGGATGAGGGAGCAGTGGCAAGAAAACATTTTATTTTCAAACTTTAAAACACCAATAAATGTTTTGCTATGTTCAGAAGTAAGATAAACTGGTTCGAAACCTGTACTAAACAGAAACTTGTAGGCCGGGATCTAGGGGGGGGGGGTGTCCAGTGCACCCCCCCCCCCCCCCCCCCCCCACAACTTAACGAACCAATGTTTTCTGAAGCCTTATGACACATTGATAACGAAATCGAGAAAAGCTAACATTATAAACTGGGATGAACTTCCGGTTATGACGTCATCAAGATGGCCGCCATCTCGAAATTCACTAAAGATTTGAAAAATAGTGATAACATTAACATTTTTCAACCGAAAGAAGACAAATGAGGCGATCAATATTGACCACAATAGAACAACAAATACATATCAGGACCATATTAATCCAATATATGTAGTTATTTCTACGCAGGAAATGAAAAAATCGGATTTTAAGCTCAAAAATGGTAATTTTTTAGCAAATTTTTCATATTTGGCTTGACACAGCAAAAATGTTTGCCAACAGCCAAACTTTATTTCTAATCATTTATTTGACCTCTTATTAATCAGTAAAAAACAACACCAACAAAAAAACCATGCTTAACATTGTATAAGCTCCGGTTATGACGTCATCAAGAGGCCGCCATCTCGAATTTCACTTAAGATTGAAAAATAGTGATAACATTAACATTTTTCAACCAAAGTAGACAAATAAGGTATCAAAATGATCATAAATAGAACAACACATTCATATCGGGACCACATAATTCAATATTATGTAGTGATTTTAGGTAGAAAATGTAAAAATCGGATTTTAAGCTCAAAAATGATAATTTTTTAGCAAATTTTCATATTTGCCTTTACGCAGCAAAAACTGTTTGCCAACAGCAAACTATATTTTTCTAATCGGTTATTCGACTCTTATCAATCAGTAAAAACAACAAAAAAAAAAAAAAAAACAATGTTAACATTGAATACGAGGCCAGTTAAAGTAATTTTTAAGGATTATCAAGCAAAGAATTTGTTCATGAGCAACTTAAAAAATCTCGCCGAGGTAACTGACGAAAGTATTAAAAATATCAGTGTCACTCATGACATGACACAGGAAGAAAGAAAGTTATTAAAGGAAAAAGTCACGGAGGCAAAATCGCGTAGTGAAAAGTCGGGAAATGGAAATACGTAGTTTCGCGGCCCACCGTGGATATGCGGACAATAAAGATGAAAGAAAGTGCGAAAGATTAGACTCGCTTGTACACAGATATACACAATCATCTCAACATTCTTTTACAAATGCAGATACTTTGACCCAACATATAAATACAGGAGTTAAGAAAATTTGATAATTTCGAGAAAACCCAGATATAATAGCTATTTCTGAAGTTAAACCAAAGAATTGTAAAGAGAAATTGAACTTTCTGAATATAATATAGAGGGATATGGAATGATATCACTAAATGTGACAAATAAATCGCTCGGAAAGAGAATGGTCATATATATAAAAAATAGTCTTAGATATTCCCAGATCACCAGCATTGAATTTGATGAACATATTTTGTGTGAAGTGGATATCAACGCCAAGGATAAAGTACTAGTTGGTTCCTTGTACAGAAGTCAAATGCGACTGAAGAAAATTTCAAAAACATGTGTTGCATTACTGTTAAAAACAACAGAAATGAAGTACAGCTGCAAAATACTATTTGGAGACTTGAGCTTACCAGGCATTGATTGGTCAGTCTGTAATACAAAGTGTGGTGAAGCTTCAAAACAATTCAAATTCGTTGAAACCGTACGCCACTGTTACATGTATCAGCATATACGGCAGCCCACCCGTGGACGTGGAACGGATAACCCTAGCGTTATAGATTTGATTCTAACCGATAAGGAAGATTGTATAGAACAGATTCAACTCGATCCTCCTTTAGGAAAAGTGATCACTCAGTCATCGGAATACGTTGTAATTTCAGTGTGGAAATGGAAAATAATATGAAAACGCGATATGTATATGAAAAAGGCAAATTTTCAAGAACTGTCCCGAAAACTTAACATAGACTGGCAAAAATAGTTTTTTGGATTGTAAAGATGATGTGAACAGCTGTGGTCAAAATTTTAAGAAGATACTTGAAAACTCAATCAGGGACACAGTTCCAGTACAACAAATAAAAACCATCGCGCAAATTAAGTAACCACAAAAGTTGTCCAGATAAAAAGACATTGTCTAAAAATCAAAAATAAGGCCAGATTATGGAACAGATATATGTCCACTTGGGATCAAGAAGTCTACGCAGAATATTGTAAAGTAAGGAATCAAGTAAGGTCACTCACAAGGAAGGCGGTAAAATTACGTGAGAAACAAATAGCACAACAAGTAAAGGAACAATCCTAAAAAGTTCTGGAGATACGCGAAATCTAAGACAACAACTAAATCCAATATTTCAAATCCGTACAAAAATAATAACAAAGAGGATATCACTACAACAGATGATGAAAAAGCAAATGTACTAGCTAATTTTTTCCAGACAGTGTTTACCCAAGATAAAGATAAATCACTACCTGATATTGAAAAGATTGATGTGGAACCGATCACTCAATTAAATATTTCACCAGAAGTCGTGCAGAAGAAGCTAATGAAGTTGAAAATTTCAAAATCACCTGGACCGGATATGATCCATCCTAGAGTTCTTAAAGAGACACGCGATATTATATGCCATCCTCTAACATTAATATTTCAAACATCAATCGACACTGGAAATTACCTGGCGACTGGAAATGCGCTAATATAACGGCAATATTTAAGAAAGGAGATCGGAAGGAGGCTTCAAACTACAGACCAGTAAGCCTGACCAGTGTTGTTTGTAAATTATTAGAATCAATAATAAGGGATAAAATAATGAGTCACATGAAAAGAAATAAGCTATTTAGTAACGCTCAGTTTGGTTTTATAGACAGTAGATCCACGGTTCTTCAACTTATCAATGTCATGGATAAATGGACAGATATTTTGGATAAAGGAGCATGCGTGGATATTATATACTGCGACTTTATGAAGGCTTTCGACAAAGTACCTCATGGCCGACTAGTACATAAACTCGCAAAATATGGCATCGGTGGTCAGTTTTCAATCTGGATCCAAGCCTTTCTGTTTGGAAGAAAACAAAGAGTTGTAGTGAATGGCAAAACGTCGGAGTGGAATCCAGTTGTAAGCGGGATACCACAAGGATCTGTGTTGGGACCACTTCTCTTTGTTCTCTATATAAATGATATGCCCGATGTAACAAGTTCCGGACAGACACCTATCTGTATGCGGATGATACGAAAGCTTTTAGATCAATAAAAAAATAAGAGGATTGCAAAATATTACAACATATATATATATTCATTAAGCCAATGGTCAGATATTTGGAAACTCTGCTTCCACCCAGACAAATGTAAAATGTGCGATTGGGATATTCAAATACAACATAAATATGGATACAGACTGAAGGAAAATGCCCAATTTTTAAAATTTGTTGACTCGGAGAAGGATATTGGTGTCACCATAGATGATAAACTTACCTTTGACAAACATATATGTGAAAAGGTCAACAAAGCAAATTCAATCATGGGAGTGTTGCGGAGGACAATGGAATACATGGACCAGAACAGTTTTAAACTTTTATACACGGCATTAGTTAGGCCTCATATTGAATATGCTGTTCAAGCCTGGTGTCCGTATTTGGAAAAGCATGTAACAACAATAGAAAACGTTCAACGTCGAGCAACAAAGCAAGTGCCAGGTCTCTCAACTTTGCCATATACAGAACGTTTGCGTAAACTCCAACTTCCAACGTTAGCATACACTTTCTGGAAAATACGATAAAGAAGTCGCAGATTTGTTTTCAATCAACCAGGGATCAAGTACCCGCGGACATGATTTGAAAGTGTACAAAGAGCATTCAAGGCTGTGCGTGAGAAAACACTCGTTTACCCAGAGAGTCGTGAATACTTGGAACAGTCTTCCATCAAATGTTGTTCAGTCTAGGACAGTTAAGCAATTTGAATATGAACTCGATTCACATTGGAAAAATCAGCCACTAAAGATATTATACACTGAAAAATAAAATCCGTGAATTTCTAAGAGCTGACTATTATAGGATTATAAAAAATCCTGTACATGTTAACATGTATGTTGTCAGAATAAATCTATGTATCTATGTATCTATGTATAAGCTCCGGTTATGACGTCATCAAGATGGCCGCTATCTCGAATTTCATGGAAAAGTTAAAAATAGTCATAGACATTTTTCAACCGAAGTAGACAAATGAGGTATCAAAATTACCACAATCGAACACAAATACA
>SAYR01046803.1:112013-271790 GCA_004382745.1 Argopecten irradians irradians
TCACCGGGAAGTACATGTAAACTGAAATGTTGATCACAAACATCGGTAAGTACATGTAAAACTGAAATGTTGATCACAAACATCGGTAACTATATGTAAAGGGTTGAAATGTTGATCACAAACATCGGTAAGTACATGTAAAACTGAAATGTTGATCACAAACATCGGTAAGTATATGTAAAACTGAAATGTTGATCACAAACATCGGTAAGTATATGTAAAACTGAAAATGTTGATCACAAACATCGGTAAGTATATGTAAAACTGAAATGTTGATCACAAACATCGGTAAGTACATGTAAAACTGAAATGTTGATCACAAACATCGGTAAGTATATGTAAAACTGAAATGATGATAATAAACATCGGTAAGTATATGTAAAGGGTTGAAATGTTGATCACAAACATCGGTAAGTATATATAAAGGACTGAAATGTTGATCACAAACATCGGTAAGTATATGTAAAACTGAAATAATTTATAATAAACATCGGTAAGTATATGTAAAACTGAAATGTTGATCACAAACATCGGTAAGTATATGTAAAGGGTTGAAATGTTGATCACAAATATCAGTAAGTATATGTAAAGTTCTAAGTAGATTTTTACAGGTGTATCGAACAACGGGATCCGTAAGCCAAAAGAGATCATGGAGAAATCTCAATGCCTTCCTATGATATATCTTTAACAGTCAAATGATAGATGGATTTTTTTCAGTTTTTCTCTTTTTATTTTCGTTAAAACCTGTGAAAACAATCTCAAAAATTAGTATGTCCAAGTATGGGCTAAATAAAACCTAGATAAGAAATTTGTTTACAATTCCTTGAGTCCTTTCATACATATAGGTCGAAATTAATGATGGGGCTCTGCTTGCAATCTGAGAATTAGCCATAACAAATTTCAGGTGTCAAAATCCAAGATTGTCTACCATGTTTTCTATTCCTCTCTAAATGCAATAAACACACATCTATAGATGTATAAAACAAAAAGTATCAAATATTTTAACGATGTTTAGTACTTTTAGAAAAAGTGATGAAAGACTTCATTTTTTCAATATTCAAGATGACTACTTGTCGTCCATGTTATTTTTCCGATCACAATGTGACATGCATACTAAGGATAACAGAGATCCCAGAGGGATCTTGACGGCCGCAAAACAATGATCTACATCTGACAATGGAAAGACGGGTATTTTCTCTGCTTTTGAAAATTTGAGTACATACCACATATGAAATTTGGGAACGCTCCCTTCAGTTACTTTATGAAAGATAATGGTAAACAAACTGTAACTATGAAAATCAATGTCGGCCTATCGTTTATTTTGTTGACCGATCGGTCCCAAAATGCAATATGCACAGCTAGGGTCCAAGGGAAAACCTACATATGGAATTTGAGAAAGATCCCTTAAGTCCTTTCTAAGAAATAGCTGTAAACAAACTTCAACTAACAAAACCAAAGATGGTAGCCTGTCGGCCACCTTGTTAACTGATAAGTCTCAAAATGAAGCATGCGAAACTAGGGTTCTAGGGAAACCTACATATGAAGTTTGAGAAAGTTCCCTTAAGTCCTTTCTGAGAAATAGCGGCAAGAAGAATTGATAACGGACGGACAGACGAATGGCTTAAAATAACATACAAATGAAATTTGAGAAAGATCATTATAGGCCTACTCTCAGAAACTGTAAATGTCCAAATACAAGATGGCTGCCTGTCGGTCATGTTTTCCCCATACCCTTCAAAAATGCAATATGCATAACTACCAAGCGGAACTTTTTATCGACATTGAAAATGTTCCCTTCATTGCTTTCTGAGAAAAAAGCAGTAACAAACTTTTACTGAAAAAAATCACTGTCAGCTATATTTGTTGTCTGATCGATTCCAAAATATAATGTGCACACTATGTTCCAAGGGGATCGTACTTATGAATTTTAATAATGATTAATTCAGCTCTGTCTAAAAACATCGGTAAACGATTGGGACGGGCGGACAGTCAGACGACGAAAAAATGCAATTGAAATGACTCATAATAGACAAAAAAGAAAAAAATAATGCAAAACAAAACAACTCACCATTCGTGGTTTAATCCGTGTGACATACTGCATGATCACGTGGACATGTCTTCCCAGGGGAACATTGTAGAGTGGAGTCAGGCGGAACGGTTGGCTCGATAAAATGGGGCTATACAAAAAAATCCAATATTTGAATAAACGTGCACACATGCCTCTAACAAAACCACAAGAACATGGTGTAAAAATAACGTTTTCCTTATAATTCATTAAAACAGATGTTATTATATCAAATCACCGGGAATCTCTCTCTTTAAAATGACCAAATAATCCTATATAAATAGTGATGTGTACGCAGGAAATGAAAAGATAAGATTTTAAGCTCAAAAATGGCCTATTGTCTCTCCTGTTGAACACCCCCTACTCCGACCTGGCCTTAATCATATGTCATATCATGATGTCCTTACCCCAGGTATTTGTAAACAAAACATAATGCTTACCGGTCATGGCCACCATAGAGCCCAAATTGACACACTTCCATTGTGGAAAATGTTAAAAGAACTCTTTGTAAACAAATTTTAATTAAGTGATTGACACCTCCCTCCTCCCGTGGTGCACCTCAGCATCCCTTACATGCCGTATCTTAATCATTGATCGTCTGATAGAGCTCGTCACATTCTTGTGGTCACGGCGAAACATTCAACCGCAAGTTTTGACTTTGAATGGAAAATCCCCACGTGTTCATCTGCAATCATACACAGGTCTCTGTGATCCATACCTGTTAACGATTGTTTTCTTCCAGTGGACGGGGATATACTTCAGGCTATAAAGGATACATCTGTATTTTTATCCGTCAAAAGGTAAGCACATTAGATCTATATAGTTTTACAATAAGCTGCAGAATATTCATGTGTATATATTCACTCATGATCAGATTGATGCTGTATGATTCACATCTCTCCGCTGCTCTGCTGTATGTTTATGCAAATGTAATTTAATTTTTGGGTGTAAAGTTTAGTATTCGAAATTTGTTTATTCAATAAAAAAGCTAAAGCAAAATGCCTTGTTTGTTTCGGTGTGAAATGCAGATATGAAACGCATCTAGCTCATGTTCTTATATGTTATGACATATGTTCTATAAATAAATCACGTCGTATCGACCGTGCTCAGGCGTACATGTTAATTTATGAATGTACCCAGAGATCCTAGATCTGGAATATAACACTCTGGTTCTTATTAATTTGTTTACGAGTTAATTACAGTAAAACTTTGCTATGACGAATCACATGGGACCAGAAGAAATAATTCGTTACAGAAATTCGCGATTTATTTCTGAAACTAAAATAGGTACATTAAAGTCATCGATTGATTCCGACCCGAATCGACGTTGTACTAAACATCAAGCTAACTCACAAATTAGAAGTCGAGGACAATGTGTTCTTTGACAGAATTTCCATTTATTTCTGGTATTGATTACTATTGATTTTATTGTGTTTTACTCCTGATTACACACAGGTTTCGTTTGTTCTGCTGCACAATCAATATATAATTGCTATAATCTAGGTTTATAAGTTGATAGAGGTGGAAACATTGTTAGAAATAAAGACGAACTTCATTTTTAATCCGGCTGCTCAACATACTTGGACATTTCTGGCATCAGCCAGCTGTATTTAAAGTTTTATGGAAAAGTATGAGAGAACTTCAAACACTGAAAATCAAAGGTTAGGAATTTAGAACAAATATATAAGCATAACATATGTATAATATTATGTCCATTCTTTGAACAATTTGATACATTTTTCTAAATGGTTGTAAACAGTTATTAGCAGTTATGTTAAAGGTGAAATCAATAATTGTGAATTGATATGGTGAACAGGTGACATTTTATCCTTCCTCTAAATTACTTATACGATGATCTATACACAGTATAGTTAATAAATATGGACATTCCTTCATAATTGTCTCTATTTGTTGGACGTACCGCATTCCACTGTTATTCTCAAGAGGAATCAAAGTTTAATGTTTAAATTATTAATCCTCGACTTAACAGCTGCATACCTATGACACTTGACCCATTGAGTTGCGACATGCAGTGGTAGTACATATAGCCAGTACTGAAAACACTAAAATAACTAACTCTCACGATGAAAACTAAAAATTTTCCATCACTCGATAGAGATTTGTAAACTATGTATGCAATACATAATTATCCAAAAATGTTTAAACACACGTTCTGTATTTGTGTGGTTGGTTAATTTTATCAAATTTTCTTCTAAAAAGATCAAGGTCGTTCAAGACCTGACTCTGTATTTTATATCTTGCGTGTACCTTCAATTTTGTTTACAAAAAATAAAAGATTTCCCTGAAAACTGATAGAAAAATAAACCCTTTTGTAGCCGTGCTTGTCCAAACATTATTTTGACCCCTTTCTCACATACAATGTACCTGTAGTTATGAAAATGATTTACAGATATATGGTATGACTTCGTATATCATATATCGAGTTTAACAATGTATTCTAGACAGTATCCATTTCCTTAAGGTATCGTTTCAATTTTCTGTGAAACCCGTTATGACCTAAGCCAGATAGGATGAAGAGTAGGTGAAATAATATACATCCAGTGCAAGTTGTTATAATACTACTAACTTTGATGTCACGCGACAGGCACTATTACATTGTTTTCAACATCCTGCAAGTTACCTAAAATAGACTATTTTTAACCGCATAAACCACTTGAAATAATAATAAAAAACACTTCCTCAGATCATGCAAATGTATTATGTCACTAGGACAGACACTTGCAATGCATCATCCAGTCATTTTCCTCAATTGCTACAAACATTATGATTAATACATGTATAGAAGATTTCACAATAGCAAGTACAGTACAATTATGTACGGTTTTTTTACACCTACAAGTAGTTGATGGTCAGATGTACGAGTACAAAACGCTATGACTTTATTTGTCATCATCCAGTATAATTTACGATATGTATTTCAATCAACTCAAACGTTAAAAGGCGTGATGTACTGTGGCTATACGATATCTCATAAATAGAGTGTCTGTTACAGTATGAGTGCGTCCAACCATAATATGAAGACAAACGGACAATTTAGATCAAAAACTATACCTGTGTATGAAAACCCTATACTTCGTTTATAAAGTTATACACCATGAAAATTGTAAATGATTACTAAGTTCTTACTATAGATAACTATTTCGCTATTTCAATATTTTAATATCTTATATAGTTATATAGTCAATATTGTAATAATAGTAACGATAAACTCTCTTTTAGTAACTAGATAAATAATGTAGATGTACTTACATTGAAATGACTAGATCATACAGACAATATTGACATAAACGCTTGACCCCGTACATATATAAACACTAAAGACGCGGAAGGAGTTTTACGACGGGTTTGTTATCAGTATTTTTTGTAGATCTATATCATGATAAATGATCTCGTTACTGTATATGTGGCACTTGCTGTATATTATTATGTATTTGTATATTGCATAAAAATTAGTTATTTGTGGCTATTTTCGATAGACCAAAATAATTGTACGTCAAGTATTATGACGTCATATATACAAAACAGTTTCGCGGGAAATTTTAAAAGCAGCACAGTCATTGGCCAAACTGAATTATTGAATAAGATATCAATGTACCACAACTCAATTGCTCTTATTTCAAAATCACGGAAATTTATGCCTAATTAGTACCAGAGTGACCATGAGTTATCTGAATAAACATGTGTCTGTCATGTAGTCAGGGATATCTGATTTGGCCGGCAAGCCTCGGGTTGACTTGCCAAAATCTTTCACTCGGGTTGAGATATCACTGTCTACATGACAGGCAAATATAAGATTCTATTAGTCTTTCACATCAATATGATGATACTACATGTATGAATATCTATGTTATGATATTCTGTTCAAGAACTTACATGTAGTACGTGTGACATATATACTGACCTTTACTGGACCGGAACATTTGGCAGACAGCCCATTGAAAGTACAATAAGTATACGGATCGCTGCACTTCAATAGTAACCTAATATAACACACAGTGGGTATACCAAAATTATTCAGACGTCTAATATTCGGGTTTAATACACGGAAATAGTGTTTATTTTCAAAACTGACAAGTCAGTCGGCGTAAGGTAAGTGTATAAACATATTATTGTTATTTGTCGGCAATGCTTTATAAACGTATATTGTATTAATGTCGAAATTGATATCATTTTCAAAAAAATGTAGTGTTACCATGAAAAACGTTAAATACACGTATGCATGTAGTATGCATTCTTAAAATCACGCCGAGAATCGCAATGTGCACGGTCTTTATCAGTGTTCGTTTGCTGAGTGTACAGAATTTCATAATGTAACAACAATCTTTATAAAACACGTTTATACAGAGGATTGATATGAAATTCATTAGTTCTATCAATTCAAAATTGATCAAGAAATCTGTGTGGTTGGTTGTTATTTAAGTCACATAAATTAAATTAAAAGTATCAAATCCATTTTATAAAAAAATAAAGCCTACAAGGTCTATATAGTCGGCATCGCATCACTGAGGTCCCTGTATACCATTACAGAACTTTCTATCCGTCGAAATTTCTAAAAACTGGATTTCAGCAGAGGGGGAAACTTCATACATATACATGAAACGCCTTGTTATGGAGATAAAACTTTCCAAAGCTTGCCTAACACAACATGCTTTATCAAAGCTAACTGTTCAGAACGGTACAGTATTGCATCAGATTTCAGAACTTGCAAAAACATGTATGATACTACATATAAAAAGAATTACGATAAAATTACCCAGTTTTCGTATTGTTTATACTTCATTTACAATTAAAAGTTTGATAGATTTTTTGTTTATATTTATGAAATGTTTGTTATAGTAAAAAGTCTTATTTTCCCAATGATTTCCAATGTTACACATTCCGTCATACAATGTACTATACTCTAATGAGTTTTACGTATACTGAACGGATTTCAGATTTAATAATATCGATTAAAAACAGCTATAAAAATATATTTACCAGAGATATTGAGGAAGAGCAGGAGAGAACAGGCCTCATTATGTTAGCTATTTGTCATAGCTTCTTTGTTGAAGTAGAAAACAATGCAAGGAATAAAACATCTAAAAATCCAGCAATTAATTGTCTGATTTCTTGCCTTACTTGGGTCTGGCTGGTGTGAAATAAATACGGGCAATCATCATACTCCCCACTTTCTATACCAAGCAAAGAATGACAAATTGATTTTCATCTTTCTATAATCTTTCATCGAACAAACTCTTTGTATTGTATTATTTTATTGTTTAGGGCCCTTTTTTTTACTGTATTTGCCGCAATTGTCACACAGTTCTCGAGATTTAAATATCAGTTACACTGTTACTGTAAAATCAAGTAAGGTATTTATTGCTTTAATTTGCAGCACACGATAAACTTACATTAGTTGAATGTAGAAATGTATCGTCATTTTTAAGGACAAATAACAAATTTACATTTGTGACATATACATTTGAAGTGAATGAATTGGTTGATTAAGTAACTGTGCAGCGAAGTCAATAGTAAGGATATGATATGTAAATGAGATATTATCGATTTTGTCGAAACCGTAGCACTAGGGGATGTGTGCTGTTTATATATGCTGTCAAACTACCATAATGATGCTAGATTTAAGGATATCGAGTCAAAGTTTTTTACCCACAGGAGGGAATGGGTTGTACGCAATATTTCCTTTCAGAACAACGTACCTTTTATAGTATCTCAATTGCAAATGGAATATCCTTTCTGAAATTAGGATTGTTCACTAGCAAAAGAAAATCATTTGTGTGGATCTAAATGAGATCTTGAAACGGACTTATATATATAAATATCTGAAAAAGCGAGTGATTCATTAGCAACATGTGATTACTATACGTACTACACCATTGTCTGACTAGGATACACAGTCCATTTTAACGTTACACAGCGCTCCGCCCAGTACTACAGAGATAAATCGTTATCAAACGGTATGTATTCCTATAGATTAATTGTGTTGTACTCAAGTGATGAGGCATCAAAATAATTGGACATAAATGCATGCATACTTACATTAATGTCATGATATTAAAGTATATCATAAAACGTTAGTAGAATTATTTCACATTTGAAGAATCGATTTTATATGTACATCATTGTATTTCAGTTTATGTGTAATACATGCAGAATTGCAACATACTGTTGATAAACATGTTTACATATACTTATTGTGTTGGAAATCATTGAAAGAAACCGTCAATGTTATGATTGTACATATAAGACGTTTGGAGAATTGCATAACATATCCAAAACGAACTATTCTGAAATGACAACGATTCTGAAAATCATGGGTTAGATAGCCACAGACCATGCATTGAATAAATTAATGAAAATAACTAACATTTATTAGTGATAATTGCTTACCGGCGATTAACTTAGTAAGTATGTTTTAAGGTTTTGAAAACAAAACATAAATATCAGGTCCTTAACGTAGATCAGGATCAAGCGTTTGAAATTACCGATATGTTATCTGACGTGTCAAGTGTTATTGAAAATCTGCGTTGCTGTACACCAAACAATGGTAACAAGGATATACTGTTGTTATACACTGTCATAAATCTCATTGGTGTTATAGAAGCTATGACAAAACATTAAGTTTTAAATATTCTGACCTTCCATTAGCTTACCTTCAGAAAAAACGTTTATGACTGTTTTATTGCCCACACAGCCTATTTATACAGATATTTGTAATGTGAAATACTAGTGCCAGAAGAAGTGCCAGAGGAATACTTTTAAAGTTCTATTCGAAATAAAAATGAAATTGATAAATAAAAGGAAAGAAAGACAAACACTACACGTGTCAGTGTATATTACTTATTAGTACAATGGTGTATTTAGACATCGATAAATCTATGCTTACTAGGGAGTTATATTTATATATAGGTGTAACCCTAAATACTTGAACTGGGTGTGGTAGCAGCCTAATTGTGGCTACTGTATCTTATATATCACCTCCGAGTGATTCATTCAAACCCATGCAATATAATATTATAACTTTATTATTACATAAGGAGAGATATTAATTTGCCCGATATTACAACAAATAATAAGCCATCGGCTGCGTTTGGGTAATTTGGAAATCTACTGTAGATAGGCTTCCATTTTGACTGATTGATTTTAAATAGATTTGTCCACTACTGGTTATTTTCATTGAATCAGTTTACGTATCGAGGTCAGCCTGACCTTTAACGGTATGCGGAACAATGACCTGCCATGTGTACGTACATATGTACAATAGTACAATATGTGTGTCATTTGTATAGTATGACCTACCCCAATACTGACATAATTACATAATTTTAATCAAAAGTTTTATTTAGTTTGAAGTTTCAAGTTATTTAAGGATTAACTTGAATAGATTTTTTATGTTATGGAGATACAATGTATAACACAAAAATCTGAGTGTACTCTAAACAAACCGCTTCGCGGTTTATTTTTGTGTTATATCTCCATAACATAAAAAAAACTATCTAAATTAATCCTTATAATTCAATTTACTAAATATAATCTCTTCAATATTCAAAATTCATTTTGGGACTCTTTTGTCTATGAGATCATTACGCCGTCATCTCAGCCAATCAGAAGCAACGTTACAAACGGCGACGCCATTTGTTTTCTATATGGGCTGATAAAGTAATTTTTAAGCCTACGAAAATGCTCGTAACAAGCAAAATTGAGTTATATATATTTCACTTGTAACGTTTCAAATATTTAAAATAGCATTTGATAATAAGACTATTCCGACTGTAACATAATATTTATGATCAATACATATTTTGTGAACATATACATTGTCGGTCCAAGCAACACACATGTGTATAGTAACCATTTGCATGCAATAGAAGTGTGAAGAAAGCCAGAGGCATGTGTACAGTATATAACTAACATCATAGCCGTACAATTGACAGAACTATAGTGTTATCTTAAGATTTAAGTACTGGGAATGATGATCTAAGCCGGTAAACGCTAATTCAAGTGATTGTTTAATTATCAGTCGACGTAGACTGTTTATCTGTGACAACACACCCCAACCTAGGCCCATGTTGATTGAAAGATGGAGTCAGATGTATAAATAAAAGGAAGTAGATGACGAACGAGAAATTTGATTTTGATATAGTTTCGACTTATTTAGTTATCGGTATATTTAACCTTTAGCATCATATATTCTGTTGTGTCGAAATAGCCGATGTACTTTAATAATGCATGCAAATCTTTTCAGAACGTGAAAATGGTTTACAATGTAAATGAATTACTAATTTACATAAGTAGTAAAAAGAAACACGACATCAAGTCACTATGCAGACAAACCAGGCCTCAGGATCATGAAACAATCTTAAATCCAAAACTTTTGTTTAGTTTAGTTTAGACTTAGCCAATCAAAGATTACTTTGTAAAAAGTTACGTTACGTCATTAAACGACGTAAAAACCTAAGTCTAAGATTCATTCTGATCCTAGAGCTCTTTAGTTATTTGATTTCAGTCCGATCGAGCTAAATGATACCCATTCCCTTTAAACAGTGGCAGAGACGGTGTTTACAAATATTAGCATCTTATTTCTGTCAACATGTTGGGAGATAATTGATTATATATATACACACGTATATATAGTAACAAATAGCACTACCAGTAAAAATGCTGATAGGGAATAATTAGTTATGAATCATGGAATTTTCCACCTCCTTAACTGTGGCCTTTACACCTGTCTAGTCAAAGTGATAGTATATAATGACCAACTGACTTAAATGGGTCAGCGATCTGGAGTAAAGTGTACTACATACACGTGTCTGTCTTTGGACACGTGATGGATACAATAATCGTTTGTGATTTATTAATACATACATACATATGTAAATTTTTTAAATTGTTTATTGTATAAATTATATAGAATGAATTCAGGTATAATTAATGTTTATTTTAAAGCTCTAGTTTGAGCTTGTACTTTTTCTTTTGGAATTTTCCCCACATATACAGAGGTACCCGGTATTTAACTGTATAGACACCAACAATTGTATAGGATTTTGTGATAATAGAACTGAAGATTATTTAAAGTGGGTTGAATGGATACATATTCGTAAAAAGAAAAGCCTTTTAATACCTAACATACGAATATGCATATATATATATATATATATAACGCATTTTAAAAATGATAAACATTTGAAAGGGGGAAATATTACCTGCTTCAAATGAAGAAATTTTTCGTTAATCATACAAAGCTAAATACATTTTCTTAAACATGTATACACCATATTGTGCATATGTATGAATTGTTTGTAGAATGCCATCATGATTTCTTAATATCACTTAGTCAAGGAATTTCTACCTTTACTGTTGTATAACAAGGTGTCGATAACCAAGTCAAACAAAACAAATTGCAGTTAAACATGCTTGTTGGATTTTCGATCTCACTAGGGCTGTAATATCAGTCTGAAGCTGTCCCCTGGCCTTTTGTTTAATGTTATCTACATCTTGTCTCATTTCCTCATGAAATTACTGTTATTTTTAAATCACTAATTCATATTGATATATGTCATTGTATATGGTGACACACATTAAAGGATATGACCAACTGACATATGCGTATTCAATAAATGCCCTTGGAAACAATGATATCTTAGCCATGGATACACACAATACATTAACATTATTCCTCGTGTGTTTGCGTTGTATGGAATGCTCGTATTCTACAAATAATTAGTTCTTTTTACATACTTTTTTTGCGATGGTTAGTAAGATTATGTAGATATTTGTTAATCAACGCAGTAAATATTAGCGTTTTCATCCAGACGCTTGTAGGAATGCTATGAATGTTCCCAAGTACATTTTAATGATGTTGAAAATCAATCCTGGAATTTTCCACCTCTGTACAGTTCGTGTGTGACACCCATGTCTAGACACCAGTGATTGTGTGTATAACTCCTCAATAGACAGCTGACCAACTGTCTATAACCGGGTCATATAAAAATGTGTGTATTGATCAATATCAGTAGAAGTTAAACAAACAAAGTGTAAATAGTGTTTTACGTACAGATTCTACTGTGAAGAGGACACAATGCTGTATTAGTTATTGGCTTAATGAGAGAGCTGGCAGTTGTTTATTTAGGCACCATGATTATAAAATAGGTATGTTGGTTGTGATTAACTCTTCGATAAATCAAATCTAAATCTATTGAAAGTATTTAAGATGAGCAAACACAATACTTAGAGGCTAATATAGTTTTTTCATACCTGTGAACGAGCATTACGGAATTAATTACAAAGAAAAAACAATTACATGTAACAAAGTGCGAAAGTGATAGGAAAACTGCGATTTTTTATCTATTTAGTGTCATTATTTCTGTCACAATATTAGCTTGATTTTTGCTTACTTCGTTTCCCTATATTTCACTGGACTTTCCTATGGTTGCTACATATTTGTAGTAAATAGACTGACAGACGCTTTCTCTGACATGTACAACCTCGATCTCAACGAATTATTATCAAAAACATCAAACAATGATTTTACGTTGACCTTTGACCTGGTACCATGGGTAACGATGGATAACAATAGACCTCCTTCGTGTACGGCCATAAATAGCAATTCGTGTTATCAAACACGTATTGGTTCGAGATTATACATGTAAGTGATTCATCAATATTTAGGTAAAATAGCCCACTATTTAACCAGGAAGATGATACCACAAAATGTAACTTCAAACAGCGTAAACTTAAGGAGCATCTGTAGGAACATCCGTTTTTTCACAATAATATATTGCCTAGTTGATTTATTGTATTTTACATTTCACAAAGATTCCCAGCGTATTTCATACCTTAGTTGTTTTTCAATAAACCATTTGATGTAAGAGATTTCAAAGAGTTTCATCAATGGATTTTAGTGTAAACACATAACACTTAATACTTCGCTTTATCAATCAAATAAAGCACGATTTTTTAAAACTACTTTTCCTCTTTACCAGTTTTACAGTTTTAAATATTCGAAGTAAATTATATTAGAAAAAAATGAAATAGTCAGATGACTTGTTTTGTTTAAAGGCCCACTACCTTTCCGAAAGGACTTTTAATTTTTAAAATGGGAATGTAAAACGAGATCGATACATTGTAGAGTCGCAAAAGTTAATAACTTACTGTTAATACTACACTTATCATTGTGTTCTGAACAATTTAATTAAAATAAATAAAATGTAAAATTTCATAACGCGAGTCGTCTTATGTTTTTCGCCGTCGTCCTAAAACCACCCGATACTTGACTATCACTGCATTAGACGGCAAAACAGTGAAATTAATCTCCACAGTTATCATATATTACGCAGGAAATATTGCATATGTTTGGTGTTGTTACCTCATCTTAGGCCATCGATAGGAATCGTTTTGTTATTTCATGTTTTATGAAACATTTAAATGCTCCGGAAAGGTAGTGAACAAACAAACAAACAAAATTACCCGCGAACTTGTTCGCAATGATTACTTTAATAGTTATCGATTTCGTTGAATATGGCTAAGTACATAGGGGAAACGTTTAACCTATGTACATTCTAATTTATCTACTGACACTGTTGTTGTTATTTCTGGTTTAATGTTACCTTTAACAGCAAGCAAAGAGTCGCTTTACCTTTTCAAGTCCCTTATCTTTTTATTTGCATCATTGATTACCAGTTTTATACTATTAAGATTTTGATTGTGCATTTTAAAAGATAACCGATGCAATACCAAGAACAAGTGACAGTTGCATAGCGAATTTAGATATTATAGTATTTATTCTTATGATTAAGGCACCTTAATCTGTCAAAATTTGTATTGAAATGAAATTCTATCGCAAAAAGTGAAATATTTTATTGTATGATATCAGGTATATCACATAGTCTCGCTTCGGATACATTTAAGGTCACCATGTTCATTCACGATCTGATCATCACATATACACGTGAACATGGGATTCCCAGAAGCGATTATGTCTACTATTTAGAAGCAGGCTCCTATTATAGACTCGCCGAGTACAAGTTGTGCCTTCGATACATTACGCCTAGTCACATGAAAGAAGATCAATAATAAGTTTGAAGAGAGGAATTATTTTAAAGGTACTGTATGTTATCATCACACCCTGCTCGTTTTGTGATACATCGCACCTGCTTTGTTAACAATTTCAATAGTTTTACCTGCGTTTAATGGAGATACACATGAATGATTAACGTTAATACACATGCACTCGACCTCGTTGTGAACTCCATTTAAAAATAAGAAATACAGTGAATTACCGAACTGTATTTTCCTTAATCACTCGCATTCTTGAAACCAACTACTAGTACAGTGTATTTGGGAAAAATCATTGACGAAATTATTTTAAGATATATTCTGGTTTTCTTTCCCTTCTGCTTCCTTGTAACTAACTACGTATCATTTTATTGAGAGTGTAGCTGATAAGAGTTGACATTTTTATTGAAATAAAAATGCAGAAATAGCGAAATATCGTTGATTGATTCTGGTACAGAATGTTTTCAAGGACACTGGCTATTTCTCTGAACAGGTATCTTAATGACTTAGTTTCAATATTTAATTAATATTTCTGTGTTAGGATTTGGGTTTATCTTGATATAGTCCTTTTATCATTATATAAATGTACGATAATAATCGGCTTGTTTTAGGTGTTTTGAACAAATGAGGACATGACAACGGGATAATGGTAGTGGTACTCTCTAAGGTAAATATAAACAATGTACGTTGTATTATCCTGTTCGAATCATTTTTATTACATAACTTTACCTGTATTGCCATGCTAGCGATATGGCCTATTAGAGGAGTTGGGTACTGTATATGTTATTTGCTCCTCCTCTTTCACTTTCACTCGCAATGCATCGCTTATATCAACATTAAATATAACGTGACTTGATTAATCATTCCAGTGGGAATAACGTACAAGTATTACAATGCTAATTGTTCTATTTTTTACATGATTATGGCATCATGTCTATTTTTACTTTTTATCTTGGACTGGCTATGTCAGACGAGACTCGTTAATCAACCATAAGAACATGGTGTCGATGTATTTAACATGCAAGAGTGAAAGAAAAACCAGGACAACCATTAAATTATCCAATGGATTATTTTCCTTGTTCAGTAAAGAAGCCACCGCATTGTTGATGGTCAGAACACTCACTATGATCATTGTATAACGCTTTATTGCTGCTTCATTTGATTCAGAATTTCTGTTATTGTTTACTAAATGCAATTATCAAATATATCATTTAAGGAAACAATTAAAGATTTAGATTAACATACAGGTCAATAATAATCTGTATTTGTTTTACATCGATTGCGAAAGTTATATACCACTAATCACTTCCGATCACCTGTATGTCAGCATGTCTGGTGTGGTTGGGTAGCTTTAATGTGAAACCTCTGACTGTTTCACTTCTGTGATGGTAATCGAATCACGCCATAAATTATATTTTACTTATTGGATAAAAACAATATAACTATTTTTACCTAATAAGCATAATTAATAGCGCATTTTGGTTTAAAGTCCAAGGTCACTGTTGTGGTACGTCAGGTTTTTTAGGCCACATCAAATTCAGTTTTATCTTTGGGTACTCCGGTTTCCGTCAACCTCATACACCCGGAGATCCTTTAATCAATGACGTTGGCTATTAATATATCAGAATGTATGCTAAGGCATTTTCAAAGCGACACTGTCTCTCTAGTGTTATACGCTGTACGATATGCTGCAAAGCATTAACAGGCGTGTCTATTGTGAACAGCCTTAAGAAAACACCTACAAATCACGTAATTAAACACCTAAATAAATCCGCGTTTATATTACTTTAGGTCCTTAGTAATTCTGAGTACTATCCTATTGTGACAGTTCTGTGTATCGTGTAATATTGTGTGACCTACAGGTAAAAGAAAACGATTTGGCTGTAGACGGGATCGATTTGATACGAGATGATTCGCGGGTGTGTATTTCATGACGTGTATCTGTTATTCTTAAATTAAAGTCTTGTTGTAGATATTCCTACAAAGTGATTAGTATTTACGAAGAATGTATTATTCAAATAGTGTATTTGAATAAGAGAAAAATATATTTGGCTTCTACTTGCTTTCCTTTGATATTATTTGATTTTTGACTGTCACATCATCAACGTTAAGTATTTTATAAATACGAATACTTAAGTAGTATCTATTTAAATATTTGAACATTTGTACATATATTTGGATCATATCCATTAGAAACATTGAGAGCACTTTATAAAAGATTTATTTATTTATTTATTTGTTTTATTTTATTTTACTTTACTTATTTATTTATTTATTTATTAGGATGCTTTGTGCAATGCTGTAGAAAACCTAGATGAAGACAAAGTTATTAAGCTCCTCAAACTAGGATACACGTGTCACCCAAATAGGCGGAATAAAGTGGTCAGTTATAGCATCATCCATGGTCTTATTTCTGTATTTATCTTTATAACATCATGGACATTTGTATCCAGTGTTACAATATCATGTATATATTCGTAACATTGGCAAATTTCTATTATTCATTGATGAAAAATATTATTTGAAAGATTCTATAACATATTAAAAATTGCAAAACAATGCAGCAGTTCTTTCAACTAAGCATTCATTCGTACAAATATATAATTGTATATATATAAACATTTCATTGACTCATGAACCTGATGATATCCCATTGGCATTAATACTTCGAAAGAGGAACAAAACATGTTATGAGAAGGTCTGAGGAACCACCTAGATATACAATTTGAGATATAAACATGGATGATACATTGTGTTTCATTACGGTATCATGTACCAGGTATTTATTGCAGCATATTCATTTACAATTTACAGACATGTCTTCATATCGCGAGTCAGAGAGGCTATCTAAAAATCACACAGCATCTACTTGATCACGGATTTAACATTCACGAAAAGACCAAGGTAATGGAGTTTCACATATTGAATTCATGGTATATTGAACTGGTTTCTAAACAAATGTCCTTTCATTATCAAATATGCTTTTCCATACCGATATTCTATTGATTATGTTGCTTTCTCTCGCATTAGAAATACAGTGTAACACTAGCATTTCTGGTATCTGTGATAATACAAACTTTCATTTGTGATACGTGGTTCCTCGAGTTAATGGTGTAAATGAAACATTCGGAAAAGTGGAGTGGGACATATCGTAGATTCAATTGTTTCTTCCTGTTCTACAATCCAGTAAAATAAAACCTTCAAGCAAACGAATTTCTCTTCGCTAATTCGGTTATATTTAACGTTGCTTGTTGTAAATGCCCTTCCTATAAATGTTTGACATGTCAGCACATTTAACAGGAGATCCCGACATACCTGAGCTTCCTTGTTTAATCTCACGGAAGCTTGTTTGTAAATTGGTCATATATATGTCATTGTGGTCGGACGAAAATGGTATGGCTCAGTAGAATGAATACATACCTGTTCACTAAAATGTCTGTGTGATATACTGGCCACAGCCTATCCCTGGTCGTGTATGTCTTGTGATATCTTATGGTTGTAAAACTACAGTGTTGTAAAAAGCAGAACAATGTTGTAAATAACTTACATATATGAATGTTTGCTGACCTAATAACTGCTGTAACACTGTATACAAAAATTACAATGGATGTCCTACAATATTACTGTTTGTCAGCGGGAAAATAAGATAAACATTTCAAATAAATTAATTTGAAAATTCTAAAACACATAAATAATAATAGTTATATTCAACTTAACGAATTGATGGCGTATATACGTAGGGCATTAAACGAATTCAACAACAACAACAAATAAATAAATTTGAGTGCACATGTCATATTGCTTCTCCATTGTAGTTGTAATGGTATCATAAATGTATAGGTTTGCGGTACAGGTAACTCGTGTAATACGTTATATTATACTTAATTACCAGGAATATAAGACACCTCTTCATGAAGCTGTAGATCGTGGTCAAGTTGCGGTTGCCAGATTGTTGCTACAGAGGGGAGCATCAACCGAATGTAAAGACACTGTAAGTATTCGATTTTAAATATAAAAATGAGAATAAAAGCTTCCATACATTTTATAATATTTTCCAGAAAGAATTACAGTTGAAGATTCATTAAGCAAGTCACCAAGCATTAGCTACATGCCTAAACTGATTTTGAGATAACGACTTTTAGTCTTATTGCACTTTGTTTTTAGATATATGTAAATAAAAAATTCCACCTGTACAAACACTGATTTGGGATGATATAGATGCTGTTAGGAGTTTCTTTGATACAGTTTAATGATAATACTTAACATATAATGGTTTATTGAAATGACTCTTGTTTGGTTTAACAGAGATCGGACACTCCTTTGTTTGTTGCCTGTCAGAATGGAGATAGACAGGTGGTTAAAACACTGTTGGAATTCAACGCTAATGTGCACGCAAAGGACGCGGTAAGTATCGCATGTTTCTGGATAAATGTCGCAAGAGTAAATGGAAAAAAATTAACATCGGCCCGATATCGTTTTCCGTACATAATTTAATGAAATATTTACAAGATGTGTTTTGGATAAAATATGCAGATCAGAGATGAGGTTAAGAAATTCTAATATTAATATTTTTTTCTATTTTCTGTTTGTGTTTTCTGAATATCGTGAAAACATGCATGTACTACTTTTATCCTTATTAATAAACTTTATACACAGTACGGTCGGTCTCCACTGCATGCTGCCCGGGAGTCCAATATCATAAAGATGCTGGCTAAGAAGGGCCTTAATATCGACATTACTGTAAGTCTGTTATTTCATCATATTTGTATATCATGCAGATGTATATTTAAAGAAAAGAAATTTCATTGCCCAGCATGTTTATCCACGATTCAAAGAAATTACGAACACGTTATTATTCAAGCCGTTATATCGAATGATATATTTTATCACTCCTAGAAGACATTTTGTAGAAATAGACATTTTCCCCCGCCTATTGATAATGGCCTGTTTTCATAAATATTGATAACATAAGGAAGTTCTTTAATAATGTTAGACGGCAATAGTCAAAGGTAGATAACCTAAAACTAATTTCACTATCAGATAATACCATCGGTAGAGATTATGTAGTGTGATGTAATATGATCAGCTATTGATCTCCTACAATGCAATATTACATGCTAAATTATGTACATATCTGTTTTGTATTGTTGGTAATATATGCAACTTTATTGGTAAATAATCAACAGGGTTCCCATGGAGACACGCCTTTGCATTGTGCAGCTCGAGACTATGACAAGATGCTAATTAAGACCTTGTTAGACTTGGGTGCCAACCCGACAATTAAGAATAAGGTAAATAATGTTGGACTTGGGTGCCAAACCGACAATTAAAAATAGGGTAAATGAAATGTTGAACTTAGCTGCCAACCCGACAATTAAGAATAAGGTAAACATTTGTTGTTACATTATATACATAAATTTTAATATACATACTATAAATTCGTTGATATAAAATGGCGTTAATCTTGGTTTCAATTTTTAAACACGATGTCTACAAAATATGACATATCTGATGGACCTTTGAATTAACCCTCATTTCCCACCGGTGGCGTATGAATTAATCAATGTTATTTTCATTTTGAATAATATACTCTATGAATGGTTTTTATAGGATGGTAACATTCCAAGGGATCTTGCAGAACCACAGACATGGCAACCTGATAAAACCGCAATTCATCTTCTAAGGGAGGCAGAGCAAACGTTTAATCTACAGCATGTATCCGGTGCAGATCGCCAAAGAGTACGTGTTTTACAAATGAGCCTGTATATAATTATACAGTCGGAACCCATACCAACTCAGTAATGTAAATACAGTAAACCAGCTTTCTTTCGCGTGCGATTTACTTTGCGGATTTCTGGATAAGAGTGAATTCTTGAATGTTACCATACACTTATAAAGGAATTTCCATTCAATTTGTAAATCTGCTAATGATAATCTTCTCAAACTTGTTTTAGATTAGGAATCGCAAAATCGGGTACCCGCGAAATAAAGTTGAATTACAGTATTCGATGTTATTGTTCAGTTTAAGTACTAAATTATTATAAATCTTATTATGAATGGAAATGTTTTAGATACTCATGTTAAATCATATATCAACATATCATACCTCTATAGATTTCTATATTTCACTAATTGAATGTTTCAGAATAAATCAGTACACAATGAAGATAAACGTCCCTCCACAGGAAATTAAGATAAGACAATGGGAAAACGTTTGATAATCTACCAAGGGTTCAAAGGGCCTGTAATTAAGATTGAGATAATGTACAGGTGCACAGGATGTACTGTTATAATACTGTAATGTATTAGACGATAAATTATATATATTCTAAACACGGAAATATAAACATGAAGTAGTAAACAAAGGTATATAACATATTGTTTTTTTCAAAGTAAATTATCCGGTTAAAATAAAATTAATGTGGGAATTTGCGACTCGCATTTTGGACATATTCTTATTACAAATAGTATTGAATTTTTTTCCATTATGCATAATGAAAATATATTCAATAAAATTATGTATAACTGACGAAAGGAAACAAATATGTAAGCAACTAAGCGACTGTAATAATGGTATAGTTTTCCCATTGTTATCAGCTGTTACAAAATTGGATGAACAGCTAAATGAAAGGGAGGTAAAAATCAGGACACAGACGACAGCGAACAACTCTGATAAAAAGGTAGGTCAATAAAGTCATACATTTAAAATTATAACGATAACAAGACTAGTGAATAAGTTTGTGGTTTTAAAGATTTGAAATATTTAATGACAGCATTATCTAGAACATGTTTATGGAATATTACAATGCATGATTCACACACTGTTGATGACGGGATTTATTCTACAAAATTAATTATACTCGCAGAAGCCGCCAATGAGAAACGATAAACGGATTCGAGCAGAAATCAAGCACCAAACAGCTAATTACAAGAAGGATATGTCAAAGAAAGGTAAGATATGGTTAGGTTACTGATTCTTCAACCTGCACACCATTTTATCTTGTTAATATAACTGTAAAATTCAATGGTGAACATTGAATTATAATTGCCCGTAACAGTTATTGATTTCAGGCAGCTTTAGTATAGAGTCACCATAAAAATGCCGGTTGAAAATAATGCCTCTTTCGTCCATTACATACAGTTGATATGGATGATAAAGGCACATTATTGGACAGAAATGGGGCGATCAAGCCTGGAATTTAAAGTGGGAATATCAAGGGAAAAAAATAATAACATGGATACAGCTAACATTCCAAACATGAATGTTTATTTTTAATTGTACTGATGTGAAACAGTTTCAAAGTTTAGATGCAGTCATCATTTGAAGAATATATTTACAATGTGTGTGTGTGTGTGTGTAGTTGTTCTATCTTCCTTTTATACCACGTTGTCACCCATAAATTATTTTTGTGCCTTTAGGTAAATATTCCTTAATTTTTTGTTGTGTTTTGCGCATACTTTTTTATATTTATTTTGCCTTGTAGTGCCATACGTATATCTTAGACATGCCAGATACCATATTTTCAGAATTGTATATTTTAGATCGATGTCTTGGAGAAGTGTCAGACCGGGAGATAGGACGCATTGCTCTAACATTAGACCAGAAACAGGTAAGGTGGAAGAGGATAACCTGGTGTTGAAATTTGTTTTTCTCTTTCTTTTCTGCATGATCGATACTCAAGGGATTATTATTTCTGTCATATCAACCTCTGCACTATGCCATATCAGAATTAAGACTATGTGTGTTACAGTGATAGTAACACCTGAAGTATAGAGGATTTGTTACGCGTAGAGAATTGATAATTTAATCTTTAGACGGAGAAAGCTTTTTGGTAGATGTATTTGATCTTTGATTTGTAGTACAATGTACGATTCTGTGAATACATATTCATTTTGCCATAAACTAAGTCGATCCTGCCCGGAAACTTATATTGTCTTTACGGATTAACATTAATTGTATCAACTTTCTTTCACAACTAATCTTTTATGTAAATGCATGGAGTTACATTATCTTATCATATTTAAAATTACATAGGGTTTAATTATTTTTATGGATTTTCAATTTTTATCATTATACTTCATAGGCCAAAAAGCTTAGGAAGATGGTACCAAAACAGATGAAGCATCGTATTTCAGAAAATGAGAAAGGGAATTGTCGTAACGAATACTTCCACCTGTTGAAAACCGCATGCTTTAGAAATAGGGAAATGGCATTTGATGCGTTCAAGAAGCGAATATCGCTTACGAAACCTGACTTACATCAGGTACGTTGTTATATATTCATGAAAATATAGTTCGCTCATTGAAATATGATTGCTTTCCTGAATCCTAACAATGCCTGTCATTATGGTATGCCTACGTGAATGTTTTTTTTTCTTTTAAGTAATTTCCGTTGTCCAAAATAAATGACACAAAATCTACATGAAATGTTTGTTCATGATGCTAGTTCATATAGATCATACCAGTCCTTCTTTTTGTTATAGATGTCCAGAGAAGAAAAGAAATCCATGGAAAAGGGTACGTTATGTTTTGTATTCTGTACTCTATTGGATGCACCATGTAACGAAGGGAATGGGATAAATGTTACCCTATACCAACCCTGTCACACTCTAATCGTCGTGACCGATTATCCGAATACATGACATTATGACCTATTCTTCTTCTCTGAAATATAATTTGTTTTCTTTGGATGTGTTTGACATGGTATATGGGACAAGGAAGTAATTCCAACAGTGTGGATAAAGAAAATTGTCAAAATATATCCATGCTGATCGGCATACCACATGGTATATATACATGTAATTGTGGTTAGAAGATATCGTGCGTTCTATCACAGAGCCTAATCTATCAGTTACTTCCTTTTGGTTCACGCCAACAGTACAAACTACGGAGTGACACAAAGGGAGGTAAATCTGATAGATCAGATTGTCATAAACAATGTATCCCTTTTCCTTTGCAGATATAGAAAAGTTGCAACTGAGCAAAATCAAAATAGAGAATCTACGTCTGATCACTGTGCTGTCTATGGTAGCTAGCAAGGATTACTACCTGCTGGGTATAGAGCTAGGGCTGTCCTCGGAGGCCATGGACGAAATACACGACTTACAGGGGGATCTTCTTAGGGAACGCTGCCACCAGACACTACGCAAGACAAAGGAAAGGTTCCCGAAGAAAACGTGTGCTGATGTTGTGCGGGCTGTGGCTAATATTGGCCACGACTATGTTAAGGCTATGGAACTGCTTAGGCAGTCTGAACATTTCTCGCCTATAAGATATAGTTAGCACGACCCGGCGTTCCCCCGTAACCACTGGGTTGTAAAGATGATACAATGCTGGACGATTGTTCTCATATCTATTCCTTGTCATGTGACAGAAAAATCAAAACTGAACGGAAAACGCATTAACTCTTATTGTTAGGCTGTTATTAGGATGTTGTTGGTTTTTAGATAGGTGCAGTGTATACGGTAAGGACTGGGTGATACGGAATTAATGAAGTCAACTCCCTTTTTTAGTTTCTACTGATACTGAAACGTTGATGACTGACGCAAATAGCGAAGCGAGTTCCTTCTTATAGCCATCATGATACTTGAATTAGAGCGAATAGGTTGTATCGTTTTCATTTCAAAATTCTAGGACAACTACTAGATGTGATCACAATTATTCACTTCATCTAAGGTGCTTCCAGTGTCCCTATTCAAGTTATGAATATTTAATAGGAGAGAGCAGTCAGACCGGGTGTCGTATCCGGGACCTCCAAACATTAGCCGTATGCTCTAAAGATTGATCTATCTGGTCATCAATGATGACTCAGGGCTGCCCTGCTATATTAGTGATCATTGATCTACTTACTTATTATATGTGTTTGCATTTGTGATATTGTTTGGAGTAATAACCAGCTGCTATACCAATTCTGAAATTTAATGATATATTAAAATTGAATTTACCAAAAAACTTTGGAATTCATGAGCACTCATGACATTAGGGCCTGAAATTTTAAATGCTTAAACTATAATTCCGTGTTCATAAAAGTCCAAATCAAATGATATAGCTTCCCATTCAGTTATCCAGAAGCAGTCATGTGGTTTTATAAGAATAAGTTATCTTTTTTTTGTTGCTGTATTTTCGTTTTGTTTTTTGTTCTTTGTTTCTGGGGTTTTCATGTACGTGGAAACGTCTTTCTTATTCATACGATATTTACTTGCAGTTATTATTTATTAATTCGCATTACATTTTAAGTAAATGGGTGTACATTTGCAGTGATATTTTGATTAATGTAAGGATACAAAAAATGTCAACCTACCAGAGACGACATGGGCATATGGTAGGTAGAGCAGGGTATACCCATTAATCACAAGGTTTATTAATGATTACAAAGGTATGCATAATCATGCGTTTAGCATAATGATTTGTGTTGTTCGTGGAACTTTATTTTGTGTTGATTAAGCAGACTGCAATACCACTCAGTTCAGTTTAAGTATGTATTACTGTTAGTTATATATTTTACCGGTGTCCATGAAAGAAGATGAACATGATAACATGATAAGCTTAAAGGCAAAGACTTTTTATATTAATAGTTAACAATTTGTTATCGTTTTTTATTGAAGAAATTTTTATTTCTGCCGTTATTGTTGTGACATTAATGAGTGGTAATTAAATGGCATGTTGATATACGAGTATATCATGACAGATAGTTATTCTTATAGAATAGAGCATGCGTCATTTTTCTTGGTTGGCATGTACAAGTACATTACATTGTATATTGTATACGTACATCTATACATATCGTTGTCTCTACCTCGTCTGATATCTAGTTTATTTTCTATACAATACCCTTTCACGTTCTCTCTTTCTCTTTTATGACAAAATGTATGCGAAATTTTTTTTGACTACATATTTTACTCTGACACTAAATACCTATAACTTTCAATGCCAAATAAAATCAACAGCTCTTTATATACACAATGATACTGTTTAACATAAATAAAAACACGCGGATTTTTATCTCATTTATATGAATTTGAAACTTTCTTAAGGATTAATGAAATGTCACATTTGACGAAAACATGTCATGCATTAGAAATCGTTTTTCGTAGAAAGTAAGAAAATGTCAATAAATATTCAGTCCGTAAAAACAGAATTGGTTGGGTACAAGATTACAACATTTGGATATTATTTTGTTCTTTCCGTTCTAACATTGAATGCTCCATTGATTTTAGTACTGTAAAATGGCGCATTATTCCTACTCGAGTGTTTGAAGACAATGATGAATTACAATTTAACCTACAATGCATTTTTATAGTGAAGAGATAGTGAATCGACTATTCTTCAAACCATTGTGCTTTTATTAGAATAGACCACGGAAGTGTATGAACTGGGCTTGTTTTGGTTTCACATTAGAAATACATCAACTAATTATCAAAGTTCTACTTAAGTGTATTCTGCTGTCAATGGTAAAGATTGATGTTTCGTGCGTACTTCATTATCAATTAGTTGAAAAGACGGTATATTTTCCTGATGATATTAATGTTTGATATTTTCATTATAAAAAGAATTTTTTGTATTGATACCTTGAAACTTTAGATGAGTTGACAGGTCACAATCTTGTCTCTGTTAATAACTGAGTAGCAAAGTGGACCTAATAAGCATATTACTCGTCAACCAGCAGAATGCTATTTTTGTTTAACATACAGGTTAAGAACAAACATTTCGTCATATGTGTTCTATGAGGCCTTTTAGGTGTTGGCAACGGAAACGTTGACATGTATCTGACCCAAGCTTCAGCAGCGTTTCTGAACCTTTATTTATTACTTAACTTAGCATTCTCCATAGGACTACACTACATCGGATAACGAACGTTCCTTAATTAAGGATGTTTTCCTTATCTGTGATGTTTTCCAATGCATAATTTCAAGTTAAGGATGAATCTGAATTAATGATTCAGTTTTCTTTTTAAGATTGAAATGTAACAAAAACTGTGCTATTTTGAAAATAAATTTGTATTTCAGAAAATTGTATCATTTATTCTTATTACTTTCGAAAATTCGTTCAAATCGTTGAATGCATGATAGATTGGAAGCACATACGGAGACGAAATAATGAGGCTATTGTAAATAAAGTATCTAGATGGTGAAATGAATAAAAAGTGTCTACGTTAACAATCATCTGTTATATACTGTAAGCCAACTTTCTTTCGCGGTGACTCAATTTTGCGTTTTCATATCTAATTAATTTCTCGTGGTTGAGACTTATTTTGATTTAACCGAACTTTACAGATTTTTACGTAAACTCATTTTTCACGATTTCAATCGCGAAATACGCGAAATGTGATATCACGTGAAAATAAGTTGGTTTATTGTTCAACATTTAGCTTCAGGTCATCATACGCTACTATTTACACTTATATTTTCTGTTTACACCTCGGGCCCTCGAGTTAGCGCCTCAACCACGAGGCTAGTTAAGCTATATACATGTATATGCAAACAAATCCTTTGATTATTAAAAGGATGCCAAGATTTATATTTAAATTCAAATAATTCAATTTTGCTTGTTACGAGTAATTTCATTGGCTTGAAAATTTACTTTATCAGCCCATAAAGGAAAAAATGTCGTGGCCGTTTGTAACGTTGCTTCTGATTGGCTGAGATGACGGCGTAATGATTTCATAGACAAAAGAGTCCCAAAATGAATTTTGAATATTGAAGAGATTATCTTTAGTAAATTGAATTATAAGGATTAATTTGAATATATTCTGATGAAGGTGAAACATTTACACACAGTCATTGTACTATTCATCGAAACGTCATACATGGAATATTCGCCGTTTGTGTAACAAATATCATTATATCTTTAGAGTAATACATACCACTCCAATAGGTGCTGCCAATAGCTTATCCGGTGACCTAGTTAATATTGATGTGTGGCCAAAAAATGGGACATTAAATTTAATCCAAATAAAACTGAGTCATTAACTTTTAGTCGTAAAAGGAACACAATTTATCCTGATATCTTATTCCAAAATGAAATTATATCAAATGTAACGTCACATAAACACCTCGGTATATTTTTCTCTGCAGATTGTAAATGGCATCATCACATTGATTTTATATTTATGATAAAGCATGTTAACGTCTTAATCTACTAAAATCAGTAAAATATAAAATGAGCTGTAAAACACTAGTCACTTTGTATACCTCTTATATTCGACCTATTTTGGAGTATGGTGATATTAT
This sequence comes from Argopecten irradians irradians, assembly GCA_004382745.1. Classification (NCBI taxonomy): domain Eukaryota; kingdom Metazoa; phylum Mollusca; class Bivalvia; order Pectinida; family Pectinidae; genus Argopecten; species Argopecten irradians. The sequence continues at coordinate 139,380 of SAYR01046803.1, forward strand.
TTTCGATAACTGTACCCAAGAAGAAGCAAATTTACTAGAATCGATACAAATTGAAGCTGCCCGCATTATCACAGGACTGCGAAAGGGAACCTCTCACTATAAACTTTACTGTGAACTTGGTTGGGACACCCTTGCTGCAAGACGGAAAAAACATAGACTAATACTCCTTTATAAAATTCTCTTTGGAACAACACCAAATTATCTTAATGAACTAATTGAGCCATACTTTAATAATGCCAAATTCGCATCTACTACGTAATGATAGAATGTTTACTATTCCACTATGCAGAACCAATATCTATGCAAAAAGTTTCATTCCAGGCACATTGAAAGATTATAATGAACTTGCAGCAAGGTATGACCTCACCAGTGTTACATCAATCTATCAGTTTAAAAAACTTTAAAAAATATTGAAGTGATATCAGATTAGAAAATGTTAATTATAATTATTTTAATGCTGGCACCAGGGAAAGCAATATACTCCTTTGTCAGTTAAGAAACAATATTAGCAATCTTAACTTTGACTTGCACAGAGATCATCTTACTGAATCTCCAGAATGTACGTGTGGTACTGGCCATGAAACAGTAGAACACTTCTTCTTATCTTGTAGTAAATATGATGAATCCCGAAGAATACTAAGAGAGACATTACTCGGTCTAAATCAAATTCATAATCATTATAACTTAAATATGCTTTTGTCTGGCTGTGAAATTTGTAATAAATTAACCAATTTAAACATATTTGATAGTGTCATTGAGTTCATTAGAGCTACCAATCGATTTTTACTTGTATAGATCTCGCTATCATCCCAATATTGATCTGCGATCTGCTTTTTATATTTTTCCTTACTAAAAATAGCATTAATAGATAGCAAACTTTATTTTAATTATGGTCACCTACTCTACTCCTCCTTCTCCCTCTCTTTTCTGATTGGCATGTAATTTATGGCGCCTAATTTATATTGTTTAACATATAATAATGATATATTCAAATTATCACATATGAAAGAATACATAACTATTTGTTTATGTAATAAGTAAGGTTTGTTTATGAAATAAGTAAGGACAATATCAAGATTATGTATTTATTCAAAATTTCTTGAATCTAAATTAACTTCATCTCATTCAAATCCATTGATATTAATGATATATTCCATCTTCAATGATAGTACAGTTATCTTATTACTAAAACTTGAATATAATATCCTTGACTGGATCCGAAAATACATAGGTAGATGACCACTGGCAAATAAGCCATTATGGACATTTAGGTCTGTATCCTATGTGTGGATGGATCCAGTCATTTATATTATATTTTAATCTCTAAATTATGATTATATATGTTTTGAAAAACAATAAATTTCGCACATAAGATGATATCTTAAATACTGTCCTTATCCCAACATTATTCATCAATACAATTGCTACAGTATATGTTCATGAATATTTTCAAAATTAGAATTTTGTTGAATTATATGTATATACTCATTGTTACTAGGAGAAAACTAATATAGGCAATGCCTGTTGTTTAATCCTTTTTCGTTATTCGAAATAAAATTTGTTGAAATCAAAATATCATTGCATAATTAGATAATACCACCCTATGGTTAAAACTGTCAAACATTGTCTAGTATATTTCGATACTCTCGGCATAGAAACAACTTAATGCATTCATGTAATGTTATAACAGTGTATTTGCTAAACAGACTACATGACAATAGGTGAGTTTTCTTAAATATGTATAAGTTGTAAAATGTTTCAAGATCTTATCTTTTTTAAACTTTATGTTTTAAATGATAATAATTATATTAAAGAAAGTCACAAATATTGAAGTAATAAAGCTGTTCGAATACTATATCAGCTGAATCACATCAAAAACATAAATATCTGACGTCATTAGTACGGATACGTGTGTACGATATGTAGGCTGTTTTAAAACTTAAATGGCTACTTTTATCATACGCCTTATTTAGAATGAATCGTTGGCAATTCCACAGTATATTGTGATCATATGTTTATTCCGTATATTTGATAAAATATCATTAAAAAACAACTAGAGGAAATCACTGGTAAAAGTTAAAAAGTTAAACAGGTGTCGAATTCACGAGTACGGAGCACGTAGCACACATTGACAGTGACCACAGTGACAGTTTCATTTATCACCAAATAAACACTAAAACCAGGCTTTTTTTTTCTATCAAAACAATTTTGGAACAGAAAGTGTGGCTTTTTAATCATTTGATTGTAATGGCACATATTTTATTTCTTGTATTTCTGAAATTAGTTTGGTAATGGTAGTATCATCAAGCCATTAATGTAGTTTCGTATCAATCATTAAGAAATCCAATAGAAGACTATGATTGAATTCAAGATTGTCCATCATTAATTACATAGTTTTAAACATTTTTTATCAATATTTTCCTTCCTCTTAGAAACAGTCAATTTAAAGACGACCAGTTTTGTACTTGTTTCTTTGTTATACTATTTTGATGTTTATCAGGATATTTATATGATGCAACTAGAGTCCTATGTACAGTGTTTAGGTTTAATTTGTACGCATATCTTTTTCATTAACTGTTGTTTTCTGTATTTATAGAAATATGTTTCAGAAACCATATCTTTTGAAATGATCTAAAGAATAAAATATTCTGAAAAGAATTTCTAATGCAAAGGGAGAATCAATATGCAGTGACGATACTCGAGAAAAAAAACATTCTGTACACATGTACTCTGTGCACAATATGTCGAGTATTCGATCGACCGAGACCAGGTAAAATCTAGTGGTGGTATGAGGGTATACAATATTAATAGTCGTGATCAGTCGACGGTAAGAAACGAGGAGAGGTAAACAAATATGGCGGCTGTGTCATTTCTTCGTCTGCTCTCCGTCGTTTGTTTATTGAACTTTTCCTTTGGCTATTTGCCTAATTGGGATTCACTGGACTCACGGCCATTGCCAGAATGGTTTGACCAGTCCAAAATAGGGATATTCATACACTGGGGAGTGTTTTCCGTGCCTAGTTTTTCTGGCGCTTATATGTGGTATGCATGGAAAGGCTTCAAAACTCCGGCTATTGTAAAGTTCATGTCGGAGAACTATCCGCCGGACTTCACATATCCGGATTTTGCAGCGCAGTTCACCGCAGAGTTTTATGATCCGGACAAGTGGGCAAAAATCTTCAAAGCTTCCGGGGCGAAGTAAGTCTGTTTTAGAAGTAAAACGAATGGTGGTTGCGTTGTTTTGCTGTTGGTAACCCATTTTTCACATTTGTCATCCTTTAGATCATTTCAATTTCGTTCGCTATATGCTTCACTGCATCTAGTAAATTATTTATTTCCTTTATGTTTCCTGTGTATCGTTTATATGTTATCTGCAATGACACATTTATTTTAAAATATTTGTGTACGCACAAGGACGGTCTCGGGCTGTCACCACCATAAATTACACATACAAATCAGAAATCTATATAATAGTGTACCTAAGTTCGTTGTTCTTGAACTCAAGGCAAGCTATCTATTCATGGTAACGAACTTACTGTTATAAATACATAAATGACCTTTACAATGATGAATCAATACTTGCTTGTACAACGCAACTGTGCTAAAGAAAATGTTTAAATGTATATCACAGGAAGATGGAAATGAGAGAACAAAATGTGCTGGACACAAATAATTGATTTTTATTTGTTCTTTTCAGATATGTAGTTCTAGTTACAAAACATCACGAAGGATATACAAACTGGCCATCGAGTTATTCGTGGAACTGGAATTCCATGGACGTAGGTCCTAAACGTGATCTAACGGGTAAAATTTCTTGGTATTCATATTTATTTCTTCAATGTCATTAAACGGAATCATCGCTTAACCCATTGTTACATATTAAATAATATGTATGCATCACAGAATATCCCAGTAATCTTCGCACTTTTTAGGCAAAAAGAGTTGTTGATATTTTGTCATAATGAACTAAAATAGGTCTAGCTATATAGATAAATACAACTAATGCTAGTTATAAAGAAAGAAAATAACTGAGCATTTTATTTGATACTGTAGCGATTTATATACGCGGCGTCATTATTTCGCGGTTTCCCATAATGATATATTCGCGCTTCACTTATTCCTTTAATTCGTTACTTTATATGATAATATTGTAACTTGCCAATGAATTTCTGAGTATTTCGATGTTGTGTATAATTGGCGGTTTCAGTGAACACATTAAAAATATCCCCTCCCTATAGTATTTGAGTAAACACATGTATGTATACGTTGTTGTTCTTCGCAGTATCTAGTGACTTTTGTATGAGAATGAGTAAGTGATACGGTAGTATTGCATAGTCAAAAACATTTGAAAAGACGATATCGCATACTAATTTTATTTTTGTATTTCTGTAAAGGCGATCTTGCAGTAGCCGTGAGAAAACAGAAGGACATGAAATTCGGAGTGTATCATTCTTTATTCGAGTTTTACAATCCACTCTACTTACAGGACAAGGCTAATAACTATACAACTCAGGAGTTCGTCAAGGTATCATTCCATTTTTAGATAAAATCCTTTCTTATGTAATATAAACATGTACATGGAACGTAATGCGATTCAATATCATTACCAAGATTTAGATCAACAAACGTCACGCTACCCGATATGGAACGCTAAATAAACGAAAAATAAAGCGTTAAAAATTATGGAACGCCTCATTATAAAAAGGAACGCTAAATAAACGAAAAATAGAACGTTAAACAATATGGAACGGCTCATAATAAAAAGGAGTAATGTTGATATATTTTATACCGAATTAAATTCTGCAATGCAAACTAAATTGCCTGTCCTGAACAACAGTTAAAGTAACTATGACAATAGTACGGTGGTTTACTTCTTTGCTTATTTTTTTTTAAAATTTGAAAATAATTAAAGAGTACAATTTTGGAAATAACCTCGTGCTACAACACATAATGTAATGTAATAACAAGAATATTGTAGTAGAATAGGGCAATTTTTTTACAAATCTGTATTTAAAATCATAAATAATTATCATGTCGGAAATTTAAGTAAGCAGTCTATACATCATGTATTTAGATCCATTTTGAGTACTCGGATCCGCTAAGTCACGAGACTGGACAAGGAATGCTTCAAAGCTTTATATTTACAAATAAATACACTCATGACATGCATACAAAAAAAGCATAAACTGAAAACTGATTCAAAGGATATCTAATTATCAAACACTGTCTAGTGGAAATACGGATTCCAACACCAAAAGTGTTTAACAATCATCTTCAAAGGTGTTTCAATTTGGATAGCGTCATGTTATAAATGCATGATATTGAATTGATCAAAAGCATAGTTTTTTAACACTGAATCTATGATGGTATAGCACTAAATTATTTTTTAAATTATAGTTTTTTTTTAAATAACGGAGTATATCGCTGGTAAGACAAGCTGGATATTATCTTAATTATATGTAAATTGCCTTATCCTATCGAACATTTGACTGGAATAAGGAGGATGAATATGATTTATATTGTTATCAAAGTTTCAAAAATATCATGTTTGGTCTGAAAAAAATATATTTGCATTTACAAAATCAACGCTTAATATATGACTTACCTAAAAGACCAAGCAATTTGTTGTAATTATTTGTTCTACTCAATAGACCAAGACGTTGCCAGAACTGTATGAATTAGTGAACAAGTATCATCCTGAACTAATTTGGTCTGATGGAGCATGGGAAGTCGACGACTTCTACTGGAACTCTACTGATTTCCTCGCCTGGTTATACAACAGTAGGTAAGGCGATTGGAGGGTGAACTGAAACTCCAATGATTTCCTCGCCTAGTTATACAACAGTAGGTAAGGTGATGATAGGGTAAGCTGAAACTCTACTGATTTCCTCGCCTGGTTATACAACAGTAGGTAAGGCGATGGTAGTGTGTGCTGAAACTCTACTGATTTCCTCGCCCTGTTTTACAACAGTAGGAAAGGTGATGATTGGATGTGCTGAAACTCTACTAACTCACGCCTTGTTATATAACAGTAAATAAGGTGATGGTAGGGTGTGCTGAAACTCTACTGATTCACGTCTGACTATACAACACTAGGTATGGTATTGATATAAATCATATAAATTACGTCTTTGCGTGCATTTTCTGTATATTTTTACATCATAGAGTTACCTTTGGTTGTGGTTTCACGCATCGCTTTTTAGTTATTTAGCCTTTACAAACAATTTATCAGAAGACCTATGCCGGTTACTGTACATCAAGTCACCTCAAATTTACCATGACTTTTTACAATAATATGGGAGTCTTCTCAGCTCAGTGACGGGTCCAGAGAAGTATGTTGGTGCGTTGTCGAATCCCTAGGACGTTTCCTGAAGTTGACAAAATTAAAACAAATGTAAAAAAATACATGAGTTTGAAAGCCAGTTTTTAAAATAGGTGTATGTGTTCCTACAGCCCTCCAACAACTTACTGGATACACCACAGAACCGTTTGGGAAGATAATAATTATGATAATATTTTCTCTTTTGACAGCCCAGTAAAGGATTCTGTGGTGGTCAATGACAGATGGGGAAAGAACACGCCCTGTAAACATGGCGGCTACTGGAACTGTAAAGACAAGTACAATCCGCGTAAGGTTTTCTTTGGTAAACTGTAGTCGTATAAACATTAGTTTAAAGGCCCACTACCTTTCCGAACTAAAGCAGGCCAAATAAAAAAGTTTCTTAAAACACTAATAACATAAGACAGTTTGTATAAATGGTCTAAGATGCAAAAATAAATGTCATGTCCGACACTCAGTTTTTGATGTTGAATGCTGTTTTGTCCGATACTTATTTTTCAATGTTGAATGCTGTTTTGGTTGCTACGGATTCTGTGTTATATATCAAACATTAAATCAAATTGAATTTAAAAAAGAATATTGAATACTCAAGTCAAATTGAAAATTAGAAAAATTGGGATGTTCTTCCAGGTGTCCTTCAGAAACACAAATGGGAAAACTGTATGACTTTGGATTTGGGCTCTTGGGGCTACCGTCGGCCAGCCACATACGAAGATATTATTTCCATCGAAGCGCTGATAAAAACTCTGGCGGAAACAATCAGGTATGTCATTGATTCTGGAAGAATATCATCTTTGGATTTTTTTATATTCTTATCATCATGCATTATATTTTGAACCTTGATCAGCTTTTATTTTCTGCAATCACATTTGTATTTATGAATTATGTTATTAATGGAGATTTAAAAGAAAAATGTTCAAAAGACATTAAACACAATAATACAATTAAGATGTGATAATTAAACAATGGCTTCTTTAAAGAAACCTTAAAAGGTTAACGTCATTTAAACTGATCTAATAGAAAACAATACTGCACTAATAACTCTACTTACAGTTGTGGTGGAAACCTGCTTATCAACGTTGGACCGACACACGACGGACGAATTATTCCAATATTTGAAGAACGTCTCCGCCAATTAGGCAGCTGGCTGGATCTGAACGGAGAGGCAATATACTCTAGTGTTCCTTGGACTTACCAGAACGACACCCTCACATCCGATGTTTGGTAAGTCATATGTCAGGTAAAACGTCATATCCGGTATCAGGCCGGACAAATATAAAATTAGCATCACATTCTAATAAGACGAAGATTAAGAAGAACCTACTGTTGCTTCTAATAATGTGGTATGTTATAAGTACGTCTCTTTCCACCAATATTTCGATGATGAAATAGCGATGCGTGTTTTTTTTTAAATATATTTTTAAAAACTCACGTCTGGTTATATATCTTACAAACAATTTAATTGCAGTGTACAAAGAGGGTGAAAAATAGGTTAATATAAGTGATGACAACCAAGAAAAAATACACGAGACATGACATCATCAACGTATTGCAGGAAAAATGACACAAATACCCAATAAATATTCCAGATATTCCTTTAGTCATATTTCTGTAACTCAATTTATTTCGTAAATTTCTGCTTTGTCCTCAAAAGGTACACATCCAAGAAAGCTGCCAATCAAACAGTAGTGTATGCTATTGTTTTGAACTGGCCCAAAAATGACCTTTTGATTCTCGGATCGCCATTGGTTACCTCAGCAACTCAAGTCGATCTGATTGGCTATACTGCAGAACTAAGTTGGAGGGCATTACCGGAAGTGGAAACCGGAATGATGATTACCATACCGCCAGTCTCGGTAAACACGGTTACGTGCAAGTGGGCATGGGTGTTCAGGTTGACAGGCCTAGGGAACTGACTGATATCAGCACTCAGCCCTGATGCGAAATGGTGGACATGAAACGCATTGGTGATTTAAAGTTCTAGCTACTAAGGTCTGGTGACTTTGTACATTGTAGCACTATGACTTTTTTTTGCCCTTTAAAAACTACAAACTTTTATGTGACGATATAGATAGCCTACCTGCACAAACACCAAGGATGATATTAAATCTATTTACAGAAAGGGTCGGAGAAATAAGGTGAGCGCACGTGCCGCTAACCCCCACTCTCACGCCTTCCTTTTATATTTATGAATATTTGAACTAAAAACATATACCAAAAGTCGAGTCGCCCTATGAAATATATGCAAAATCGTTATGTAAATAAGCAGTATTGGAATACGAACACTTTACGTAATGGGGTAGTCTAGAAAGCAAAATTAATCCGATATTGAATTGCAACTCCATGCTTTTATTCAAATTAACTATTATACATGTAACAGATAAATTTCACCTGTACATAAACTTCAAAGTATTTTTAAAATAGTAACTGTTGGTGGTGTTCAGTGTGTATATAATTATAGAAAACAATAAATATTACTTTGTTACGGTGTGACGTATTTCGAAATCTGGTTGTCGATTTGGAGATTAAAAGAAGTTAGAATTTTTTAACCACATGTAAATGTATTGTCGTCTCATACTGTTGATTCATGGTAAATGATATCCAGGATATTGAAACACAATGATCTTATAGGAACAAATCGTAGTGTTATAAAGGTTACAAAATATATTTTTGAAATCCAATTAAAGAATAAGAATTGACGTAAGAGTCACAAATTTATGTATGCTCTTGGATGTTGTACATTGTAATATCATCTTCTTTAGATTAACATGCAAATAACTTTTAAATAGAATTCGACTTGTCATTTGTACATACATGTATTTCGGTAAGTTTACGCTTTTGTTATATTATTTTTCAATTCATTTTTTTCCCTATCAATTATGTATCCAAGAATGACTATTTAAAATATGATTTATTAAAAAATACAAATGACACGTTTTTATTGTTTTTGTCATTATTGTTGTTTATTTTATTGAAATGCATCTACTAACTTTGTTTCTGAAAGGCTAATCTTATTTCAACACCATACAATTACAGTACTTGAAATCAATATTTAATGTAGTCGTTTCCCAATCTAAACAAAAAGGCTTGGGGAAGACATACTGTTGCCCAGATCTCTCAGGGCACAAATAATCTGTGCCAAAGCCAAATACACCAGTACCTTCTGTAAAACAACTTACTTTTGTCTTATTGAGAACTTATTTTTTTATCAGTGCTCACATTCGCGACGATTATTTTCTAATTTATTTTAAGTTCTATCGCACGCAAAGATAAGTTGGTTTACAGTACATACACCTATAAACGACTTGTCTCAAATTAAAAAAAGGAAAACACAAGACTTCGTAATTTTTGTGACAACGATCGGAGCAGATAATTTCACATACGCATTTAAATGAGAAATTGCTATCTAAACATTCTGTGGTACAATGGCCAGTAGTGTCTATATCATCAAGCATGGTTGGTTCAGAATTCATATATTATGGCTTTATATCTTTGGTTCAAAAGAAGGCTATTTATAACATTTGGACGCTGATTCACTGGAATTCCCTTTTCAGAGTTCCTACCTTTCCGTTCTGTAAACTCAGGGCTACATTTGAATGACACTTTATACCAGGAAGACTGATTAATCAAAGCATTTTACAGAAACACGGAAATATCTTATAGTTGGTTGCATTCCAAATCTGATGCCACAAATAGGTGTAGCCATCACAAGAGGCGAGGTAAAGCAAACCTCGTGCCAACAATGGAATCAGATTTCATTACTGAATCATACTTTAAATAAAGCACGTGTATAACATGGGTAAACTGACGATATCTCGGTATATGAAGGATCTTACATGAGTGGCTATGTGATATGAATTCATCAAACGAGTTCAATAAGTTGATATGTCACGAACCTTTAGGCAAGTGTCTTATCAAATTACTTAACGAATATGATAAATTTTATATCACATAGTCACGAGTGTAAGATTATATTCATCACATTACTTTAATTAACTGTGCTGTAAGATACTTTTCAATTTCATCTCTATATAAAAAGTTAGAAATCCGGCTCGGATGTAGCGTTTTTCCGTCTACTGAGACAATCCTGCGACGTCATATAAAGACAAGAGACCCATGGGCCTTAACGGTCACCTGATATTTTATACAAATTAGTTATGTAATTTACTAGCCAACTGATGTCTTTTGTTCACGAAATAGGAACGTACATTTAATAGGCCTACATACAAAGTTTCATTAAGCTTGGTGCATATATACTCACATTACAGTGTTCAAAAGGTTCAATAATTATTATTGCAAAGGGAAATATCTCTGTAAATAAGTTAGAGTCGAATCAAGATTACTTTCAAACTTGTTCGTGATATTTGCAATGTTAGTCTATAAGCAAGGTTGCATTAAGCTCGGATCATATTTACTAAAGTTATCATGTTCACAAGATTCAATGTTTATAATTGCAAAGGGCAATAACTTCGTAAGTTGCCATCTAATCAGGTCGATTTTCGAACACGTCCAAGATCTTTCCAATTTTAGTCTAAATACAAAGTTACATAAAGCTGAGTGCAGATTTATTCAAGTTATTGTATTCACAAGGTCCAATAATAATTATCAGTGTAAAAGGCAATAACTCCGTAAATTATCGTCGAATCAATCTCATATTCGAACTCCTCCGAGATATTTCTAATGTCAACATAAAAAATTTCTTTAAGCTCGGTTAATTAATGTTTACTCAAGTAATCATGTTCACAAGGTTCAATAATTATTATTGCAAACGGCAATAACTCCGTATGTTACGATCGAATCAGGTTGCTTTTCGAACTCATCTAAGATATATGCCATGTTAGTCTACATACAAAGTTTCATTAAGCTCGGTGCATATTTACTCAAGTTATCGTTTTCACAATGTCCAATAATAATTTTTAGTGCAAAGGGCAATAACTCCATAAATTACCGTCGAATCATGCTGATTTTCAAACTCGTCCGAGATTGTTCCGATGTTAGTCTACACAAAAAGTTTCATTAATTGGTTTATATTTGCTGAAGTTATAGCGTTCACAAGGTCCAATAATATTATATAAACGTTCACGAACGTCGCACGACGGACGACGCACGACGACGGACAAAAGACTTTTATCGCAATAGGTCACCATGACCTATGGTCAGGTGACCTAATTATGACGTCAAAACTTTCTGTTACGTCATAATAGTGTTATTACAGGTGTCCTACGATATTTATGACATGGTCGACGCGCCAGATAAATGTACATGTATGTGATAAAAAGTCATCTACTGGACAGGTGTTCAACATCGACCGAATTGTGAACGTCTCCACACCTTCCCAATACAAATATATGTTCTATATTCATGTATATAATATGCTTGATAATTTGAATTTATCTGCTACTTTTAATTTCTGTATAACGACATCCGAGTGGCATAATGTTAGATGTATTAAAATATAAGATTCGATACCACCATAGTACTAGTACATTTAAATAAAAGTTTGTACTCTATATGGGGTTATCTTTCGTTTAGAAACATTAAATGACAGCTAATGTTTGAATGGCCTGTTGGAGCTACAATTGTTTTTAACAATCATTCACCATGAAGGAGATATTCTCAATTGAAGATATCTACTATAATGAAGAAATTGAGCCTCCAGTTGACACTTCATCTTTAAGAACGAATATAAGAACCCTGCCTGATATTTACACAATTATCTGTCTAAAAGACTTTTGGGCTACAATATTGCAGTTATTCATCTATGTGAAGCAAGGTTTAGATGTTCCAATGTGTATATTGTTAATTTTCCATTCCTTATATGGTATTATCCACGAACCCCTAGTTCAAATACATTTTTCGATGATCAATTATCGTTCATATAACCACATTTTTGTGATAAATCACTATTTTATTTGTTTCCATAAATGTACGTTTACCTTAAACCCATATCTATATAATTCATATTAATTATCATGATTTTGATGTAGTTAAATGTGTGGTGTTCCTTAGTCAAATCGATATAAAATTTGAGTCAGTTTTTGTTGCTTTCGGACAACATAACAATCAAAGAGCAGAGCTGTAAATATTAATTATTTTTATTGATATTATACTTGCATTCCGATGTGATAAAGGGGAAAAACAAAATCATTAATGTGAAAATTGGGATGCTGCAGCGAATTTCACGTCGACACGGCGATAAAAATTCCAATGAGTATAAACATTATGGCACTGCATGCCATCAATTTTCGAACCAGATTTTACACGAAGGAAAAAAAATAACCAAAAATATCGATATGACTAGGTCAAAACATTTTCTCCTCTAAAGTTTTTTTGGGGGTAATGGGTGTCTTTAAAGTTCAGTATAAGCTGTTTGTATTTATCTGTTTCTAAAGATAAGAACGCAGATGACCTATGCCACGCTACAACTAGATAAAGTAATAAACGATTGAGTAAAAAATGTGTAAAAAAAAATACATTTTAGAGTCAGTTTTATTTCGTACTCCTATATCAGTTAGACAGTTATGGTTTTGCGTCCGTGCGTTGGTACCTTTACTAAGGGTCTCATCGAAGAAAAACAATTGCAAGCATTTTTCGATGAACTCTGCAATAAATGGCAAAAAAGGAAAGCAATGATGCCTCCAATTTCAAAATATGTATATAAACCTGTACAGTCCTGACTCACTTCGAACATCTCCACAGCTAAAATTTTGTATAATAGATGTGTGCTTATTTTCTCGAGTGTGCTTCTTGCCTTACTAGCTGGTAAGTTTTTGAAAATCAAAACGACACAAAATCAAAAATAAACATAATTGTGGCCTTGTGATAAGGGCAATTTCAATTATAAAAAGGTTAACAATAATACCTACCTGTTTTCGATTTACAAAAATTGAATATTCGAGACTAGCAGTAATGAAGAAGCACGGATGTCTGTACATAGGTGACACTGCCATCGTTTAGTGTCTGGAATTCCGTCACAAAATAATTTTCAACTGAAAACTTACATTTAGAAGCTTTAAATAGTCCATTAATAAACATATAAATACTACCCTAAAATAAATTGCCATATTATTGTAGCATAAACATTGTCGTTATTGAACTTTGTAAGTTCTAAGTATAAGCATAGATCATGAGCATGTCCTATCGATGCAGACTCTCTGGTGGCTAGTACGAAAACAAGTTCTAACAGTTAGCATGTTACAATATACTTTAGATTTTGGAATGCCGTAAGAAAGTAATTTCCCAAAAAAAGACTTGCATTAGATGATTTAAATAGTCTATGAATAAAACACGAAGCTTCGCTCAACAAATTTTCCACAAAAGCTTATCGATGAAAGGTTCAAATTAACAATCTCCTTTTACAAACTTACTAGGGAGTGTGTGTGGGACCAATATGGCGGTAAGACAGAGATACAAGATTGAAGTTATATATGTTATCAAGTATCATGTTTGGTATTAATGAAGAAGTTGTATAAATCTAATCAATGTTACAAGGAAACAAAGGGTTTTAATATGCAAGTATAATGACCGCAAGTTAATTGCAAGGATTAGGCTTTCCATAATTGAAATGGATTTGGTATGCTTAATGAAACTAAATAGAATGTACAACTTTAACATAAATACTTGACCGATACATTTATACTTGAATTGAATTAACTAATTATCACAATAATAAACCGTGGCAAAATGTTCATATTTCTGATACACGTGTAAACATCATTTTAATATTCATTAATGTTTAGAATTTCAAAAATGTCCTGATGTTGGTCCATATAAAAGAATGCCCTTTAATAGAAAAGAGCACGTAATTAATAGAAAATGAAGATTATCCAGATTCTGATTTTGGGCAAATGTAAATAAAATCTACTTACTTTTAGATCGATAAAATCGATTAGCGAGACGTTTTAGAAAATCGTAGTGAGACTTGTTTAAATTCTAGTTCAGTTGTGTTATTCTGTGATGATAATTCAGGAATTACTTTGGTCTTACATCGTCCTGTGGATCACTAGCTCGAGTTAACTTATACCAGTCCAAATATTCAAATCGGAAATTTTAAAACAAAACTAAACTCGGACTAGTGAATCACAAATAGAGATAGGACCATTAGTATTGAGACGGTTGTCTATACTTAAAGTATATCGATACCTTCATATGTCCATACCAGTAAATATTTCTTATTTAAATTAATTGTATAAAGAACAAGATTAAAGATGCTCTACCGCCGACAGAGCATAAATGATACCCATCATTTGAGCAATAATTGGTGTTTAATCGTGTATACATATGTCTAATTAACACAAAAAGTAATTCAAAATAATTTATTTTGCGTTCGGTGCATGCGCAATCAGCACTGCATTCCATATAGGACATAGTACCACAGAACGTTTTTGGGATGGAATTAAATATTTTTGATATTTTTATCTTGAAGTATAATCAGAACTTTTCAATGGTGATAATGATGTAAAGTGAGTAACTTTTGTAACTGAAGAAAAATACTAAATCGTCTGCTCCTGTTTTTGATAGAGAAAAATTACCATTTGTCAGCGGTGGAGCATCTTTAATAAAATCATTCAAATAATGCTAGAAATATAAGACCAATTAACGAGACATCTTAGCTATCAAATAAAAGGATCGTTCAAAATATAACCATCTTGACCAAAGACATGTTGAAAACTTTAAGAATAGATGAAGTGACTTGAAAAGACATTTATGCAGCTGCCACATACTTCGCAAACAACCCATCTTTGCAGCACACACGTATTAAACGTTTGCCGTTACTTCATTTCTGTAAGTTCAAAATAAAAGCATGAGCATGGCCTACACAATGCAAAATTATCTGGTGCCTACAATTAAAATATGTCCAAACACGTAGCATGCTACAATAGGCGATGTTTGCGCTTATTTATTTCTACCCTAGAAAGGATTTCGTAAGTTAAGTTGCTTGTTTTCTTTCGTGAAGCAAAATAACTAATTTCATCCATACAACCTGTGGCCCGGTTTTGTGAACAAAGCACTTAATAAGGAAATGGAATTGAAAGCATATCTTCTAGTTTATATGTTCTGATTGAAGATATAATTATGAAAATTCAATATGGTTTTACCGCCAGCTGGCTAATAGTATTTCAGTAATACGAACATACATCACACAACACAGTTGAATGTCACAGAAGGACGGGAAGGCGACACTTTGTAATAAACAATCTGAAATCATAATTAGAATACAGAACTTAAACTGCAGACTGCACACCTGAAAGTTGATCAGACTCGCAAATACTGCAACTTGTAGCATCAGGAGGATTATTATAAGTACATTTTAAACATTTCCTTGTTGTGGTATCAAAATCATTACTTCTACCTGTAGTTGCAGTTCTGGACTTGCCACAACTTGAGCAAACCGGTACTTCATTTGGATTCTCCAGCGTACAGAAGTGACACATCCAAGTAATAGACCTGTCTGAACTCAACTGCCTCTGAAATCGAGGTTGTAGCACATCTGCTGCGTCCCGGCGTGCTACAGGTGCTGAGCGACTTGTTACATATGGGGGAGCTGGGTTATAGTTCTGCTCTGTTATAAATTCCTTCATTACAACAGAAGGCGGATTCGGAAGAGGCCTAGGATTTAAATTTGATTGCCTATGTGTTACTTCTGTCGGGGATTTTAAAGAAAGACTTTTAGTTAAAGGTCTATTATTCGTTGCATTATCCTGTGCTCGGGGTGATGCTGTTGGAAACGTTTTCCTGCCACTGGATGGAATGTGGCTAGGTTCCCTTGTCATAAGATGAGGATAAGTTCTGTTTCCCTGTATCATTTCACTTGGATGTTCCGGATATACTAATTCCTGCGTTGGCGGAACTGATGTCATATGCCTAACTCTAATATTTTTCGCGTCCTCGACCGGGTGTAAATAGGTTGCTTCATGTCCTCTAGACACATCCCGCGGTTGTGTACAATGTCCCGGCGGCCCGTGCGAGGCGTCACTTGGAGGCATCACCTTGACGTATGACGCTGAAGAGGCTGCTGGTCTTGATTCCATCTGCGACGCATATCCTGTATCTGCTGTTGGTGGATAATATATAGCAGCCGCATAGCTATCTTGGTATCCAGAATCTCGATAACTTGGTCCGTGGGGCTGGGGAGGCCGCAAGACAGGTCGCGATTCTCTTTCAGTTAACTCCGGATCAACTAGTTCATCCCCTTTAAGTACATCCCCTCTTGGGCCGTTAAAGTAATCCTCTCCAAATTTGTTCTGAAGACCATCTCGAACAAACGACCATTCGTCCGACCCGCCTTTAGTCAGCTGAGTTGGTTTAGGCTTAGGAATGGCTACATCTTCCTGAAGCAGACGAAGACTAGCCATGCAATGTTCCTCAAAGGTGGCCTCACGCAAGTCGGGACGTTCTGCCGTGTCTTCATCCGCGTAGGGTATGTTGACACCACCGTGAACAGATTTTTCATGTTGATGCAATTTCGAATGACCCGCTGTAGCATTATCCGTATTCATATCGGGTTCTGCATGGCGATCCTTCACCATGTGATTTGAGTTGTAGGGTAGGTCTTTCCGCACTAGATTGGCTAATTGTTCAACGTTACCAGAGTGACTCGACCTCACTCGGACAATGTGGGCGTAACTTATTCCGGGATTACCTGACTGATAAGCAGCATTAATTATATAACATTCTTCCGCCGCAACCAAGCATTCAAACGCAACTGCAAGTATCACATCTTTGTTTATACGCTTCACTAAAGTTAATACACCTTCTTTTGTTTCCGAATAGCCAACAAGTTTGAAAACGGATGCTGCATTCTGCAGATGAGCTTCAATTTTGCTTTGAAAAAATCCCGAATATTTCTGAAAAAGAAAAACAGCAATATGAAAGCCAAATTTTGGATGGCTTACAGTAGTCTTAAAATAAACAAAACTAGTAGAAAGGCATCTTCTTTGTACGTTTATGTACAAAATATTTATCAGAACCGATTTTTTTTCAAATAAGTAATCATATAATTTCATAATTTTAACATTAAGCGCCACTCAAAATCGGATTACTTCGTATGGGATGGAACATTTAACAGTGTACATCATTACTATTGCTCTATATATTGTAAATAGTGTTACTAGATAGTTAAACTGGCTCCCACATTCGCGCTTAATTCATACAAAGTTTGAGAAATCGTCTTAAAACCTTTCACACATTGTAAAACACTTCAAATGAAAATCGTGAATGATTTCACAAATAGGGCAATGTTTAAAACAAGTTTGATAGTTTGTCGAATCTTAGTTACATGTAAATTGCATCTCATTATGTTAACTCTTACATGTATGAAACAGAAACATTGATTTGTCATGGTGAATGGAAGGCGATGTCTTACCCTGACAGATTTGAACTCGGACTTCCATGGGCTGTTTAGGATAAGGATAAGATATACTTCTAGATTCTGGAAAGCGGTCGATGCTTTTGTGGGACTGAAGTAAGGCATTGCAGCACTTCCATTAATGATGGCAGCAAACTCTTTATACTGAAACCTATCACTTGGATTAGCCTGGTATAAATGTTGCTGTATGCACATCTTTGCCTGGTGCAGTTTTTCGCCATTACTACTCTCCTCTTCCAGTTCCGAACACCGGAGTTCCGAGTATAAGTCCTTGGCCTGCGACCGAACATCCATTTTGCACCAGGCGAATACGAAGGAGAGTGTTATGGGCCAGCCGTACCACGAGCTTTGCGTGTGCGCCTGGGGCATTTCTCATGGCAGGTCTCCCATTATCACATGTTCCTCTATGGTGAAAAGAAAGAAAATAGGATTACTCTTATCAGTAATATCATTAAACTTGTATAACATACAACTCACATATGTCTAATGAAAGAATTGGGAAAGCATCGCCCAATAGCAAGAGTGTGATCAAATGAATATTATGACGTGTAAACTGGACTATGGCTGGTTACAACTGCATAATCTTCCCGCAATGTCTCGCATTACACTGGGTAATCATGCTCGGTCGTCCCTTCGTTGCTGACCATCGATCACAAAACACATGTCCGTTGTCCAAAGCTATATATGTTTACATTACTACGTTATAAATTTGCATATCAGGCAGGCATAATTGGTTTAACTGGATATGACGCAGTGTTTCTATATGTATGTTAGTATCATTATTTAACAGGTTTAATGTATGTGTTTCCGCGTTGATGAATACTAAACATAATTTAGTAGCAGGCATTGTAGAGCTCATTTTGATGATCGATCAATAACATACAAAATGTAACAATTAGATATGTGTATTGCAGAGGATATTTACCCATCTATATATAAAGTAAAATTATTATTACGTTTGTAATTCATTGTTTGAGTTCTTTGTCATGTGCCATTTCATGAAACTTATATCTAGCCAAGGTTGGCAAAATACATTGTACTTCTGAAATTTTCCACTGTTATCAGAAATGAACCCTAAAATCCATTAGTATTATGTTTTATTGTAAAGAGCAGATCAATGACACATTCACCGCCTACAATACATTTTTTATAATAACCACCCAATAGTATTCAGTCTTCTCTCTGAATGATGTAATTACAAAGCCATAAACAAAGATTGTGGAAAAATGAACTAAGCTGGTTTACAGGCGTTCGTCGTTGTGAGGGCGTAAAAACCGGTTGTATCGGTAGTTACTAACCTAACTGGTTTCTAACAGAGAAAATCTGTACTTAGTGACAACAGCAGATAAATACTGTACTAGAAAACCTTGTGTTGGTGTGCCGATAATCGAGAAAAAAACATGCGAGTTTTAGAAAACATTCCATTAAAGATGAAAAGAATATAATCACCTTTCATGAATAATTAAAACGTAGTAGCTTGAGTAATAAAATAAAATTGCGGTATATAATATAATTATTTATATATTACACACATGGAAAAATTGAGGATATCTGTTCTTGAATTAATTCTTGAATCGTCAAACAATGATAAATATATAAAGTCTTAGAATCCCATCCTCGATATTCAAGTGGTTACTATATATCACACTGGTTAACGCATAGTCCAAAATCGACGAATACCTCACAATACGATTATCCGCACATGCAAACTATGGAAACAATAGACTATGATTCACCGCTTCTTATCTTAGTTGAAAGAAATGGGATTTATTATCTGAAAATCACTTTTCTCTGATACGTTATTTACTATAACGTGAGATAAATGCGCATTTCAATTATTCTAATGATCTTTTAGTAGTTTTTGTCAGTTGGTGTATATGTAAATTATGATATCATATCTATACTTCCTGGATATTACAGAAACACCTGGCGATATAGTACACAGTACTGTAACTATTAGTACTTTGAGCTGATAACACACAGCCTTATTTCTCTTGGCATCTACGTGTATATCTCAACTTAGATATGGTAAACATAAACAGTTAATAAATATGGCAGCTCTGCTACAGAATTATGCTTAGTCCAAACCAAGTAACTAATAGATTACAGCATATCTCTTTTCCTGAATTTTATTTCAAAATTATCGGACGTAACTCAACTTATAGTTTATGTTTCACCATCGTCACGGTGATATTACAGGGGAGTTTTCAATGCTGTGTTGCAAATCGTATAAAAATTTACGATGTAAAACTGAACGATCTCTAAAAATGTATCGATGAAATAAACATTTCGTATTACTGCTAAAGATGTTTTCACATAATTTCTTAAATTTCATTTCGAATTCTTCCTCAGGTTGCTGTTTTTCATAAACAGAAACGAAAATTTACGCATATCCATGTACTATATAACTATTCTGATAGTCATACCTAAGTAATAAGACACAATATTGTATGTACCATCTTGTATCATATATGTATACAAATACATTTCAATACAATAGTACAATGCATTGAATAGCATGGCCATAAGTATGGGCTGTTACATGTACGTCTTGCTGACCTATAGGTCGATTCTATATTTTATCAACTATAAAGTTAAGGCGATACTCATCTTTATAAAGTGTTTACAAATTAAAATGACTCAAAGAATCGAGCAGAAAATAACCGAAACGAAAGAAGGCGATCATCGAAAACTACATCTATCGGAAAGGATAGCAAATGCTAAAGCATTAATTAAACACGCGTATATTTTAGAAATTATATATAGAATGTATAAATATTGTATTATTTTCATGAATTCAAGATCCTACTGTATTCTTAAATACTTTTTCCGGTGTCATGGAATCGGAACTTTTAATTCTATCTGTGTTGCAGAATATATCCTTCATAAGTTTGTCTGCACCACAGGTGTTCGTTTCTAATATAAGTATAAGTATGATACTGGGTCAAGGTCTATAACTCGGCCGGCCATATAACACTACCCAATTTCAGAAAAAGTATGATTATTAACCAACCGTATAGGATATAATAATAGGAATACTCTCAATCGACAGCCAGATAATTTATCTTCATTTTGGTATATGATACAATATATATCATGCCGTATAAATGTCACTAGGTATCCAAAAACATCGGAAAACAGCCAGATTTCAACTGGTCGGACACTGTGGTGTCCTCCGATGAACACGCCAGGGCTCTAATGGGTAGCTCAAAAACCACTGCATGTCAACACTTCAGCGTCATAAGAATGAAAGTTTGGTAGAAAACAAACTTACCGGTTAGTAAATCCCTGGATAAATACCATCCATTTGCCTAACGTAGCCCTTTGAAATTTCCGATTGAAAAAAAATATGTCTCTAGCCGCCATGTAAGTATGTGTGCAGTAGATTTGTTTTGTCGGCGTTGATTGGCTCTCGAAAATTAATTGACCAATCAACGCCGAGAAAACAAATGTACTACACACATATCAACATGACGGCTAGAGACACACATTTTTTCAATCGGAAATTCCAAAAGGCTGTATTGCGCAAATGGATGGTACATAGATAAACACTAACATACCGGTAAGTTTGTTTTTTACCAAACTTTAATTCCTATGAAGCTGAAGTGTTGACATGCAGTGGTTTTTGAACTACCCATTAGAGCCCTAGCGTGTTTATCGGAGGACACCACAGTGTCCGACCAGTTGAAATCTGGCTGTTTTCCGATGTTTCTGGATACCTAGTGACATTTATACGGCATGATATATATTGTATCATATACCAAATTAAAGATAAATTATCTGGCTGTCGATTGAGAGTATTTTTATTATTATATCATATACGGTTGGATAATAATCATACTTTTTCTGAAATTGGGTAGTGTTATATGGCCGGCCGAGTTACAGACCTTGACCCAGTATTATACTTATACTTATATTAGAAACGAACACCTGTGGTCTGCACAATTACTTTATGGATATTGAACAAATTTAGATATATACATAAAGTTGCAGTCGGGTGCGTAGAATTTCTTGAAATGTGTAGCTGACGTATTGTATAACATTTTGTTTTGGTGATATACAAAAATAATACATAAGGTATGTACATAAACAAGCATTTGTTAAAACCTAGTAGCAAAGCTACCTATATAGAAACCCCCAGGCCAAAATAGATCACAATTATTGATTACGCACTACATACAGACTGATATTTTTTGTATTGGTACTTAAATATGATATACTTTTGTAAAGAAATTATATGTACAGTGAAAATTAATAAATTAATATCAGAGATTTAGTTTAATTGTTTCTACAGTGTACCTTAACCATTATCATTTAATAACAATGGTGTTTATAATATCTCTAGGTCAAACCAAATAACCATACCTTTCATAACAAAGCCAATCCCTCTAGGTGAACGTGTGTTGTAAACAATACTCTATTAACACTAAACGCGGATGTTATGTTGTATCCGTAAACACAGATTTACATGTAACTACCAGCTTCTGATTTGGTTCACAGTTAAAAAGAAATCATGTCCAGCGTCAGTTTAACAACAGTTCTAACGGTTTATGAGTAACAGTGGACATATATGTTACACCATGTATATAAATAATCTTTACACAGAATAAGTAGGAGTTTCACCTTACCAAGCGAAAATGGGTGTTCCAAGACATGATTCAGCTCATAGTTATGAAATCTTGATACATGTACAGTAGGATATATTATAGTACAGTAGATATATATGTACGTATGCAAAGGGTATTTACTATTTACGCACTATTGACAGCTTAACAAGATATTAGTATAAGCTTACCAAGACAAATATAAAGAACCGAGTGAAAATATATCATATGTAGGATATTCTTATATCAGTCAAAATAATCATAGATAACGCACGCATGTACAGGCTTGGCTAAAGTCCCATGACTGACTACGTATACGATGTGGTTCGGTTGCTCATCATTTATCTACGCATACAGAAAGTTACTTTGCACACGCTACGCATATTAGAATGGGGATTGATTTTCCCAAAATTTGGTTTTGACTTGACGATTTACTACTGTTTGTGGACTTTATAAGTATTCAGTATCAACGCGGAAGTTAAAAGTGGTAAAAACCCTTCGAGGTTCATTTTCATATTGATATATTTGAACTTTTTATACGTCCTTGTAAACTTCCTGTGCAAATGTGATATCTTATGGCTGAACAGAGCACGTTGTTCGGTTGTACGACACATTGAAATTATTAACATAATGAAGTTAGTGAATGGAATTATTTTGATATGGTTTTATGAAACAATGACAATACTGAAAAACTTAGAAAGTACCTACCGAGGAACGTAACACTGCAAATGGCAGAAGAATTCCAAAAATACTAAGGGGATTCCCCTTTGGGTTTCCTCGTTTATCAGATTATAATAAAGAAAGCGGATTCCGGATTTTGATATACGGACAACATTAAATACTATGTCGATTGTATTTTCTTGCAATCTAATTAAAATTAGACTTGTAATTCCGCTCTAACTACGATACTCTACAATTGAAGCGTAACATAGAGTATCATAGTGGGAGCGGAATTACAAGTCTAATTTTAATAAGATTGTATTTTCTCGTTTTTATTATTTATTTTGTATCTTTTTTTTCGAAAAAAGATATTTTTCCACATTGATAAAAACAGTATTTTTGGATAACAAGATTTAACAGAAATACATCATTTTAAAAGCAGTTTTTTTTTAAATCAGTTAAAATCAATAAAACAAAAACTAAAAAAAAATACATTGAATATTGAAAAGATTTTTATCATGAGCAAATATCTTTTGTTTAAGAAATAACATTTTTTAGTTTAAAAGCATGAATCTACATAATTCCATATACTGTACGCAATACATTAAATAATTTGCTCTCATATTTACACGTGTAGTACTGGCTGGTCTCGCGTAATATACTCATGTCGCCTGAGGCTGTATTGCATAGCTACTTATATGCAATAAAGCCTTGTGACGTCACAGCCTCAACAAAATTACTACTTTATAGGTTAAATGTTACTACCTAACATTTTAACATTTTTTTTCAGAAACTGGGCTTGATTTATTTTTAAAAGATACAAACAATGGGACTTGTGGGATATTCTACATTCGGGATCACAAAATGTTGTAAAACCTTCGACAAGCCTCGGGTTTTACAACATTTTGTGATCCTCGGGTAGAATATCCCTATCATCCACATATCATGAAAGAGTAGTACATGTATAATATTGCAGCCATCTAAAATCGAGATTAATGAGCGTATTAGTTGAAAAGATTATAATCAATTATTGGTAACGATAACCGAACAAAAACGGAAAATAATAAACGAAAATAATAAAGAAAAATAACCTTACATTTTGTATTTAAAGATGCTCCACCGCTGACAAATGGTGTTTTTTCACTATCAAAAACAGGAGCAGACGATTTAGTATTTTTCTTCAGTTACAAAAGTTCTTACTTTACACCATTACCACCATTGAAAAGTTTGAGCTTCTAATTTTACTTCAAGTTTAAAATATGAAAAACAATTAATTGCATCCCGAAAAAATTCCGTGGCACTATATCTTATATGGAATGAAGTAATGATTGCGCATGCACCAAAGGCGAAATAAATTATTTCAAGTTATTTTTTGTGTTAATTAGGCATACATATACATGATTCAACCCCAATTATTGTTCAAACGATGAATATCATTTATGCCCTGTCGGCGGTGGAGCATCTTTAATTGAGTGGTAGATGATACGTTTTTTCCCTGACGAACATAATTCCATATACTCATTAAAACGTCATTTTTTCTTCTATTTCGATCGATTTGTCAGATTTCTCTACTATTTCATTTGTTTAATTTGCATTTCAAACCGTTTTACCTAAGATTTCTTGTTTATATTCTTAATTAAAACCAAACTTTGATGAGCTCTTTCGAATGGCGTTCTTCTTTTTAAAATCGATCAATTATTTAAGAAGTAAAGATTTTGTCACAAAATGGCTGCCTCACCTTCCGTGCAAGTAATTCGATAAGCAATGTGAGAAAATAACTCTTTCATATGTGAATTATGTAGGATAGAACTATTCCACCCTCGGGTACAGAATTTTGGATCAGAAACCTCGGCAAGCCTCGGTTTTGACCAAAAATTCTGTACCCTCTGGTGGAATAGCTCTATCCTACATATGTGCATATGAAAGAGTCAGATAATATAACATTACCTATATAAATTTTCCATGTGTTATTATTGATATTATATATGTGATAAAGAAATGCAATAGAATTGATTGATTGACGTTTTTCACCCGAGTGACTTAGCGTATCTCTCCAGTATATAAACATTAAGTGAAGCATTTATATCGAATGTGAACACTTATCTATCTGATATTAGGCTAGCAATCTTCCAGATAGTTCCCATCTGAATAGATATATCCACGACAAATTTAAATATATTGTGTAAAGTTGTTTCTCCATATTAACGCGTTGTATTCTACAGATATAAGGTAATTATTACAACACGGGCGGTACATATATTGACATGCTTGCCACCTATTGCATATTTATACAACAAACGATGTAAGTGTCTTCCGCATGCGCATGTGCGATTAAACTATATTTAGTCTCTTAGGTTTTTCGCAAAACGTGTAGTAAGGCAAGCTAATATATGTCTCCTCTTTAATTGAAAAAAAAGTTGGTGTTTCTTTCCAAGGAGAAATTGAAATATTCGCTGAGGGAAACGACATAGTAGAGTTATTACGACGGGTATTTAATAAACAGATTAATAATTCAAAAAATATGGCTTGGATATTAGCCGTTTAAAAAGTGGTTTCAGTTTTGTAAATTTTCCGTGAATTTACTTCCGTGTCCATTGGTATTAAAGACACACAGACACGTAAGAGTTGTCTCTCTTGTTGCGTGTACGATAAACATGAAGTAAGTTGACAATGCGAGTCAAAGCATTGTGAACTTATGTGCTTAACATGGGAGATAACTCTTGCGTGTCCCGCTAGCGCAGTATGCTTTTTGTACATTATGCAAAAACATTTATTTTGATCAAATACCAAGAAACACATCCGAACTATTTACACTTCATACGGCACAATATTATGAGTTACAATGAAATCCTAATTACCATAGAAAATATTATCTCTATCAATTATTTATCGATACATACAGATTTAAGAGCTGAAGAAGAAATTGGAAATCTGTTTATTTGAATATCATAAAAATTGATAGAAGTTTAGATAGAGATATAAATTATTGAGAAATACATGAATAAAACGTTTAATATATACAGATAAATGATTGCTTATGGACAAAACTTCATCACAAACAATATAGGAAACATGAAAGTTACCTTTAATTACATAACATAAGGACATGTTTCTGTATATATCAGGATAAATAAGTTTGGTATACCGGACAAAGATAAGGTATTATAGTCATATCAAAGTTCCCCATATCTTTCCTATCACGTGATACTGCTTTATAGGAAACCGGTGTAACATGCTAACGGTTCCACTACCATACACAGTCACAACACTTAAACATGAAAAACCTTGAAACACTTGACCGCACAGCAACAAACGCCGGCTATTGGACTATATACTACTGCAATTTCAATATATTTGAATCGACACACGTTCGTCTAACAGAAATGAACGTTTTAAAGCTCCCAATAAGGTTTTTCTCAAAATGACAGAGAAACGGAATGTTTCTAAAACTGAACTTGATGTCAACTGAAAACTTCTTCTTGTACCGTGGACCTAATCTTGTTGCTATTTATTAGAAACACCATGCTACTTAAAATTAGAAAAAAAAGTTCTACGCGAGTATGTATGTATGTATCGTGAATTGTAATGTCACGACATTCATTTGAAGCATAAAACGGATGAAGGGTGACGTATTCCGGAATCTGGAGCGGCATAGGTACTGTTTTTTAATATACCCAAGAGGACATTAAAGATGCGTGAAAACCCCATACTGACTAATTATACCTAGTCTACGTCGTGTAGGCTTTAAAAGTCCTGACAGCTCGTAAAACGAACATGTAATGGCAAAGACAATAGTCTGACAATAAACCGGAACTGCGATACAGCTCGGGGATTTATACTTCCTTTAAAGACTCAATTTGTTATACCAGTAAAGTTTTATTCTTTTATTTACATCACCATATTTCATCGTGGTCATTTTATGATAGGCTAGCCTTTTGTTCATTTAAAGAACATAATAAATATTAAGCAACAGATGTGCAAACAACAGGTGCTCCATATAGTCACCACTAATACCCGGATTTTATTTATTAACGGTAAAAAAAAAACCCACAAAAACAACATTTATACCCCAGACATGTTATACATCTGAAGACTGCCAAGGTTGGGGCCTTTGGGTTAGCCTTCAAAAATATAAACAAATGTCCCACACCACTTACATATGTAATATGTCTCATCACATTCATCCCATAACATAGACATTAATCAGAAAAAGAAAAAAAACAACATTACTTCCACTCAATTTTTCATTGTCTATTTATAATTAACGGATAGAAAAACAAATTGAAATTTAACAACTGTACTTGATCACAAATCAGCATATAAATGTAGTCTATGTAAAAATCATATAATATTTATCATCATATGTTCTGTTCGGAAAGTTAAAACATTTGTTGGAAGTTATGCCATGCTAAAGTACATTCTTGTATGTTGTTTTGTTTTTGGGCCATGCTTTATATATTTTGTGTATTGTTAATAGGTATGTTTTCAATGCGGTTATGTTTAAGTTCGTCTTCTTTCTTGATATAAAAATGTATAGTATAGTATAATACAGCTGATTGGAATAAAATTTTCATTCATTTTGAAATCTGCAAAACCAAATAATACGGTCTTTATGTCTAAATTAAAAGTTTTATGTGATGTATCAAAACCCGCTGTGCAATATTAACCCATATTGGTTTAACTTTTAAGCAATTCCAAAACATATGTTCAATCGTTTCTATTTCTTCATTACAAAGTTTGCTTGTGTCATTTGGTAGTTTGTTTATCATTTTTAAGTTTTTCTGTTTTGTAATCTGTATTGGAACTTGAAACGGAATCTTGTAATGATGTTGCCAAACTCTTTCTGTGTTTAGTTTGTCCCATTTTAATCTCTGCTATGTTCCTCACTGAATTCGTTTATTTAGTTTATCATACATATCTTTGGTTCCTTTTGTGTTTTAAGTATAATCGGAATGTGGTGATGTATAAACGGTCTATAAAAGTGTTTTGTCGGTTGCATTTTGATGTTGTTTTGCCTACAATAAAGTTGAATCGATCGACTAAGTCCCTTAAATAATAAGAAATTATCTGACAAAATTTCAAAAGTGTTTTTAAATTCTTCGAAATTCAAAAATCAATGCCATTTTTAGTAATGGGGTCACATACATTTCTTACCACATTTTCATACTATTCTTTTCAGAAAATTGTTCTATTGTCAACTAGAATATGAAACATGATATGGTTTATTTGTTAATGCAACTTAATTCCAAGCTGTAAAACATCCTTAAAATAAACAAATAAAAGTCCAAAGCTGGATGACAAACGAAAAACAAAACTCTGACTAAACATTGTCTGGACATTTATCGTAATTTATTTTCAATATCTCGGGTTATCTTGAGATTCGTTAATGTCATAAACAATTTACGTTTTGACAGGCTATTAATATAACCGTTTTCTGATTACTGACACTAGATAAACGGATATAGTATAGGCCCGGTTTAACTAAAATTTGAATTCATCTTTCCGATCCTTTTGCATATAATTGCTAATATCCCATTGTACTTTAAACAGTTCAGACACGTCTGTCGCTACTGTCGAAATGACTATAAAATTATAAAAGTGTTAGTTCTTGCTCCTGCTTAGCACTCAGCATTACGGAGTGGGACGACTGGTTTATCTGTTGTAAGTACAATGGAATGGGCATATAGACACAATTACAAGAAGACAGAAATATACAGACATGTACACACGCAACATGTTGGATACATGGGAGACCTTAAGTGTTAAATCACTCTGGATGCTAATAAGACGTTGAGCACTATTAAGTATTACTAAGTAACAAACCTTGTGATGACGAAATGACAGGTAATCAACGTTCCACACTTGTCTTTCCGACTGTCATCAATGCGGGGTTGACTCCTTAAAACATGGAATTACTTACCAGGAATCCAAGGCAATACATACAAACGATGTGGTAACAGGATATCTGTGTGTTTGACTTGACTAGATTTGCGCTGAATTGTTTATGTTTATATAGGGATTGGATTTCGTTTTTATGTTAACCATGCTTTTATGTTAACCATGCTTGTATATTTACACTTACACGACTTTTTATTTATATTTTATGCAATAAAATCGTCATTTGAAAGTGACGTAATTATTCAATAAAAGTCGGTCAAAAGTGGGATGAGCTTACTCAATTGAACAGCGAATGATGACTCTTCACGTAAGGTAGAATTTTTCATCCGCGACGACAAAAATGTTCAATTTTTTAGTGTAAAATAAACATGACAAACAAATTAAATTTCAGAGATAATTTTATTTAATCAGATCAGAACTTTAAACAGGTATTCAATTTTGCTAAAAGTTAATATAAAGTGTAATAACATAAAGCATTTGTACTCGGCCACATGTGTGAACTCGGTGACCGTTATTGTGCAGCGAGGCGAGGCTGACGCACGCTTACACACTGGAGTTTTCCGAAGTTGTCAAAACACCGGTATTCAAGTAGCTAAATTTGTTTGAGATTTTCGTCTGACTTGACGATATTACATCCTTCGGAGCCATGGGATTATTTAATCTACGCTAAGATCCATCGCCATTGATAGATGGAACAACTTCACTTGTGTTCGATGGATACAATGTATTTGTGGTGACGCGTAACTGTCAACACGTGGATTAGCCTACTAGCGGTGCATGTTTTATAATACACATGATTAAATACAAGAGAATATGTTTATAACTGACCTAGCTCTGTCAGAGGGTCTCAAGTCCGTCAACCCCAAAGACTCGATCGTAGGACACAGACACAGAGGTAATGTTTACATTTGACATCCATCATTTTTAACAAAAATGAAAGCACTGCACGTCGCCCCGGTCGGGATATTTTTTCCAGTTTCTTTATACAATTGTTAATCTTAAAAATGATTTATCATATATAAATCATATATGTATTATTTACATTTTTCCAAAATTATATGAAAAACAACAATATACACGTAATGTTGCGTCAAAATGTAAACAAAGCCATGTGTTGCTTTTTCAAAAAAAGTAGCCCCTTTACGTTGCATAATACATTTCCATACGCAAGTTCAAAGTTCAATGTTACCATGCAGTTATGGTAAACAAAATCGACTAGTACTTACGTATAGTGATCAAGCCTAGCAAGTGTAAATATAGTGAAATAAAGGTAAATATGTATGTGATGAAGTTTTCGATTTTGAATTAGTGTTTCCCATATCACAAAATTACTTAAATATATGTTGGCAATTAATATGTACATATTTTACTCTAGTTGTTGGAATACGGATACACTTTTAAAGATATGTGGTTATTTCAGGCATTCTGTTGTATACAAAGCATGACCGATCTTCCAAAAGTTATGTTTCACTCAAGTCGCTGTGGTGCTACTGGAGATTCACGTGCTCATACGTCGATAAAGAAATTGTACGTTCACCAGGGTATTAACTACGTTTTTGCACAATTTTGTTGTGTTGTATCTACTATATGTTAGACAAACGAATGACACATAGCATGACATTTCTTGGCATGCGATCCCAGTTCTGATATCTGCTCCTCATTTCCAACAATTGAAATGAAATATGGCTGACTCTGTCGTTGTCTCTTCTGCGTATGAAAGTATTTAGTTCCGTTCGGTCCTGCATCCACTTGTACATGTTTTGGGCAATTAAATCCTGACAAGACGAAGTTGTGTACATTCAAACCATTGAAATCATCTGATACATTGAATGCATTGATTTAATGACCAAACATTTGATTGGCAAGTCTGTTGGCATCTCATGTCTCTTTATATATAAGACCACATAGGAAATGTCAAGGAATCATCCTGACATCCATCCACTGTCTAGTTCAGTGTAAAGCATCCACTTGCACTTCTTCGCTATGCCCCATGTCTTTCCCCTGGTGCAAAATAACTTTTACAAGATGTCAATGACTAAGTCTGATGGAAAATGTTCACTTTATTAAAATTAATTGTATTGGTGACAGACATACAGATATTGTACATACAAAGTTGGGACATCGATGTAACCAATATGTTTTACTTATGTGTGTAAACCTCACCAATAGTCCAAGTTGTAGCTGTGGTAATAGTTCTGAATGTGCCTATCAATGTTATAAATATGTGAATAGAATCATTTTATTTGACAACTGAGTAAAATTTAATATTGATGTAACATACTATTGTATTGTGTGATAGCGTGCTATATGCTGATCATATAAACCTAAGTATTTTCACATAACGTGCATAAATACATGAAATCCAGTAGACGTTTTTTTGAGTTTTTATGAAACATTTCCTTATTGTCTATCAACATTATCTAGATGAAAAAGTTGAATAAGTGAAAAAGCAATTCTTCTAACACTAACAAATATCAGATAACGTGTATACATTTCAGAAACACTAACAATTTTACAATTTTTAAAGTTCCAAAAATTGAGTCTAATAAGAACACAAAATCAATGTAGAGATAGATTTTTTACTGAAAACATTAACTTGATCATTATCCGTGTAACTATGAAAAAAACAACTACAATTTATATATTTACAGCAAAACTGGAGCACCAAGATGAAATTTTGAGTTACAGTCGTGGCATAACCGTACGCTGCGACATGCTGTATATAGACTAGGAAGCTGACTTATGTGACGGGCAGGACCCGAGCCTAGATCATCCGTACTCTTACCTTGATGAATGCCAACGTACCCAGTCTCTCGACTAGCCATACACTATAGCGAGTTCTGGCTTTTTTCATCATACATTAATTTAAAGAATACTTGTGGTTGAATTGTGAGGTTTCCAATAGACTCGATTCCAATCGTCGGCGCGCTTTAATAGTTGGTTAAAGGTTTGTAGAAAAGGGCAAAAACAATGAAAACACAATACACTGAATTAAACATAAATACATTTATTTTAATTAGTGTTTAGTACTGTACATATAGTGCAATTTCCTGATTGCTTTTATAGAACTTTGTTATATAACATAGGTAGATTCAGGATATACCCAAATACAAATATGTAGTTTGATTTTCTATTGATCCAAAATGTAAATCATTTAAATATTCAAAGTAAGCGATAAAGTAATTGATAATACGAAATACCACACTGTTGGAAATCATCCTTGATGAAAGAGGTTAAGATGATTAGTTCTAAAAGACAAACAAAAGACGGATGGAATGATGAAAAAAGTGTGAAATATAATACCTTTTTCATGAAGTAAATCAAGTAAATATTTTATTTGAATTGTTGCTGGTAAATACAAAATACATTTAAGTTGTTCCGAAATTCAAAATAAGTTGATTAATTATGTATACCTTCCAATTCATTAATATTTTGTTTATTACATGATTTAATTAGTTATTTTTATTGCATATGTCAATACATATTCCCATAATATTACTGAACTCTCCGAATGACTAAAGAATCGTAAAAGATGATACTATCTCAAGTGACTTTTGTTCCATCCTTTCTACACGATCGTCTATCATCCATTTGCTGTCATTTCCTCAACTCAAGATAGTTCAGCATGCATAACAGCGACACCACCCCATCCACATTCAATCGAAGCCTCATATAGACGTTTTTAGGATTCGTCATTGACACAAAACGGTCAATGTAAATGAAGCAAATACGAGACAATTATCAAACAAAATGTTATTAAAATGAACGGAAAGTTGTGTGAAACAACGATATCAGAAGGATTTGGGAAAAACTAATTACAATGTATTTTGTAATATTTTACATAGAGTTTCAAAGGGACATTAAAGGACTGGGTATATTATGAATCCTACGACATAGACGAATAATGACGAGTCCAGAAGGTTATAAACAGACCGAATTGACTAAAACACCCAGCCAGTAGTATCTATCACACCTGATCTTATAACACACAAAATACCCACACAAGGTATACAACACTCCTAAAACTACCGCTGTCTCTATGTCTCTCCTCCGCTGAGGGGCTGTGTGTAACATAAAAACATTTAACTCTTATACTAATCAATCAAAAAGGTAAAAGAAAATAGCGAGCATTTCCCCGCCTTTGTTTTTTTACTATGCACAACGTTAACCTTTTTTATGTTTCAACCACTGTTGCATCTGCAATTATCAGGTTTTAGTTCTGTACCCTACTTGTAAAGCCGGACCAGCAATGACGTATCGACCACAAAGAGATGTACAGCCTCCCTATAGAACCTTGCTAACATATCAGACACAATCCTTGCTAAGCAGTACTTACTGGGCAAGAATATCTCAATATAGATACATGTACTGGCGGTTTCTGTATTGGATAATTGGTACGTCCAGAGAAGTGTGGGCAAAACACCTACTAAACCGTCTACGACCTCTTTCTCTACATTAACATCACAACAATAGCTGAATAACCAAGTAAACATACCTTACCATGAGAACAATATATTCCCAATGGTAAAACAATGTTAGAGATAAGCAGAATGATTTTACATGAGAAAAAAATAATGTAAAACAAAAATGAATTTATGGAAAACAATCAGATCTTTCGTCAAGTTTACTCAAAACTTCACAATTTTCAACATTCCCTTTACACTGTTCACATACACATAGTAATTACGCTTTCAGAATCCAGTGACATGAAGTGAAATTGAGTTTTATATTTTACAAAATGTATACATTGTATGTAAGGGAAAAGTCCTCAATAAGTGACGGTCTGATATCACAAGTTGGAAGTCGAGTGCGAAAACAAATGAAAGTCACATATAAATCGACCACGTGTTTTTGACCTTTGGTAGTTATTTTACTATCACTCTATATCACCAGTTGTTTGAGTTTATAACTTACTTCATAAATTCGTTTTTGATCAATGTTACTCTCATTTTTTATCCTTTGCAATTAAGATGTATTAATATCATCCTTAAATAAAGGTACGAGCTGATGTTCAAAACACCTCAACGACGTATCATACTTAAACGGACAAGTCTGTCGTCCCGTTTACCGAATACTGAGTGCTCAGAAGGGGTAGAACCTTATCATGGTATGTTTCGACCAGAATACGGCACCCAAAGCCTTCTGCATAAATGCGAACGGTCAACTGAAAACCAAAGCTATGATGGTAGTAAGGGGGCTGTCAATGAAGACATCATTACGAATAATTCCTACTAGAAAAAGTCAAGTTATCAAGTTAGTTTCCTTATGTAATACAAGCAATGTGGCCAAGTTTACAGGAAATACTTCGATGTGTCATATATGAAAGAGAAAAAGATATAAAATAGAACATATAACCAGAGTTAAGTCCTTAACTTATCCCTTAATATTACGGAACTAAGGAAGCTTTCATAAGCGAGGAGCATTTCTGTTTTCCTATGGACCATTTTATTTCTCTTAGTTAGGGAATATTGAAACTATTCCCAGAACAAGTCGGCAATCATTTAAACTGACTTTGTCCTAAATGTTTTGTATCTTTTGTTAGTTTGTATTTCAACATTCCGTAACCAATATTCTTTCAGTTCAAATTGGTGTAAAATTCATACAATAAAACTGGTTTATTGATATTTAGCTGTATTCAGAACCTATTTTGCCGTCATTGAAAACACACGAGTAGTTATTGACTGAAATTATCTACAGATATATGATGCTGATTTACTATATATACATTATCCTAGCATTTATTGACACGGTAAATATACATACCGACAAACAATTGAGTGACACAGGTAGATATCGACCCCTTAAAGGAATTTATGACCTGTTGATGTCCTACAACAACTTGTAACTCCCTATTAGCGATATTGATCAGGTGTTACTTCGCACGCGACGCTTTATGTCTGTTTCGTGCTAACAAAGCAAACCACATCATCCGCTTTCGATATTTGTACAATCTTAGGAGCGGAGTGAGTGCATCGGTTTAAGTGTGTCGGGCACTTGCAATTGTTTAATGATATGGCTTTTCTGATGAATTACCTTGGTATACCTGTGCGCGTCGCGTGCAAGAAAAATCAATACGTGACAGAGATCAGGAATAAAATACCATTTCACGAACGTCACGGGTAAGTGACATGGATCACGTGATGAAACGGACTCGATCAAAGCGTTTACACAGTAGCAATTAATCTGACAGGTTTTCCTCAGTAAAATTGATTGACGTTGTGTGGGGCAATATACAACCTGTTAGATTACCGGGTTCAACACGTCAAACTACCTGTTACATATGTCAGTGAAATGCCGTTGTAGGGGTCGCGTCAACTTAGAGCTAGAAATAGCACAATATTGATGGAACTCTCCACCGATACACTATGATATTATATGAACTTTTTCCTCTCTTTGCATCTCTCAGTAATGAATTACATTTACTTGCAGGAGAATCGCAGTTAACGGTAACCTACAATTAAATGAAGTCAAATGTATTTCCCGAGTCTCAGTCAATCCACCGATCTTTCAGTGTCAGGGGATATTTTAGAGAAATCGATAATAGAAATAAAGTTCTAAGGTTAGAATCACACACTTGATATATAGAACAGCTCTTTGCTAGTTGTATACAACCCTAATATTTTGTGCTGAATGTACGCGAACTTTTACAGAAATCAGGAAAGGTCGTTTGCTTGATGCAAATGCAAATACCAGCGAAAGCATTATCACTAGACGGATTCAATAGACGAATATTATTTTGACTATGATAGCCTATAAATCGAATTGAATAAAATCAACCAACAATTCAATACCCCCATTTTGAAAAATAAATCTGTTAAAACGTCTTAAATGATTTTGGTCGAATCATGTTGTACAATTGTAACACAAAAAAGTTAGCACAAAGTTCACGGAATTCCAAATGTTGCATTATTAATGCATATACGTTAAAGATACGAAGTGCTATTGTTAACACTTATTTGGATGCATAGAAAAGCTGAGAAATAATATAAATGTATTTTATAATTTTTAATTTGCAATTGATCTGCTTGAGAAAATTGGAAATTCATGCACGGGATCCAAAGTTAGTAATCCTACACAAATAACATTACGTGATTTATTCATGACCGTAAATGGCGGGTAAAACCTTAAGAATAGGGAATATTTTCATTTCATTAATTTCTCTAACAACCGTTCACAGCGTGAATTATTAAACACGATTCTATTAACAATTATGATGACAGTGATGCTTCGAAAATTGGTGATATAAGCAAAACCTGTCTCTGAATATGTTGGATAAATAAATGGCAAAAAATACGTTTAACAGACATATGGCGTATTTAGTCTAACGCTCATCATCAAAACTAATACGGGTCCTTATTAAAACCACTTGCAGGGCTGGCGAAACAAACAGATATTACTGAACCATTTGTATCTAAAAGATCCACTCGCAGCAAATTAAAACTTAGAAGCGGGCACATTTATAGTATGATGAGAAAAATGGCCTAATTGTAAGGTAGTTGATATAAAACAGAACATTATCAAATTAAAGCAATATTAAGTCTACAGCAGACATATAATTATAACAAAATGCTTAATTCCAAGGACAAAAACATTATTTGTTCTAAAATTGTAAATTGCTCGTTAACATTTTCCTGAAAACCTTGCTACATGTATCTGAAGATTTAAAACCAAAATAAATGTCGATATGTCGCTACTGCAAAACGCCTTATACTAAAAAGTGACTGCGTCATGACATTGTTTTATATACAAAGCATGCCAATGTCACTAACACTACTGGTTAACGTTTTAGCTTATGGTTGTATGTTGGGACATGATAACCAATCAGCCACCGCTTCCCCTCCTTTCCAATAAAACTTCCAAAATTCGTCCTGGAATTGCAATTACACAAAGTTTGCCATATCTATACACTTACTGTGGTGTCTTATAGATTATTTAATTCATTGTAATTATTTCCTTAACCATTGATTTAGAATTTTTATTTGATAACTTCTTATCAGATTTAATTACCAATCAGTATGTCCTACAGCATTCTAAACAGGTTCTTAAAAAGTGACAGATGTATTGTACCAAATATACTTATTGTGTGTTGTGTACATCTCAGTGTACGATGGCAGCCTCTAGTAATTACGTTGTCTAAGATTGCTTCTCCGCTACTATTACAGTTCCTATATGTTACGGCAATGCACGAACCGTGGTCATTTGTAACATTACCATTGTTACATTTTTGTGGTTCTAACGCCTCTGTGCCCATCCAAGTATTTGCAGGCGTTAGGGGCGATATTCTCCTCTGCACATTTAGGCCTGTTGAGAGTGTGTCTAAGGCAGTCCTTGGGTGTCACAGATTGAATGGGGGTTCTACGTATGACAGCTGCTTGGGGAAGTCAAGAGATTGGAGATCACGATAAATTCTCAAAATGGAAGACATCCAGGCCTGGCTCGTGCTCTTTACCATCTGGCAGAAGGATTCAATGCCGTAAAATGCAACAAAGGAAAAATCATTGGACATTTTAATTTTTCCCAAGCATGTAATGAAAATTTCATTTTTAAACCTTATCTGAAAAATGACATCACTGATATTATATTATTTTTTTTTCAGTTCGTTTTTAAGTTAAATTTGATTATTATTTTTGCTATCTTTGTTATATTAAAGCTTATGGATGTTCGGCGATTTATTGATTAAGTGAGCAAGAACAAATTGTTAAAATGTTTTGGTTTTTAATTATTACAGAGATCAACATCACATAAATGAAAATAAGATGGTTTGAATACGCAAAACGCTTTACGCGAATACTTCCTAAAAATAATTTTCCTTTTGAAGGTTCTTCTAAATCAATATGGCTAGCCTTTCAAGTTTGTACAAGTGTGAAACATTGTGTAATAATTGGTTACCATCTGTCAAACAGCAGACCCCACTCCTAATACAGACAATCAAATCTGCATACCGAAGAGAATGGAAACGGAACTACCATTATTTGGAAGAAAGCCCCGATTGATTTTATACGGAGTGCTCCTAAATATAACAAACAATAGGAAATCAGAAAACACCCTAAAAGCTTCGTGCTGAAATGTCTCCTATACAGTTACTCCTTGTGTATTTGGGCTAGGTACATTATATTTAGCTTTACTCATTCTTGTATAAATTATTGGTGAAAAAAAGAGAGAAAACATAAATCATTATGTAGTCAATAAAGCAATTTCAAGATACGCTTGTGGAAGATAACCAAAATACCCGGAGTAAAACGCCACCCCTTCATGTACATGGTTCAATTCGTTAATAAAAGCCACACACTATTTTCTAAAAAAGTAAAATTTGTCCTAGGTGACTGTAAATTCCAAATTTATCATTGTTACCGTAATATAACAACAATTAGTGATATCATTTTCTAAACTAATATATATTCTATAAAATTTGTGCATTTTATTCTTGCATATTTCATAACATTACAAAAAAGCCTAACAATTAGATATGCTCCTGAGTAAAACAATTTAATGTCAGAAATAAAATGATAATTAGAAAGGATATATTTTCGTTAGTACTCAAACTCAAGAGATACAACTTAAGATTATATCTTTACCTTAGGTAAATAAAACTGTTATTGAATTAATGTAGATTAAAGAGCGAAACAGAATTACATTTGATTTTCATATGAAATATGTTTTAAACTTAAAACTTTTAACATTTTGTTACCATGAAAACCAAGCATTTCGAAAGTGATTATGTTATTCAGCATATCTCATAACCCCTTTGTGCCAATTGCACTTCAATCTGACATCTAATTTAAAATTTCTGCCAATCAGGGGCCTCCATTTTGTTTCCATGGCAACCTTTTTTTCCAAACTATTACCATTACATATGTTGCCACCTGCACTCGCTATATCTTAATCACCCAAAAACTGTTTTCCCGGATATCAATTTTGAAACAAATTGACACATAGACAGAGAATGTCTTAAGCGTATTAAGGGTGAAATTAGATGACAATATATTTTTTTTTTCAATTTTTACTAAAAGTGTTATTTTTTTGTTAAAATAATTATTTAAAACAAAATTTTCCGCTCACAATCTAAAATAACTGACTCAGATGTAAAGTATATGATCTACTCAAATGATTTATGAATACAAAATGTAGAATATTTAACAAAGGACGACCTATTTTCACATATTTGTGAAGGTGGGTTTATTGAAAATGAAAACGAAGAAAATCATAAAAGAAAAAAAAGTAATCTTATTTTAATTAAAGGGGCAACTAGTTATACTTTTGATATGCAAAGTTTAAAGAAAATTGGGCTGTGATACGTTTCTATGGGATTTTACCATTAACTTAAACACTACCTTCCCGATCAAGTATGAAGGGATCTCTTTGTTTTGATTGCGGCAAGCAACTGTCCTTATGGGTTTTTTTTTTCATTTAGAATTATGACTAAATTGATTATTCAATCCGTTAAACTCTCTGCTTTATCAGGTTCTCTTTTTACAGTGTTTTGTTAATTCAATTTTATTTAATGCTTTGTTGATAAATATATTCCTGTTTATCACATAACTAGCCCGTCCAGCCATGTCATAAATATCGTAAGACACACGTGTAATAACAATGTTGTGACGTCACAGGTAGTTTTTACATCATAATCTATATATGACGACGCGTGATTGTTTCAGTAGACGGAAACATCACATCCGAGCCGGATTTCTACTGTTTTATATAGAGAAGAAATCTTACGTTTTGACTCTATTATTAAAAGTTATGTGTTAAACAGAATCTTGCATTCGTGACTATGTGATATGAAATTGATCAAACTCGTTAAATAATCTGATATTCCACTCGCCTAAAGGCTCGTGGCATATCAAATTATAGAACTCGTTCGATAGATTTCATATCACATAGCCATTTATGTAAGATTCTTTATATATATGAACATGAATCCCTCATTTTATTCTTCTTCGCGATAACAAAAATATGTAGTGTACGCACTAACTACCACAATGTGCCATCATTACATCATCGAGAAAGAATTGAACCCACATTTTGCAACGTTTACATTAAAATATGATTTGATGATATTTCTGCTGCTCTTTTCTATCGAATCCCTCAGCCACAATCATTTTCCATATCATGCCATTTCCGAACATGTCTGGACCTGGTCTCGTAGGCATTCTTAACTCAGAAAATGGTAACGTATACTTCTACATCCCTTGAAAGACGTATACTTTCAAATGGCCACCTGTTGTCATCGCATCGCTTTAAAACCACCTTGCAATACTATAGAGATATATACACTCGCATAATGTCACCGGTAATAGGTTTTCTGTCAGTATTTCAGTCTTTATGTTCTGTTTATTAATCTTTCCTGAACCATTAATGTTTTACACTCCAGGTTCCATAACCAAACTGTCTCTATTTCCACCACATTTCAGAGTCATGCACCTCGCAAGGACGTTATTAGTATAAACTCACATGCTTCAATAGTTCCAATTGTTATTCATGAGGTAGTGCTCATGCATGACTGGTTTTATTTATATTGACTTATATGAGACCGATACGGTCGAAAAGTATTACTTTTAAATCTATATTTTTCGGTGTCATTATTCAGCATATTTGGCAAACATTCTTATTATTTCCATTTTTACTAAAAATATTTTTATGATTGTTTTCGAACTATAGCTCTTGCCCTGGCATGTCACAGAATTTCCCACTCTCCCGTCCTACTTCATCATGCCCTCCAAATCTCTAGTTTCTCATTCCTTCTTCTTTATCTAGTGTATCCTTGAGGGACACCTTTTAAATATTACACATTGCAAGGAAACATTAGTATTTAGACTAAGCGTCGTCTAAGTTTGCCTTTTTCTTGAAAACTCGTCGTAAAGAACCCGTATCGAACCGCCTTCGACATTGTCAACACAAATGCCCGTCTATTTGGAGACCTATACCTAATCTTTGAACCCCTATGACGGACCCCGTTCTAAAAAGCAACACGTTTGTTACCAGTTGCTCCAAGTAAAGGTGCTCATTAGCTTATATGTGACGTGAACTGAATTGGAACATTTCCCAAAAGCCGCTCCTGTCATTACATTAATAATAAATAACTTTCATGAATCCCTGAGTAGACATAAATGCGCTCCCAGACAACATGTTCGTAGAGGCATCCAAGGGGATGGGATACTATATTGTAGTTGATGCTACATATGTAATCTTTGTAGGGCAACAACAAGAACGAAAACTTAATGAGAAAAAGAAGAAAACAAGTTAAATAAATCCAAAGTCACAAACAGGGGATATGGAAACCTGTCGGATATTATCTAATAATATATATGCACTTGACGACATCAAGTCTAGAAGTGTACGGGTATTTTATAAAATGGTTCATATCATGAATATATAATTTGATGAGAGATCGTTCGTTGAGTGGTAGGCAATTAAAAATGTATTATTATATAAATATTATTGTATCTTCCTACCGGCAGTGTCATTAATTGTGAATTTATGCTGTAGTGTTCTTCATACCTTCTTGGTGCCTTTTGTAGCAATTGGTCGTTATAAAGATTACCGTGTACCCTCATGGACAGAAAGTTCATTTCTTTGTAATCTAGTTTGACGTCTGAGGCCGCACTGCCCGTATCAACAAGTGCTGGGCTAGCGACACTATCAAATGTCTGCTAGTCCAAACTTCCCACCGCCTCGCCAGTCCACGATACAATGAAAAGCAGGTACGAGTCAACCTGAAGCTATATTCACATGCTAATGTCTATAGAGTCATCTTCTTATTTCGCGATTTAGAGCCATATGATTATACTGTACATTTGTTCTTAACGTGAACGTGGTGATCAATTTTCGCGATTTCTATTCTGCGGCGAATTCAGTGACATTACCTGTACACGAACATCAGATGGTTTACAGTAGCACTCCACATTTCTTCTGGTTCAAACCTTACACATCTTGGGAACGCTTATTCAAATGATGCAAACGTTATTACTATCTTAATATGTTACATAAACTAAGAATAAATTACAAGATTAATACCGTGTTGCCGATTATTTACGCTAAATACGAAAAACTAGAATATTTAAATTTTGGCGGAGATACTTTATGGTTACACTAAATATGTGATTATATGCACCTACTTGTATCAGAACTTCAACATCAATTCCATTACAACTGATAACTTATAGCAATATCGGAATAATACATTTAAAAAAATAATTGTAAATCATCACAAGTGTAAATCATCACGAGTGTTCTGTTTTGATTAAGGAGGCGTTTGCTCATTCGGATGACATTTTGACATTTTCATCGGCTTACAACCTCAAACCACTAAGACAATGAGACACGTGTATTTTACCTTCGGGTATTATGTGATATTTCACTCAACAATCACTTTAACAGAAAACAAATTGTTATAGAAAAGTCGT
Organism: Argopecten irradians irradians; assembly: GCA_004382745.1. NCBI lineage: Eukaryota > Metazoa > Mollusca > Bivalvia > Pectinida > Pectinidae > Argopecten > Argopecten irradians. The sequence goes on from SAYR01046803.1 coordinate 181,653, forward strand.
CCTCACATTTCAACCTTTAGAAAAAAACGCCACAACAAATAGAAAATACTATCGTGAGGATACTTTAGAACAATTCTCTATAAAGATAATAAGACAGAAAAAGGCAGATTGCATTTAACAGAAATAATTTGATTAGGGATATATGTCTTCTTCCTTTAAATCTTATCTCAATTGGGTAATTTTCAAAGTACACAAGATGTAATATAAGCTATTTATTTTTTATTCTTTATAAAAAGACCGCTAATAAAATTCAGTGCAGACAAGTCAAGTTGTTTTCGCCTACAATTTGGATAGGAAACGACAAATTGAAAGAATGAGTTTTGTTCACTTAATTCATCGTCAAATGACAAAATAAACAATGTTAGAAAATGTCATTGTTGGTTACGGTTTTTATGGTTTCACTTGTCTCTGTATCAAATACAGAATGTCTCTAATATGTACAACAGTTTAGAAATATCGGCAACTAAATAAACAAAATGATTATCCCATAAACGACAATTAACCTTTTCCACTGTCTACATTTAATGGGGTTTTCAATAATGGTCCTTTAAAGTTGTATTTCTTGTAATTTTCACCATCACAAACTCTCATAAAACATACAATGTGTGGATATGGATGCTTATATGTGATTTTTCAGATTCATTAAAGCACCAAAATACTATTGACATAGCGGTAAATGTCTCATGAAATATCACAAGTTTTGAAAGAACCGCCACTGTCAACACCATGTTTCAAACTTTCGGGTAAAATCGGAAAACCGCGTTGCATCACGTGACCGACATCGGCGATACCCATATAGATCGGAACCTCCCGAGCAGTATCACGCGGTCAAATACCCGTAGCTCGGAACAGTTCGGATACCTCCGAGATATTTCAAGCGTGTTCAAGTTAAAAATCAGTATTTGAATTAAATTAAGTTTGCGAATACGAACTTAACAGAAGTCGGTAAATATCGAAAGTTTAAAACTTAGAGAGGCAGAGAAATATATATAGAACACTTTAAATACTTTTTTCAATGCCAAAATACAACAAGTCACAGACCATAACTTTAAATTCCCAATATCCGTATCAGTCTTATTTTTTATGATTTTGAAGAATGTTGAGGGAAAAAAAATCCTGTTGTAAATCATGCAGAGACAGGACTAAATCGATGTAAAGATGAGGGATAATGATTCGGAACATTTTGATAAAAATCAAGTAACAATTGAACATCGCTAGGTGGGTTCCATTTAGTCAAACAAGCCGAAGTCAGCCGACATTATAACGCTGTTGCCGAAAACGTCATGTGACTACCGTAACTACGTAACGCCTGTCCGAACTCTTCTGAGATCGGGTCATGAACTTTCCGACCTCCGTTCGGCAATAACTCCTATAGCGACCAGTAATGTTTACAAGTGTCGACTTTCAACAACCGTTGTACCAAACGTATTAAGAATAATCTTTGATATAACTTAGTTTCAACTGCATCTACAAATACTAACAATATCGGGGTCGAAACTTACTTGACATTTTGTTGATAGTTACGTATAGTGTGGCTTCAAAGCAATCTTTACAATTGCGAATTGAAAATTATGAATGTCTGCCATCTTGCTTAACATTTATGTTGGGTCTACCATCTTTTGTGTTAAATTCCGCTCTAAAATGACTTTAATTTTCAATAACTTTCACTATTGATTATCTCGTCTGACAAAATCAGATTAAAACGTCAATAAAAACATTTATACAATTTACTTCCCCGTACATGTATTGAGCAATTTTCACATTTGAACCTGATATGACCCAAATACCTAACCAACAGACTCTGTAAGCATTATTCTCGATGAAATCTTCTGTCCTATAGGGATCTATCAAGGATTTATTGTCGGTTTGGGTTTGTGGTTCCTACACATTTACTATTTGCACGAGGATTTCCGGATAGAAACGATCGGGATAGGTAAGTGCATAGGTATAATGCATGTTCGACTTAATATCATGTAATCTCATGATTAGAAAATAAAAACGTAAAGAATCATGATATTGATACTTAATTATACTTATCAAGCGTCTTCTACTGATACGATCCAAACATAGGGTTCAGTGAACCTGTTAAAGAGCACATGCGTAATATTCTCACAGCCAGCATTCTGAGGAAGGATTATTGTAAGCTGATGAAAATATAGCATTTAAATCAAAGTCACAAGAGGAATCAAAGATGCGGATTTTGATTGGGGAATCACGTGACAAGACTCTGTCATAGTGCTCAAGCCTTTCAATTTCAGATGGTCGTTAGAGACACGACAATCAGGCAAAATGTGTCTAGGCCTTGATGGCCACTGGCTATTTTCTCTTTTCCGATGATTGTATTAGGTAATTTATATCATTTAGTGTATCATTTATATCATGGAATTATCAACTCCTCCTTATTCATGTAACATCATTTTTCTAATTCGGTTACAAATTACTTATCATCACAAAAGTGACATATTTTATATATAGCTTTAGATATATATTGTAGACAATTTATCACGACCATTTCAATGGAAATAAGTTAAACAAGTTCCTGCATTTTGTCATGTCTAAATTCCAGACATTTCTAGCTCGACGAAAAGAGGACATTTCTGTTTGACACATCTATTCTTTTTGAAGAATTTTGAATTCTTTGAGTAATATGTCTTAAATAACAAGAACACTTTCTTGAAACTTCTGTTAATGCCACATATACCAAAGAAAATGAAACAACGTATTATCCATCATAAAATATTTTATTTCATTAAACCTGGAATGAACAAAGAAAAATGTGTGTAAAAAACTAACCACAGCTATGGTATCTTTGTTATGTAATACTGATATGCGGATTCTGATATTGCACAGGTATGTCAAAAGGACAGGTGTAACAATCAAAGATAACATATTACATAATAATCTCTCTGTCTACCTCTATAATGCTATACAAGGCGTGAGTTCGTTAAAAGGGCCACAATGGTGTGATAAATAATATTGAACATGCACAGGAATCTAGACTAGGCACAAGGATGTCAAGGACATGGATTGGACGAAAACATATAACTTCACCCTGGGCACTCAAGGACTGAAGTGAGGAAAATGGTTGAAAACTCACTGAAATACAACAGTTATGATTAAAATGTTACATATGTAGTAGATCTATAACTGTATACATTATAAATAGATTAAAATAAGTTTATTTCAACATTGCTTCACAACATGCTGTTTTAATAGCAAAAAATCAGAGATGATTGTTTTTCATTATCTTTTAGGTATTTGGAAACATTAAAAACTACATATCTAAATAATGCAATTGATATCCATTTTTTATATATTCTGAACGAGATATGGCACACAAAATATTTTCATGAATTCAGAAAGAACTGCTATGCTGTAAGGTTCATCATCATGGGTTTAAATGCCGGTGAGATAAAAAGGGTTCCAAGATAAAAGCAATATACAATATGCGACATTCAAATGACGAGGACACCTATGGTGTCACATGTGTATCGCAGAATTATGAATGTGTTTTGTGTTATGTTACACAAGGAAAATGATGACAAAATGGGAAATGAAAAAAAAAGAAGAATGGTAATTAATGACGACAACGCTATGTACATATAGCTTCACATGCAAGAAGACAACATCCACTTTGAATGATTGGCACACGAATTAATTTAAGTGATAAACATATCATTGTTCAATTTATGAAAATGATTATCAATCTATCATAAAATGTCTAAAACAGCACAAAATATTTTTGCAAACTGTTGTGACGCAACAATTTGTTTGGAAACTCATCGTTGTTTAAAATAATAAATTACACGCTTAACTACGCGATATTTGAATTTATATGCGTTTCCTCATAAGACATGTATGTATATATATGCACACGTGATCGTTGCTTCTGAATTACAATGTACCTAACATCATTTATCTTATGTAGGAAACGATTCATAATATCACAAAAGCTAATACTGCTAATTAGATTGTACTAAATATAACGCATCTAATGCTCTATCTTTATCTCCAGATATCATTATTTACACAAGGAATTAAACAGAAGATGTAAATGAGTATGAGATGATACTCCATCACTTAGACCAAATCAAAAGAATAATCACTACTGCTAATTGGTCTACTCATGTACATATAATACTGATTTAGGCCAAGCTCTACTGCATGAGGTAAAGGGCATTATTTCCCTCAGACGCCAGTTTTACCAATGTCCCTACAATCAAACACCCCTTAATATATATTCTTCCATAGAAAAGCATTACAGCAGTCAATGTAGAAATTTTAAGTTAAAGAAATTTGTGTACTTTTGTAATGTTTTCCTATGGAGATATATAAGATAAGGAATTCATTAAGACTGTAAAATGTTGCTAAATCTGACCCCAGAAGGCTTTTCCGCCATGCTATATGGCAAACCGACAAGAGAGTATCGTTTAGACGATTTAAGTTAAAATCAAAACAAACTGTTTGTGGTTATAGAATTTTCAACAATACTAAACCGCATTAATGGTGTTGAAATGTAAAACAACATACTCCGTAATAGTTTTTATGGAAATGTGCATTTCAAAAATTGAGTAATTAGTGTCGCACGTGAAAATACACGTATTATGTTTTAGTACTGTCTTATCATTATGCCAATGCATTTAAGTTGATATAAATTTTCACAACCAAAATGGGGCTCAGGAATAATCTTACAAAAGTTTCTTATACATATATCAGTGATAATGTAAGTGAATTATACAAGATGAGGCAAAGTTAACATGATAACGAGTGAAATAGAGCACCGACTCTTCAATGGACACACAAATACTAAACTACGTTCAGGAAACACAAATAATCCGAGAATTATTTACACGTGATTGGTAAATACCAATAATCAGTGATTCGGACAAATTGCAAATACTGTCTCTCTTTCATTTTAACAATCAACACGAGGAAAATATAAAGCTTATCCATCCATTTACAGTTATCAGTACATTGTGTTCAGAACAACAACCTTGAGATAAGAAAAAAACTTTGTAAGTTCGAATACAATTCTATTGATTTTCATAATATGTAGAACAAACAAAAATCTTTTTCAGTAGACAATATTTCCTGTCGTATAATAACTTCGATGGCTTCTTCAAAAGAGGAAAACGCAATTTGTGAACGGAGCGTTTCATTCGTGGTATATGGTAATAATTAATATTTTTATCAAATTAATAATTATAGGAAATAACTGATAACTAATTTGATATTTGTAACGTAAATCACAACCAATTGATGATCATATTGTCAGATTATTTCGTTGAGTTTTGTTGAAACAAGATTCTATTTCATTTCAGAATCTCATATATTTAATCTTTCTTATCATATACACAATTTTGCAACAAGCATAACTTTCATATAGGCCATTTTCCTATCCAATTTATTCCGATAACACTACAAAACATGCTAATAGATTGATTGCACTTGAGGGATTGTGTCAACAAATATCTAATACTGACTAGAATAATACACTCATCTCCAAAAATAGTTGAGACTAGGTCAAGTGAGCAACGTGAACATATATTAAAGTCAAGTAAACGCACATTTTTTAGCTTGGTAACAAGTTAAGGGAACATTTCCTGATTATAGCAATTGCAATTTGGTGTACTAAATTGAATGTATTACCAGTGTATTGAGTTGAAGAATGTGAAAAGAGCTCAATACTGATGGAGCCGAATAGTGTAAAAATCACTGAATGGTTGGCGATGGAAAAATAAATTAAACAAGAAAAAAACCGCTAAAATATGTGCGTTCACATGATAAAAATGCATCTCTTTAACAAACACTAAGACTAATAAGATGGGAAATAACACCAACAAATATCATGTGTATCAAAATTGTTAAACATGATTTATAAGAAAATAGAAAAAATGGTGATTTCGATGGGGATAGGGGCACTGGTTGGCTAATATACTTATCTGTTATCACACGTGTTCTGGCACTACTGGCGGTAGGAACGTGGCTTGTCACTAAAAGGGGGTTTAAATGTTTATACAACCTACAAAATCGTTGGTATAAAATGTCTATACAAACAAAATAATAACGAATATCTTCATGTTGGGAAGTAGTTCATTACTCTAGTTTTAAATACCGTCTGTAGCCATTTCAGTCAGTGATTCTAGACGTGCACTATGGTTACTGCGTATCATTGGATTTCTGTCCTCGTTGACATCGTTCTTTATGATACATGACTGTTTCTCAAATTGTGAGTAACGCGGTTAGTGTCATATGTAGTCATACTTCATACAGGGAACATCGATCAAGAGAGAATACAGAGCGATGATTCACTGCATAAACCAACGAATTCAGTCCATTATTAGGAAAAGTTCAAACTTTCGTGGTGAGGAGAAATGTTGTGTTTCAGCCCATCTAAAGAGGACTCTGAGCCATCTTTGATACACGCCGACTCGTAATGCTTATTAAGATATGATTTTAAGGCAAACGATTTGTTGCATCTCTTACAAGTGTAGTGCTTGAACGCCGAATGAGTTTGCATATGTGCTCGAAGATTGGAGCGGTCTGCGAATGCTTTCCCACAATGAGCACATCCGTACGGCTTCTCCCCCGTATGAGAACGTTTGTGCCCATGCAGTAACCAAGGTCTGGAAAAACTTTTCCCACATATATCGCAGCGATGTTTAAGTTCGTGTGTTAGAATATGCATAGACAGAGCCGGCATGCTGACGTACACCTTGTCACAGTAGGGACACTTCTTGGCTAGCTGACTGTCTAGACTCCTGTGTGTCTGCTTGTGGCGAGAGAGGTTCGAGGAAGTGGCGTAGTCCTTCCCGCACTCATTGCATGTGTAGCGTTGCTTGGATACCTTCTCAGGAATACCGAATGCATTTTTACGTCGTGAACGCCCGTCGCTAATGAAGAACGCGTCATACGTATATCCTATGGTCACGCCTCTCCCGATTTGTTCTATGTTGTTGTTTTTGTTCCGATCAGAGCTAAGGTCAAGCACAGGACATTCCTCATCTCGCACATCCTCGAACTGGATCTCCACATGTGCAGCTGGAGGCTGTGGCTTCTCTTCAATTTCTGCGACAGTCGCGTTAACAGGAAGTGATGGTACTATCAGGTCGCTTATGTAGCCTGCAAAAATGAAATCACATGGCTTATTTATTTCTGTAAATGAACATTCAGATATGAAAATATCAATATTGATTTCAGGTTTTTGTAAGATGTGATTTTTTAAGATATGATTTTGCAATGAATCCATCATCGAGGTCAAATGATAATTATTTTATATAGGACTATGTGATTCAAATGGAACATGTGACTATTTTCAGATTTTGAAAATACATCATAAGCTATCAAATAAAAAATACCTTTAGCAAATTACATCTGCGTAAATTCATGATGTTAACAATTGACATTCAGAAATCTGATATGTGCGATCCTTGCCACGGCATAATAAGAAATGATATTGAAATTTAAAACGCCTTAAGTAAAAGAAGTTAATGGAAATAGATAAATTTGAAATGTATTATGGAACAAGTTCACTTTCAAATTTTACTTTATAATCAACCTTAATGTATATTAATTGAACTATATCAGGAATGACCGATGACAGTAGATTAGATTTTAAAAATATTTTATGAAATATAAAACACCATGTTAATGAAATAAATTCGAAACAATCTATTCTCATAATTATCAATTATTACCAAGTAAGGAAGTAAATATTGAATTATTCGTCATTATGATAAAGATGTGGTGAATTCCAACTGATACTGGCTCGCATTTACAATGCAATAACAAACAGATACGGGGGAAATATAATTTTTTCCAGTACAATAACTGTTTATTCCATAAGGTTCACTGAACTGTTGTGTCGTTAAATGTGCTTTTATGAGATTGTATTACAACATCCTACTTTCATTTCCTAGTGTAATATCATTGATATCTAATCTGTAGTCGCGAATCCCCAATACAGAAATGTTAAAAGTTAGCTGGCGGTATTGAACATCTGTCTTGGGATATTGCTGTATTAGAACAACAATTGCTTTCGTAGATACAATGCTCTAGTATAACAGATATTGGTAACCTTAGACATCTAAATAACAATAGAGGCATAAATAACAACACGGAGCAATGTACTCTTCACATTTATGGAAAAATATCCAAGGGATTTCATAAATGATGGTGCACTATATATAATTATAACTTTTGACATTTAAAAACCAAAGAAAAAATATTTTTTGAAATTAAGGCATATAACGGAGTGTTATAATTATTTTCCCTCTATTGCGGGATGTGTAATGTTTGTTTTTACGTCATTTCACACCTTCTGCTATTAATAAAATTTTGTTTGACAGAAAAAAGGGAAAATGGTAACATCACACTGGTGTTTACTCGAGCGTGTAATCAAGCAGTCGTATCTACCACTATCGTATTCAGGATGGGGAGGCGTGACTACGAAATCACTGGACCATGAAATCGCCTATTAACTGAATCTCAAACCTGGTCGCGTGCCGAGCAGATGTCTATCGCTATCCATTCAACTCCACAAAATGATTGTTGAACTTCGATTCAAAGGCAAGTTTTATATGATTACCATGACATGATGGCATATATTCTCGTATTGGCTTGATAAATATTACATAGAGTAATATAAAGCTTAAATTAAGATGAAATAGATCAAACATGTGTACACAGACAGTAAAACTTTGAAAAAAATAATATATACAACATAATTTGGTGACCAAAGAATCAAAAATACTATTTAATTTTGATTTAATTTTACTCATTAACTACTGCAAGCACACCATACGTTATACATCACATTTCCAATTACTATTTATGTTACAAGTGCCTTGGGTTATAATTTGTATAATTGTGATTCGTTTATTTGTTTTATCATATTATTATGAAAAGTTATTGACTGATAAATTGATGTTTTTTATGAATAGTTTAATGTTTCGCATAGTAACATTTTCAGAAGCCCGGTTAATTCATTAGTAAAATATTATATGAATGGTTTAACAGATGGGATAATAGCCTGATAGATTGTTTCGATAAAAAAGAATGATAATCAGAAGATGTCTGGCTGATGCTTGTTAGCACTGCTTGTAATTATATTTCAATCCTTCAGATAATGTAAGCTCATAATTTCAGCTCAACACAGTAGCTGACAATATATGTGTAACCTTACACACTTTAGCTTATATCATTTTTCATTTGGTTTCCAATGCAAAAATTCTATCTAATTCAAATTATATCACTGTTTGTGAATAATTAGTTGGTAGTTACTGAAAAATTGCCTAATATTTACACAACTTGAAAACGATGCTTCCTGTATCAAATTTACGAGTGGATTCCCACGAGTGAAAATGTCTAATTGATATACTGTATTTGAGTGGTACAGAAAATTATAAAAGGGTTAAGTGTGTCTTCTGAAGTCAAAAAATTCCCTTTTAATTTACACTTATGATTAGTCTAAACTACACAAAGGCACATTTGTAAAATGGTCAATGTGATATTGTAAGGCATTGAAATATGTAAAAGGAGATTTATTTAGATTGACAACAATTCAATTATTATCCTGTGATCATATATAAATCAATAATTCAATTCATTATATCAATTAACTTGATTATGCAAAGTTTAAATATTCAAACGCATGTTATTTGATTTTGAAATAAAAGATAATATATTGGTGCTTTGAAAATGAACATGATACAGAAAACACCTAACCGTGATCGCCGAACGTTACTGCACTGTGTTACTTGTGACCAAGACAAACGATCGGTGCTCTTTTTAACAACGTCGTTAAAACTCCCCCGTGAGTAATGAAGAGGATGGAAATGTCGAGAGGAAGCAACTGACAGACTACCTTATGACAGCTAAGAGTATTTGTCATCATCTTGACATCGATAGACTGACTGATTCACACAAACTAGTAGATTTCCAAGGACGACCAGTCTGTCCACACGTGCGTTTAATTGCCCAATTGCCCGGTCGTCTAATCATTGCACTCGGAATGGTAAGCAATTATCCATTTATATTGAATTAAAAGACTAACTTGATGTGATTTGTATTAAACCCGAAAGATAACGTCAAAATCGAGATTTATTTGTGGAAATACCTTAAATTCATATGGGAATACTCCACAAAGGCCACACAGAAACTAGCAGTAACTTCAAACAATGGGATAACAGTTACACCCCATTATTGGCCAATTCGATTTGGATTTAATAAATGCCACTCCTCAAACGAATCAAGCCAAAATGGTTAAGACCTACTGTTGTTAAAGGTAAATGGCAAAACATCCACATTTCATGTATTTTTTTACGTATCGAAGTTCCGTGAAATTGAATTTAATAAATTAATGAAGAGGTTAATGCACGTCGAAGAACTTGAGAAGACGACAGTGAAAATAAATAGGTCATTGTTAGTATTGTATAGTTTGAATTTATCTTCCATATTAACCTGTAACGAGTTATCTGAATTTGGTAACCACTTTCATCATTTCAACAAAATGTTCTTAAATATCGATTAGCAATTAATCAAGACAATTAATCGACAAAGGAATTAATTAGGAGGGGGGAGGGCAGATGAATGCTCTATAATATACCGCTCAACTGATATGGTTATCACCGTCCAAATAAACGATGACTACCCATTACTTTAAGTAAATGTTATATTTGGCACTTTGGCATCCATTACATATACCAATAGCTAGCTTAATAATTACCTCAAATATAGATACTTTACAAGTTATCTTGCACCGTCATTTTAGTGCTATATAGGTAAACAAACATATAATAACATCAAATTTGAACATTTTCTTATCGGTCCTTGAAATGACACCATGAAATATAAATATTAGTTTTATACGTTTTCCAAATATGCTGAATAAAATTTATTTAACTATAAGCGTTATTCTACTTTAACAACATCAATGTATTGTCCTACAAACTTTAGCGATACTATAACACAATATTTAACCTATTGTCATTGTAACCCGCCTTATTATTATCAATCTTTTTTTCATCCATTGTAGTTGAGCCACCTAGCTAGCCCAAACACGTATCGTCTTGCCTTTAATACAAAATTCGATAATAATCGATTTATTTAGCTACTCATGGGTACACAGCCGATTACAATAAACTCAGAATCGCCTGTCTATGTCTGAAGGGTTTAATCAATTAAATATACATCATGACACCGTTAGATTCAGCAACAGTATTGTGACAATGTCAACACTACGATACACAAGGCTTTAATCGCCAAACACTTGTGCTTCACTACAAAATTCATCATAACCTATTTAATGCTATTAGAAAAGATTTTATATTACTATAGAGTGCACATAAGTTCTATAGGGATAACTCATCGTTTTAAGTGTCTTTCAAATAATGTCATATTTAGTTTAACATGTGACACCATGATTACAAAAGTGGTATTGGTAATTCATCCGCCATAATACTTATACATATTCTTAGGAAGCATGGTAGTTTTAGGTTGTTTCGATAGTGGCAAAATTTAAGATTTCAGCATCTGTCCGTGATTTTTGTATTGTTTTTTCATTCAGTTTCTTCCAGTTTTGAATTTATGTAGATCTATTTTTTTTAATTATACCACTTGATTAAGGTCTTAATTCTTTAAAATGTTTGCATATATATTACCAAATCTGACGCGACTAACGCATTATTTGGCACCCATACAAAAGCAACTCGATATTGATATTTTGTCAAAGCAAGCATCCTTTACGAGGCGCTGAAGAACAATCGAGAGCTGTAATGGACCTCGGTAAACAAACTTCAACAGACAAGAAGCCACTAGTTAACCCTAGGGTCAGTGTTAAATGTGATCTCGTCACCACGATATACCCGCTAATGCTATTATCGCCTTGTTACTGTCCAGCACACATTGTTGAATAATGAGTTGACGAGATTTAAGAGTCGCATTTTGTTCTAGCCAATCATGAATAATTGACCAGTTATTTAGAAATTGATACATCTTGATTGTATTCATTCATTCATACTTGCAATGATATAAAATACACATGATTGTAAGCAATTTGTAAACCATGAAAGCTTTTCTGTTGATGGCAATGTGTTGTAATAGAACATTTCCAATAATGTAAGCTGATTGTTTTAACTCTAAATAAAACAATATCTTATCGAAGTTGGTCATGCGTTTTTACTTAATAATAATTAACATTTAGCACGAACGATTTTAAAATTCCCATATGGCTAAGGGACATCTAAAATAGTATGATCTGGATATTGAATGTGGATGATATTGAAGCAATTTAGAAATAGTTTGTCAATACTATTACACTACATAGTTGGGTATAGTTGGGTATACGAAATAAGAAGAGCCTTAATTTTCAAACCTGAAATCAATTAATGAAATAATTATTTTATTAACATTTTTCATATAAATCTAATCAATAGTTTATCCATATTTTGGAATTACTCCAAAAACTATGCTTTTCTTACTACCAAACATAAGTATGGCACTTGATGCAAGATCTAGATAACATTTAAATAACTATTGAAATTGATACTTTTATGCATCAAAAAAGTTTAAATATTATGCATGATCAGCAATGGTGTACTAATTCTGCCGTGTTTTAAGCTCCATACTATTGAGAAATGTTACACGATACCATTGACAACCCGTGGAACAGTAAGTATACATACCGTTGTTAACTCTGACAGCCAAAGGGTGGGTGCTGGGTGTATAGGGAGTGACCGCTCGGACACTGTCCACATCGTCTTCGTATATCTCCTTTGACCAGTAATGACCATGCATTGACTTGTCATCGTCACATTTCACTTTCTTCACAAGGAATGACCTCGGCATCTTTTCGGATGTTTTTGATCTTACACAATCCCAGCTTTAATATCTTGTATACAGTACACTGGAGATATTGTTATTCATCATCTGTATCATACATGCCTTATCTATTTTATCTGGTACTGTCATCCCCTTAAGGCGTCTACTGTCGTCCCGTCTGACCATGGTGTTCTGAGGCTGGGAGACTATTGCAGCTTGACATCGTCTGTCCCCTTCCTACTGTCTCTCGTTACACCGGGTATATCAACACTGTTGCGTACGTTCACTCAATCACGCGTGCTCAAAGACAGACTATCATATAATGGGTTGTGTCTCCCCAGCCGTGTGAGTCTAGCTGTTGGTGTGTGTGCTTGTTTTGTCAATGTGTTTTGTTATCCATTCAGCGATGTAACGGGTGAATATTAACGTATATATTCTTTAAACGCTGTGAACCTAGCCATGTGTGCTTCAGCAATTTTTTCAAAACGTCCCGTTTATTACTTGGAGACTGGATGATGCGCCTGAGCGCAGCTTTAAATAGCTGACCCTTACCAATCATCGGGCACGCGCCGGCGAATCATAGTGAAGCAGGCATGATTTTTACCATGAATAATTGAGCCAGCGAACAATGGAGATAGCGGTGTCGCCTCTGACAAATACAAACAGTTACTATTATCCCATTGAGCGTTGTATGGATCGTTCTTAGCTTCAGTCATCTGCTGCTCCGTACAATCTCATTATTCTAATTGGGTAGCATCGTGCAATTTCTTGCGCCTGCGCACTGAAGAAGGATCCGCGTGCCTAGATGGTTTTAAACATTACGATGCCATCAGTAAAATTTAACACCCGGTTAATCAGACCGCCCCGACGACCGACCGGAGGATGGAGAGAGGGGATACCCGGACATAACACCTAAACCAGCTGATGCTCCGGAGTAGGAAATCCGTCAAACCTGGGACATTTTCATCACTTAATTTTGGGACGGGTAGATAAGAGAGAGATTTTTTCGGAAAATAGAAACAAACGAAATAATTTCATTGGAATTTCAAGAAAACAAAGGAAAAATTGTTGCAGGAAAAATTGACATAGAACCTTGTTTAAAGTAATAGAAAAAGTAGTATACCTGATAGGAAAAAACTGAACAGACGATTCTTTAACAAATTTTTTGAGAGCCGGGTAACAAAGAGTTTAGATAAAATAGTTTTGGTGCTGGGAGACTTTTGCAGCTCTATCAAGTTTGTTAGAAGATTCATTAAGGTATCAAGATTTGTGAAGGTAATTTCCTCAAAAATATACAAATGGAATTTGGAAAGATAAAGTGAAAGTATGATTAATACCCAAGAGGAATAAACGGAGCAGCCAACTATATGTTAAGGCCATTGGTACCTTGGTAACTAACTCAGAGATACAAAATGAAATTGCTTCGTACCAAATGGCGTTGACTCTTGTTTTTAAGAGACCTGAAGATCAACTAAGATTTTCCAATTTTTGAATGTCGTTTGAGTAGATCAGGGTACCCGGGTAGACTACTCTGTAAACTCTACTCTCAAAGAGTTGCCAGAGAAAAGTAAAATTAGGCATACCATACAGCCGACAGGTGTTTTCCGTTAAATCTACAAAAAATCTTTATTGATTCTTACTATAACATAATAAACGGCATAACAACATACCAAGGTAAAATCGATCTAGCAAAGAGAACGGCTCACAGATCGGTCCGACCACGAAAGTAAACTATTATACCTCTCTCTAAAACTAATATTGTGCGAATCAACTATCAATAATGGTTTGCATATGGAGAAGGCTTTTAAAACCAACACGAATTATGGCGCTATTTCCAGCAAATGATGACAGTCATCAAACTATCTTCACGAAATATTTTTGACAATAAACAAACACAAATTAGTAATGAAATTGACATCTATGATTTAATTGTTGAGGCGTTAATCAATCAATGGGTGTCGAATTCGAATAGTATGCATACACAGAAACCCATATTTCGAAAACAAACATTTCTTTTCATTGTGTTATTTTGAAACATGCCTGCTTAATTACAGTTTCTGCTCATTTGTACTGCTGACGTTAAACCGTATCAGCATGATATAATTAGATTGGTATCACTGCCTTCTTCACATTACGGCATGTTCGCCGGATAAGTTTACTGCGCATTATACATAGGGGTTATATGTCAACGACTGCTTACCGAGCATGCGCATGTTGTACATTGACGATATTAACACATAATTTTTAATGGAAATTTGGTCACTATAAAAAATACATTGTATACGTCGGAACCAAGATTTCTATTACATCACCAAATATTGTACGATATCTTGTATAACTACATTGTAGTGTTTGGGTTTCTTCATGAGATACACTGTATATTTCATCTTATTGCTCATGCTCTCTTATATTTAATCATATTTATCATAGCATATGATAAAGCATGAATATTCGACCATCAGATATCCCGTAAAGAAAAACTAAAAAAAGTGAAGGGTTTATGTAATGATATTGTTACAAGTCCTGAGTGATTTTTTTACGTATGTACCACGTCACCTTCGTCAGACATATGGCGAGGCAGAATAAGCACAAAAGGTCTAAAATTGCACGAGTTGTCTCAAAATGAAAGTCCAATATCGATGCTTAAAATAAATGAAATTTGTCGCATCATATGATACAAACAGAAGTCAAACGAATTAAGTTGTCTTACCAACATCAATTAACATAACAATGATATACATATATCATTGTCTTCTGTTTATTCCAAATTTAACTAAATCAAAACTCCTGGAAAAGTAGTGTAACGCTCAAGCATTTGAATATGATAATGTTTATCGCTTGCTTTAAGATAGTTCAAGAGAAAGCAACTCACCTTTCTACACATTTCTCGCCTATTTTATCATATTCAACGATGATGTGATGACTAAAAAGTTGCGGAGTAGATTGATATCACGTATAACTAGATAATTATAATTCAGATATTATATGTTTGCAGTACCTACACAATTCAAAATTAAATAGGCTTGGAAAAAACGCCGATATTTATAATATAAAAAGTATGGTTCCTTAGCATTTTAACAACAGTTGCTTAGTCAGTTTTTAGAGTATCATTATAAAATATTCCTTATCAGACAAAATATTTGCATGGTTATCGTAAGTTTATCTTTGAACTTCCCTTCTATTCGTTTAAGCTTTGATGTCACTATTTTTTTTAATTTTATCGGGGTATGAAAAAAAAATGTTTGCGAACTGTGTGAATCCGCGTAGTGGATTCTCACAAAAGTTTGCACACATTTTTTTTTTCAAAACCCGATAAAATTAGAAAATAGTGACATCAATACTTATAATTAATTTTATACTCTGATGAAGTATGTTTAAATGTAACGTTTTAATGGTTTTTCAAGGGATTCTTTTTTCCGAATCAATACGCAACGTCAATGTCTCTATTGTGACGTCACGATAACGTCGGGGTTTCGGGCCATTCTCGGGATTTTTTTTCGTAGTGGTATGCAAAAAAAATATTGACCAATCAGAAAGCCAGATTTGGTATGAAAACAAAGAAAAATTAATTATTATTGCTTAATGTGAAATTGATGATAGAACAAAATCACTGCACTCTATCCTTCATAACAGATAGCAGATTACAACATTGTAGAACAATTCAACAAAGAACAAATATTTTCGGACAACAATAACATATTTTTCAGGATCTTTTGTTTTCAATAATACAATGTTATACTCAACAATGATTAAGCCCAAAATAAATTTCCTGATTACACCACCCATGCAACATTTACTGCTAGAAAGCCCAACATGGTGCTAGCAGTTAAAATGTAAACACTAGTTTTACTTGTCTAAGACAAGGTTAGACATAGCAATAAACCTCTTTTGTAATTTAAATATTAATGCCTTGCCATAGAGCCTTGAAATTGATTCTAAATTTCATTAATTGTACAGATATAATCAGCTCATGTTCCTCGCATTGTGTGTCCTGGTGTGGTATTAGATTTGTTCGGCTCAGAAACTATGATTCAGAGTTCATTCAAAGTCTTCCTAATTCTGTAATGTTGTGATTGACACTCCACCCTGATTACTAACATTAGGTTTGAAACAGAAGACCTCCTGCCTCACTCTGACGTTCAGCTCGCTCTAGACACTTCGATTTCTGTACACATCAATGACGTTACGACTATTGGTTACATATATTCTGGTTATTATGATTATCAGACAAGGTTAAATGATATAATGGATTTGGTGAAGGTTAAAACATCAGAGATTCAAGAATACGATGCAAGTATTAATGCTAATAAAGTCTATATGAAATATAATAATTACGCTTTTATACGCATGCAATATAAATTCGTCAGCAAAATACATACGTAGTCAAATTCTCAATTAGTTTACAGACCACTTGATAATTTCCCAACTTAAACATTTTTAATTAATTCGGCTTTCACTTGCATGATTTAATTTGATGTATGTAATCAGGTGATCCCGTGACATTAGCGAGTCGTTTTGTATGTCATTTCGAATAGTTTGTCACTGTTCCGACGATATTGCCATGATACTCATTTCAATGAAATCTGAAAAAAAATCTTCATATTTTCACACATTTATGCAAGTTAGATTACTATAGTATACATTTGTTCCGTCCTGTGATACATCTTCAGTCTTACTACTAGTCGTCAAGCATATACTAGTTAAAGAGAATACCTGGTAGAACGATTTCGTTTAGTATAGATTCGTGTTCCGTATTGCATCTGGTAAAGACAACTTCACAGACACTCGAGGTCTTGTCCTCTTTATGGAAAATATGCGACAATGGAATCACAACATATAAAGCCTTTCCATTTCCGACGACGTTGTCTTATAATAATTGTGAGTAAATAGAAATCTTTGTTTTCGAGCATTAGTGAAGTCAAATTAAGTTGTCCAAACAGCACATCTTAAAATTTAGTTTTATTGAAATTTGATTAATGTGAAGACATTTGATAGAAAAAAAATATAAATTTTAGTTATTACTTTCGATGAATATAAAGGATTTATTATATATATATATCTGCTTAAAAAAGAACCTGCTGTACCTGATGGTTATGTGTATATAATCCTAACGGTTTCACTGTTAAAGTAGAATTTTTATCATTGTCTACCCTATTGCTTGCTCTCAAGAGAATCTTCAAATGATTCCAACCAGAGTTAATATCCAAATTGGTTCGTTGCTATAAGACTTTCCGACATTAAGTATATATGTTTGTTCACTTAAAGACATAAACGAGTTTCAGTATATGTTATAAATGTAAAATTTCCCGTTACCGTAGTAATGGTTAACATTAACACCTTATAGGTTTAGCTTTGAGTTCTACCACTGACATTTGTTGAAAGGCATTTTAAATGTCATTCAACAAGTACAGTGATTTTGTGTATATAATATAATTTCATATAGTAAGCAATATATGCATGGCGTTACTTGTAAATAATTATATGATTAAGCTGATGTATTGTTGGTGTCAATTTATGCTGGTATATGATATACATTTTAACATACTCATCTGAAGAAAAACATAACATTTTAACAAGAAGAAAGGTTTTTTAATCAAATTAATCAATGGAAAAAACTTACCAGAATGATATATTTGTTAGTTATGTATGTGCGTTATTAGTCGTATGGAATATCCGTTTACATGGAATTATAAACGACAAAGTACTTGAATTCTGATTTTTGTACCAACAAACCTCTTTTTTCAAAACTAATATTCTATTGATCAAAATCTTATTAAAGTAATAAAAATTTAGCATAAAAGTAAGCACAAAGAAGAATGCACAAATTCATAATTATTGCTGCATCGAAGGATTACATAACATGCAATTAGCGTTATCATATCCTAACCAAATGCGCTAAAATACAATAACCACTACACTGAATATGTTTACAGTATAAGACGGAACTAATCAATAAAATAGATCGGTTAGATATTATAGATCTGTTCTATAGAATTATATTTTGTAAAAATTGTTGTATTAAAACTTCTAAAGGGAAAAGTTCCAAAGTGCATTATTGAAAGCTCGATACATAGAATATGAACATATATATATGTGTATTGACACTCTTAGATGCACTTCTTATGAAATAATGCCAAGTTGATTCTTAAGTATCTTTCATTTGCAGTGACGAAATGAAAAAAAGAAATTGCGCATAATTATAATAATTATAATCAATACATTGTCGTGTTTAGGACGAAGTAAACAAAGAAAACATTGCTGTGTATAGATTAACTGAAAAGAAAATATCGAATAAATTGTATACACTAACACCTGTTGTAGGGGAAAACACAGGTATGTCAATAACAGTGGGGGATCGTTCAATAATCTCGTTAAGGTATGAGGTTCGTGCTGTGACGTCATAATATTTGTTAGCGTTAACCTGATTCGCGATTATCCTATTAATGTGCAACAAGCGAGCTGCAATACAAAACACGTAGGGAAGATCAATTATTGACAGACTACGACAGTGCAGGACTACGTGCATACGAGACAAAATTGGATGGTGTAAAATTCACTGTTTTGATTAATAATGAAACCAAACACCTGTTAATATGCGCTTTAGTCGTCAATCCGTTTTATATTAGGCGGTTAGTTATAAAGAGACTGTTCAGGCTCGGCTTATGCTAGGCAGTGCAGATAGCAGGCAGAACGCTCTCGGTAAGGAAACGGCAGATGGCACGCTTAGGTCTAGAACAAGGCAAATGTTTAACTTCGGTGGATTTCAATTAATTTCATATGATTTTCAATTTTATAACACTCTGTCATTTTGTTCCAAATCGTTTGATTCCTAGCTCTGAAGCAACACGCTTTTTGAGGCATTGGGTAGCATAAGGGGTTTAAACCAAATTGAAACATTGCCAGAATTTTGCGGTTATCGTATCATTGGGGAATTGTATGATCAAGACAACAACGTGTCGATGAAGGATAGGCCCAACACAATTAAAATTACTGATTTCTTCCCCTTTCAATAGTATCAAAACATTGCAAACAAAACAAGACATCAAATCTTTTTGCCAGCAATGTTCTATATCTTTTAATATTCGGAGTCGATTGTAAGTGTCTATTTGCAAATGTCTACACAAGAACACATTATAGTTACCTACATTGATACCAAAGGAGCAATTGTTCCCGGGAATAAATCTAGCGATCCTGCTAAACTGATAAATCACAAAATAACGCCCAGACACAAGAAAAATAGATAAAGTTCTATAACGACATAAGATACATCAAACTAATCTTTTTAGTTTTTATGTTTGTTTTATTGTGAATTACTGTGGACGATATCTAATGATCAAATAAAGTGTTCACAAAAGGACATTTAAATAAACAGTACGGATTGGGATAGTCCATGTAAGACTACTTCGAGGAGATGTATGATAGGACAGAATGTCGTTTTTACTCACTCGGGTTTAATAGTCTAGTGATTCTAGGAAATAAATAGACCACGCATCAAACCTGGAGCAGCAGGATGGTGTAGTTTTTGTTTCAATACGTAAATTTATACAACTTTGATCACTGCAAAAGTCTTATGAATTCAACAATGGGAAAACTAATTACCATTAAATGATAAAATTAAGAAAACGAATAGGTTGAGACAGAATTTATATACAATATTATTTAGCAGGAGGAATAATTAGATGGATAAAATTTACTTCGATTGCCAACATAAAAGTGAAGTGACATTTTGACAAGTAGTTTAATCACATAATTACTCTATCTCTGATCACTATTATTAATAGTTTATTGGAGTATGAATGCCGATGTCGTTTATATTCTTGTTCACTTTCTATTTTATGTCTTTTTAATGCTGTTTACCGGTACTTGATATAATAATGGTACAACTCTTATCTAAAACATCAAAACTCCTAGTCCCTAATCACGTTGTATTCTCTGATAAAAATACAATAGTTATAATATGACAATTATCAAAAGAACATCGAAATAAATGCATCATATGTACTTGTATTGTCATATCATAACGTTTTAATTCGATAAAAGTTTCATGAAAAATACTTTCCCGATTTTAAGAAAATAACAAGATATTTAACTTACGTAATGTATTGCCTGCATTGGTATATTACTTAGATTAGGATAACCGGTAATGCAACACAAACTGTTTACATATGCGACGAAAAGAAAACTAAACACTTTTCTATGGTCGTGCAGTTGCACTAAACTAAAATACATAATTTTGTCTGTTTTCAACAGTTTCAATTTCCATTGAATGACAGGTTTTAAATTTTCAATGTGTTTGCAATAGTGAAATCTATCTGACGCACAATCAGTTGGCATGACTCGCTTTTGATGCAACTGAAGTGTTATTCATTTTACCACTTTGTAAAAATAAACACACACACAAAAAAAACCATGTACTTGCTTAAAAGCATTTGAATTTGGTCGTGTGGTGTGCATCACTTACGTGAAGTGCCTTTTCAGGTAAAATTTGTTGCAATGGGGATATAACAAATGGGTCAGTGCTATTAAGGTGAAAGCTCACATTGTGTAATTGAATGAAGTGCTAAAGATTCTCACTGGTTCAAACAGTTGGGTTTCCTCCATTCATTGTGTTGAATTTAGATTGCCATTACATCTGTACGCATTTTCATCTTTATCCAATAATAAAACAAGACACTTTATCATACTTTCAATCTGAATGAAGGTTTCATAACAATTCAGTCATGGATAATTAGGATAAAAAATATATTTGTGGTTTGTTTAGAGTTGCATGTGTATATTTCTGCAAGTTCTAACCTCAAAATGCATCAGCTCGACGGGACTACACAGAAAAAGAATTAAAAAACAAACTTTATGTAAGATTTAATGGCAAACAACATTCCACATCGTAAATCAAGCATTTTTTCTTTGGTAATATTGTCAATTATGTACTCTAGTGAAGACATTTGCATCCAATATCATAAAACTTGATGTACTGCAATCGCTTGCAGATTTATGACCTTGATCTGATACCAATAAATCAACCATATTAAGAACGCGGCATTTTACTCAGTACAGAGAAAATGTTACAGGTCTATCGAATGTGCATGTTGCTTCATCAATTGGTCTGTGCTGTAAACCATGTTTTTATTGCGTAAGTTTAAATTTCACGTTATTTGCAAGTGATTAGATATCGAAAACAAAACAAAACCAACTGTACAATTACATCAAGAATCGACTTAGAACTATGAATAAAGGTATATGATTTCACCAAAAAAAACCCGTTATTTTTAATGTATAACTGAAAAACGAATTTGATAAATTTGTAGTCCGACAGTTTTCACCATACCGTCGATTCTATACTGATCATAAACAAATCCTTAATTAACAAAAACAAGAATAATTTGACTCCTTTAAAAGGGCCATATTATATTTCACTGAGCTGCCCATATTCTTAAACACTAAACGGTAAATCAGTTTTGCAGTTTTCTTAACAATCGCGACTGTTACACATATTATTATTCCCTAGAAATTCAACTGTCAAAATTACTCCTATCTGATCTTCTTTTTACTACAGGCAATGACTTACATTTCGGCGAGATCTAACCTTTCAATGCATCAGTTCGAGATGACCACAAAGAAAAATATCCCAAAAGACTTCATCAAAACTTCCACAGCTAATAACATTTCACATCATAAATAAAGTATGTTTTCTTTTACAATTTGGTAAGTTAAGTAATGTACCCTGGTTACCTCGATCTGAAGCCAATAAGTCAACCATATAAAATGAATGCGCCATTTTATCAGGTGTAGAGAAATGGTCAGAATGTCTGTCAAATGTACTCATAATCACACGGGGTTTTCCGTGTGATTTGGAACAGATCAGAAAAACCGCAGTGAACATGTTTCAAGCTGGTACTAGTACATTAATTAGGATTATGACTTATGATACATACTTAAACCAAAAAGGCTGTAATTTTTAATATGTAAATCTAAAACTGATCGCTATTTGATCATTTTGTAGTCCTGAAACTTATCAATTACTGATCATAAACAAATTCTATACAAATAACAAAAACAACAATAAATTGACTTCTTTAAAAGGGTCCTCTTATGTCATCCTTATTCTAACACAGGGAAATCAGCGAAATATTTCTTCGATGATAACCTAGATTAATTAGTGAATTTTACCTTTGTTTGGTGTTGAAACTTATCTTAAACGTCATCGAGATAGATATCTTGACGTAATAATTGTTATTGATAATTTTTAACTGATGTTTCGGAACCATACTGGGCATTTAAAGGCACAGTACCTTTCCGAAATGGCTTTTTAAGTTTTAAAATGGGAATGTAAACGATCAGTTCACCATGTCGTTTGAATTCGCCACGATTTTCAACTTCTGTCTTAAATCATTTTGGGTTAAATATCTGTGCGTCTGACTGTCAAAATAACTTTGTCGACTAGAGGTATACCAGTCGAAATCAGCCATGGTGCCCTTACCTTAACGCATGAACTGTATAGGGTCCTTTGTACCAATCCTATTAGCAACACAAAGTCTTGTATCGTCATTAGGAGCAACAAGTACATTGTATTAGATACTTCAGCCAGCAACAGTTTTGAGATTATGAAACTATCACCAAATCGTGTCTTTTGACTTTATGGTTCGATTTTTATCATCTCCCTTGACCTATAACTAGTCCTTTTCTGTTTTGTACAAGACGTTTATAGTGGAAATGTGATGTCTGTCTCCCTAATGTGTAACATTTTACAGGTTTTGCAATTTGAGTAGATTGTAAACAGGGAGTCTTTAAGTCTTAAGAGCAATGACCTGCTCTTTTAAAGCATTTCTCAGATATAGCTTAAATTGATGTCATACTCTCTTTCTGAATATTTACTAATACAGGTATTACTTATCTTACCAAAGGAAGATTACAAGCGTATGTTTACCGCCAAACTGTCATTGTTTCATTAATTTTAGTCACATCTGTCCACAAACCCCTATTCAGCACTAGTACTTTAGGGTTGTCGCACGGCGTCATTTCTCGGCTATTTTTTAGAAATTCATTATTCTTTTATCTTAATCTTAAAAAGGGCGACATTGATGAAAAATTTGTTTTTTTTAGCAAACTATTGTTGTTTCGGACAGAAGTGTATGTTTGTATTGCAAAATATCAACTGAATCAAATGTCTTAAGTGTTCCAATTAGGATAGCTTGGCGTTAATTCATATTCCTGTTTCCCTGACTTTCGTGACCAATGTTGTCTATCGATAATACATTCTTGAGTTCGAAAGACATATAGGTTGACCTCATTTGGAAATAATATGTTTCCTGATGAATGTTGAGATAATTACGGTGTTGCGAATACTGTCTTACACAGATTCTAATATGAGTGTACCTTGAACCGAATACGGCTATGATCTAAGTAAAACAACATATATTTTAGTGGTAATCTTGTTTTAACGCCAGACATTTTGCGTTTAATTATGAGTGTACTAATTGTATTATCTGTATAGCGTTAGTACAGCAAATATTTCGAATGCGTGAATTATCATTTTGCTGCTCAAAATAAACTTTATGCTAAAATTTGGTGGCGCCAAAATCAGTACGTATTGCAGAATACTGCGACTTTTAACGCTTAAACTGACAGCAAGCTCTTCTTAAGACCGTGATCCTACTTGTATAAAAGTCTTAAAAGAAATCTATAACAATTAATATAAGAGCTGAGGTAGTCTCGGTCATAAAGAAGTTTCTACCAGTGTACCAAGGCTCTTTCATCTAATATAACAGCACCCTGTTACTCTAGGTTTTGGACTATGGTTTAGATTATACTGATCCGTACTTCAAGCGAATATTTCAAATAAACGGATTGAGCAGAACTTAAGACGAACGCTGAAATTCATCGTGTTTATTACAAAAAATAATACAAAATTTACAATAACGAAACACTGGTTCTATAGCAACTAACAAATTGTCTAGAATCAAAGTCTATTCAACAAAATCAAATAAACTGCGGAGTGACGAATGTGATCAATTTTGCTCATTGAATTGCACATCATAATTATTAGAGCACTAAAAACTAAAAGTATTTTTTCTAGCGTCTCCACAAATTCAGACTTTGGATATCTTAAAAAATATATTTATAAATCTTGCTTTTGCACTTTTTCATGATTTCATTGACGAAACTTGCACACACGTTTTTAAAAAAGGTCATTGTTCAAGCTTCTGTTCAAACAAAACCATCTTGCAAGAATTCCTGACATTGCACTTCTCTCCTCTCGAACACAGTCATCTCAAATTAACTTTCTTGCACACGTATACGCATTACATTCTAAGAATCTAACTGATTTCTGACAAAGAATATTTGCTATCCTATTTGCAATGCAAACAGATTCCACTTTAGCTTCAACTCCTGCAATGCAAATCTGAACTTAAGATTGCTCGATTCGTCCTAACGAACAAACAAATGCTGATGACGTTGTTATTCATGGGTTTTTTTTTAACTTTGAAGCAAATTTGGTATTGTTTGAACGGCTGAATAAAACTGATATCGTGTTTGTATGAAGCGCCTGTCTTTTCAGTTATTTCTATTTAGCTTCAATCAACTATTATTTGACTATTATTATATTCCAATTATATAAACAACGAATTTCCCTTCCACAAATTAAGCTACATGTGCTTTCTTCTGCAGATAATTAACGCCTTGATTGTAGTAGATGATACATGTTAACCAATACTAAAACCCATTTTTGAAATATTTAGAAACAAATGTACAAATACATAAATTTAAATCTACATATAGAAAAGAGAAAAAGTAGGGAATTGAACTCTTCTTACCAATTTCAATAAACAATTTAGAATGTTACAATACATAGATTTATGTATAAAATAGAAAGATAGAAAGATCGGTAAATACGAACAGATGCGAGAATAAGCATATTAAACAAAACGTTTATATGAATATTGCTGTTCATGTGCAGATACTGCAACTGTGTCACTACCAAATTTTCAAATTTTAATTGCAATCTAACAGTTTTTCTATTTTTTTTAATTTTTTTTTTGAAATGCAATAGTACTCTTATAAACTGAAATGATTTCATCAACTATACAATGTACTTGCAAAATTAACATATCACATCGACTACTTTTAAGTCATAACTACAAATGTATACACAAAAAGCATCCTAAAAGGTAGGAACAAACGTTATCAGCTAACGTCTAGTCAATCTGAATGTATCATTCCTACAAAATAACTTACAGTCTTAAAGAATGCAATTACAAAAAAAAAAAAAACAAAAAAAAACGTTTTTTAAACAAAGGCTTGAATACAAACTTCTTTACAGTTACTGAACAAAGACCATATAACTCCTAATCAAAATAAATACAGATAACGTTTTTCAAATAATGCCATGTTTGGCATACAGATGAAATTGTTCTTATTGATAAACTAAGTAAGATATAACATAACTATGTTCATTGAGCTCATGTATTGTACATTTTAATGAACATTGGATGACCAATCAACGAAATTAAACACAATATGAGACAAATTTTGTCAATGAAATATCGTGAATATCCCTTTGAAATAGTCTGCACAATAATGTTCCCTTGGAAATTAGTTATAATGTATATAGAGAAATCATATAGTCATACAATAACAAAGAATTAATTTTAATTAGTTGAGGGAAAACATTTCATAGTGAACTTTTTATGCTAAAGGGTCTTTAACTTCAATGACAAATGCACTTCCAGTTGTCATATGTCTGCTATATAACCAAATCTTTACAAACAGATCTAAACTTAATATAACTTGCAAACATTCGTTGGATTGGTTAGTATTTAAAACAAATACAACCACATTTATACCCTCATCCACACACGCTCATAAAAACGTCCATCTTTTCAGTGATAACAGAAATACTGAATTACGATACGACACAATAACTTTTATTCAAAATGGATGAATAAAGATGAAATGATTTCTGTATGAACAAATGGCGAAAGTGTTCTTCCTGTGGAATCCACAACTGTTCCTGAACAATTGAATGCGTACACTTCAAATGTTTTTCACTGTCTGTTAATGTTTTTTATCTGATGACTTCCATTATATACAAATGTTATAGGCCAATGAGCCTATACAATCTATGTCTGTGACAAGTTTATTGTCACCAACTGTCTCCGTCCTCTGGCCATCAAACAGCATGTTTAGTTGTAGATGAAGTTAAACCTGAAAAGACAGAAAACATAAAATTGGATCAATTTTAAATAGGAAAACTAACAAACCAAAGACAGTGATGTTGAGAATGTGGTCACTATGACAGGGAAAATACATCATTAGTGTGGCATGTCAGATGAAATGTCTGCATTGAAAAAGAATACAATAAAAGAAAGGTGAGAAACGTCTTACATTTCTTTTGTGTGTTCAAATGACACATTTTTATCTTTGATTAACACATAACATGTTTTAAGTAAAAACATGCTTTTGTTCAAAGGATACTTTCTGTCTCCGAGCAAAAAATAGCATTTTATAAACAAAACCAATTGGAGAACAACTGCTTCATATATTGACTGTTTCTAAAACGTCTGTTGTTGATTAGTTAAGAATATCGGCGAAAATAGAACAAGGGGAAGCATTCAAGCAAAATTTGCTTATAACGTCTAAACAAATAAGGGGAGCATATATAACAACAAGACAAACTCATTGGTTTCAAGTCTAAATACAATATTCTTTAGAATGCTAATCAGGACCCTTCTTTAGGGATAACTCTATATAGGACTACCTGCTTACAATGACCACTTTTTGTGTCTATATTGCAAGTTTAAACTTCATTTTGCCCTGTAAATAAAGGCCTTTTGGCCAGGAAGATCGTGTTCTCTTGGTCTTTCCTGTGGTCTTCAAAAAGTGATACTTTATATACATATATCAAACATATATACCAATGCATGTCATTCTGATAAATCTTTTGCATTGACGAACCCTGAGTTATATATGATTTATTATCAAAGTTCAATTCAGTTCCTGATTACGTATTTTTCAGTAACCAAAGTGAACATTTCAACTTTATTGTGTACTTTAGGTAATAAGAACAGAATTTAAAGACAATGAACATTGTAAAAGGCAAGATGACTGTTGACAAATGACAGCCATTAGAAGATAACTTCCATCTTTTGACATCATTCAATATCATTTAGGTTGGTAAACGAGAACCCATTGGGCTTGATAATGCTTAACTTTAGCTAAATCCAAGTAGCTATAAATGTTGTGTGTATGCCATAGCGAACGCCATAGTCTACCAATAGATTTTAACTGTGGCCAAGGAGGATTAATTGGGGAAGCCGTAAAACATGGATAAATATTTCATTGTAGAGTTTTATTGGTGTAAGAATGAAAATAGATTAGCTACAAAACAATTAATGCACAACAAATTCGGAAAAAACTGTTGGAAAGTTTATTGTTGAAACGGAGGCAACCCGAAATGTCCCCACCTGTGCGAGAATCAGAGATACTGACAGGCTCATAAATTTTGTAAAGTCTTTGCTCGTTGCACAATACACTTTCAAGACAATTTCATGAAAACAGTATGAGGAATACAATTAGCTCACATCAAATTCCTGTAAAACTTTGGCTGTAATGAGGGCTGATGGGCATAAACATCTTCCTGACAACCCATTACATCGTACTCAACAATTCGGACGACTTTTTTCCAATCTCGCTTGGCAAGAGGCTTCATTGTGTTGGCCATTAAAGTCGGTCTCCACTGTTGGGAGTGAAGTAAAGAAGGATATATTGAACAGGCTTAGGACCCATGAAAGAAGTGATATGGGCGCTTTAACAGCTGCTTGGTCTGAACGGCCATCGCAGGATCGCCAGTCTGACCTTAAATTACAACTTTTAATTGATCTTCAGAGTTTGCAGTTTCGAATGTTCTTGAAAAGAGTTTGCCATGAACCTTCCCTTAAGAATCGTAAAATCAGTTCTGCATATATACCTCTCCAAACTTTGATGTTTTTTTCTGAAAGATCATATTGCTTAACTGTGATTTCTCGTAACTTCAGAACTATTAATGTTGAATAAACAGTGACCTCATTTTCAGTACATTGTACATAATACCATCAAGTACTCCAATGTTATTTTTTTTTATAAAAAATGAACTCAAAGAATCAGATCGAAACAATGAACAATATTCCTGGATTTAGTCATTATTGTGTTTCTTTGGCAACAGCCAATTTTCTGTAAGAAGAATCTGTCTCAAATCCAATGACCTGTACTAAAGATCATGAAACATTCTGTAGTCTAACACAAATTTTGACTAGACAATTAAAGATAATGTCCAAGACAATTTCATGATCTTTAGGCCAGGTTTCTTGACTTCCCACTCACAACCCAATACTTGTTCACGATTAAAACATCAGTATTTGAACTTTAAAGTGGTTAACAGATAAGTTTTATTTCAACACGGAAGACACAACCCCAAGCTTACCAGACAGTTTATTGCTATGTGAAAATGGTTATTGAAAGAATATGAATCCTATTCCCCCCGTGTGACACTTTGATGAGTAATACTTTTGTAATGAAAACATACATCTACCATACAAATTCAAGTGCTATGTAGCAAGCTCGTAGAGACCAAAGCTAAAAGACTACAACACATCATTTAAAGTTATATGTGCCGTATTTTTCATAGTCACGAATCAAGAAGAGCTTTTAATATGTTATTAAACACCAAAAGTAACCAGCAATTTGAGAATTACAATACTTTCAATGTATAGGTTTTACAAGAACAAAAGAGAGCTGAAAATGATTTTTGGCAGTACTGCCAAAAATCATTATATTAACGTCTTCAGTGTAGTGAAATGAGTACATACGGTCAGACCATGAAGCCATATTGTTGTCCACACTTTCATTGCACATTTTTACAGTATTATTAGTAATTGTAAAGTGATTTCTGAAGGTATGTTTCCTTCTAAACGTGTATAAGGCATAAAAAACAAGAATTTCACTGTGCATAACCTATGTGTTCCAACTAACGTTTATAAGGCATTATATTGGTTTGTTGTCTGTACTTTAACTACATTTGAATGATTTTCACAGTTTTATTCATTAAAACTTATGGTTTTAAATAGATAATTGAAGAAAAAATAACATGTCCAAATTTTCGGTCAGTTACGGCACATATAACTTTAAGTCAATGCTATTCTTGTCTTTGCGTATTTGGCTTTAAAGAAGCTCGATATATCTGGGATATCATAATAGTGTTATTAAGATTCTATATGTTCAAATACTAACATGTACGAGACTGCAGAAAGCTCAGTTTCTTGCATGTTGACAAAAAACAGAATGTATAGTGGATATGCCACAAAGAATTTGATTTTGCAGATAATATTGTTAGCAAGCCTTTTCACATTTCGATACAGCAATTAAAACTGGACTCAGTATGGTGTTTAATACTTGTATGATCTAATCTGTTGCCCAAAACACGAGTCGGTCGATTGTTAATTGGTAGTTTATCTGTATACCGGTGAGTTATTCTAGCCACTGAACCCTTAGGGAGCCACAATATGATAGTGTACATGTACTAGGCCTTCAATCAAGGTAATTACCTCCCTTTGTATCTGGCCCCTGGTGTATCATTTATCTTTCTAACCTTATATCTACATTTCCGTGGTGAAATCGGGGCACCCTGATCTCTAAACCTGACACATGCAGGACTAGATCACTTTCAACAGATCATTTGATTTTAATCTTCTTTCTGAATTTTTTGCAAGATTTCTCAATTGTGTGTTTTGACTTTTGTCTCCAAAAAAGACAATGGTAGGGGTAATGTTTTTTATCTAACTTTATTTTGAAGTCACTGATATATCATGACAAATGATCCACCTGTTTCAATTTCACATTTTCTGGTGAAAATGCGACATTGAGAAATCTGCAACCCCTACAAGAACTGGAGAAAGACCATCTTATTTCACATCCATTCTAATCAACATGCAGTTCTATGGCATCTTGATTTCTTTATCACCACAAAAAATGGGGAATCAATTGAAAAACACTTCACATTAATCTTTAATTTATTTTCAAATTCCTAAAAGTTTAAAACTGTGAATCTTCAGCCAGATATTATATTTCTAAATAAACAAATCTTAGTCTGATATTTGAGCCAATATTTGTTCTTTTTAAAGCTGCAGCATCTTGAATGCACTTATCATAAATTCCATTTTTATTTCTGGAAAAAAAATCCTAAACATAAATATTCAATTTCAATTCCCTCAAATAAATACTTAGCCATGTTGAGCCATAGTTATTTTGACATTCAAAATCATTCAATTCAATGTACAATAGTTAGTACATTTCGTATCATTTATTCAGGACTGCAATTTGATTTTCAAATCCTTTTTAATTTTTATATATTTTCAAACCTGCAATTAAACCACTGAAACACATAGAAACCTATAGCAGTCAATATAAATTGGAAATATTTTCAGTAAGGCATTGCGATATGTCATTACAAATATCTGAAAGTGCATTATATAAATGAAGATTGACAGTCAACAGGAAGTGGATACATATATGATATGTGACCTTGCCTTACAAGTCTGTGACATAGTACGTACCACCCAATAGCCTGCCGAGCAGTTATTTAGGGATTACACTTCCTAATTAAACCGGAATAAAGGGGAATCAAATATGTTGCAGTAAATTTTAAAAGTACAAGTCGCCAATATAATACTGTCATACTAACTGTAGGTGTTCTGTAAAATTTATTTCGAAGTTCGAGAGTAAAAAAATAATTCATTTTGATGTACAGGACAAAGAATATCATGATACTGTCAATAATAAGTTTTCATAACATATAGGAACATGAATAACAGATAAATCTCAGCGTTGAAAAATCTCATTATAAACATTTATTTTTGTTATGAATAATGAAATTTGGAAGGACATCGCGATCTAAAAGACCTATAGCGGATACAATGCTGGTATTGTTTGTCCTGTTGGCACAATGCAAGGGTACGCAATCAACCTGTATGCAGTCTCCTAAACTCTTGAATAATGGTGATGCCACGAAAAGCGACCAGCTTTATGACCCGCTAAAGTAGTATTAATAATCCTATCACCTCTTTTAGCCTGACACTTCAGTAATTCTTCCAATCTGGTTCAATGAAAATATGGCCTGTTCCAGCACATTCATTTTTCACACTAACATGTACCTATCCATTATTCATTGGGTAAAATTACAAAACTCAACACGGGCACGTTGGACTGTCATTGGCTCCATGGGGTGCCGCATCATTAACAGTATATAAGGCTTCTTGACATTTTACAATGGTTTCACTGCACGATTTAGGCCATTCCTGAAGGTGATCATTTCACTTATTCTGAAGTCCTATCTCAAACAATAATTCTTAAGTTTAATTTTTTTTAACATTTTGATTTAATTTTCACTACTTTTTTTCTTCTTTGAAAAATGATTGCATGAATATTAATTACATTTGTTTCTTTAACTTTGAAGCTTTTTAAAAAATATTTTTAAGGTGAAACTTCTCAAAAACTTTTGTTGAAAAATGATCATTTTTGATGACACTGACTCTATGATGGATAAAAGTCTTGTTTTTTTATACATTGCACATTATGCATATTTAGATGAATACATACCTGCAGTAAAGAAATCACTTTATTATTACTAATACCAGTAATACTGTTAAAATATGAAATAAACTTGTAGACCACCATTCCTTTTCATGATCTGGTTTGATGTACTGACATTTCACTTCACCATTTTCAGCTCTTATTTGTACTTGTAAAACTAAAAAAGAGCCCTTTAATTTGCATTGTTTAGTATGAATGCTTGCCATCAATGAAATCTTTCGAAACTCAATTAATCAAAAAGCTTTATCCTAAATATTGTTCAAAACTGTTTGAATATTCATTGACTTTTCTGCAAAACCACTGTACTTACATTTACGAAAGTTGTACAAAACCCAAATATTTACCCATCACTGAATGAATAGTATTTTAAACCAATGATTCCAATCAATGAACCACACATCAAAAGTTTAATGCTACTGGTATTTGAGAATCAAAGGGAATATTTACCCAAATCACCAATAACACCTATATAAAGACAAGCTCCTCAAACATGGCTAGTTGATTGGGGACAATATAGGAACATTCTGACAAGGCTTCAGCACAATATATCGTTCAAGGATGATTCTCATCAGCACCTTACATAAAGCAACTTTAAGAATCCCAAAAGTAAATGTACTAAATTATCATTTTGAGACAGAAATTTTTCTATGCATAAAAAACCCCCAGCAAATTGAAATGGAAAATGTGGGGGAAAATGTAATAGGTAAAATGTCTGCCACACCACTTTGATTGTACATAAAGGTGTAATGTTGTAAGCAATATATTTATTCATTAGGTTTTGTTGCACAAAAACCTCTGAAAAAAGGTCACTTTCAAAATCCTGGATTATATTTTGTCTGTCAGCTCACTTTCAAAATCCTGGATGAACTTTTTGTATTATAACCAGTGCAAGAATACTATTTAGGAAAAACTTGAAATGTCAATGATGGAAATGTTATAACCAGTGCAAGAATACTATTTAGGAAAAACTTGAAATTTCAATGATGGAAATGTTATGTATGCATTTCAATTTGAGACTATCTTATCTAATTATTAGGACAAATATCAGGACTTATATTGTTACATTTCCTGTACATTAAACTCTGTAACTGTTTATAAATTATAAATAATTCAAGTCAGAATGTTACAAAAATTTTATGATTTAATTTCTAGTTCATGCTTTACCAAAAAAAAAAAAAAAAACAAGATAAAATGAAAATATTTGTTTCAATGAAACTGAATTCAAAATTACTGAAATTTCTTTATTTGTCTGAACATCAGCAAAAAGCAGGTATTTAAACATTTCGTTAGGAAGTAAACTATTCTGAATTTTTATATTTACCCAAAAAAGGTATTTTAGGCAACATTAGTCACCGACCTTTGGTCTGAAAATTTTCCTGTTTGAATCTTAAAATGTCCGAATAAATTGTTTGTGATTTTTAAATTTTCCTTTCGATCTAATTTTTGTATAAACTTCATGAAAAGAGATTTTTCCATATGTTCATGTATCTTTTTAATCACATCTGAATCTATTTGGTACCATCAATTTATTGCTTTCAGTGGTTTTTTAATGTTTGAAAATATGCAATTTCTTAATGAATTAGCAAAATAAATAATTGATGCAAATTGAACTTCAGCAATAAATTCATGCAATGCAACCTACAAATATATTAAATGACACTTTATCAAAACAAATCTGCTAAGAAATCAATATAAACTCATTTATTTGCTGTTAGCATAGAATAATGCGACTCAATTTATAAGCTTATCCATTTAAACAGTAAACGGCTGCATGCCGTGAAAGTAAAGTGTATACAGACAGCGTCTATTGGGTTTGTAGGCTGTATCTGTGGCCTTCAATAGCCGTTAACAATAGCCACAAAACAAACCCAACCTTCTCCATTGCAGGTGGCTGATACACATAGGCATCATTTAAGGGCCTAAATCAGTATGTGTCCAATTTCTATATAATTCCCATTCATAATTCGCCCAATGTGAAATGTTTGCCTTTTCTTTAGTTGTTTCTGCAATTCTAATAAGCAGCTTGCATACTCCAATTGGGCAGCATTAGCATTTAATGCTCTAGAAATGTATGTAGTGGGATGTCGCTCTAGGAAACCCTTGAATAAAATGGAATAAATTCAAATGCAATTTACAAAATAATAAATACAGCACAATGGCAAATATCAAAAGAAGTTAAAAGAAAGCAGGTGGCCAATTGCAGAAAAAAATCATTTCATTTATTGACAAGAGAGAAAAGAATCATTTATATCATTGAATACAAAAAATTTCATGCATTTCCAATTGAAACTTGAGGTTTCTATGGATCTTGTTTCTATAGAGATAGCCGTGGCCCTTTAATCTAAACAAAAGTACATTTAGGAACATCTTCCTTCTAAAGGTCAATTAAGGCAATCTTCATCTGAAATGGCATCTAAGGACAAGCCTGCTCATCAAACAAGTCATTTAAGGTCAGATTTATCACAAAGGTCACCCCAGGACAACTCTGGTCGGTTGGTAAACCTCAATTATACACAAATCTTAAAGCCATATTTTATCAGCTACTGCCTGGAAAGACCAGTGGAAATTAACTTAACTGCGTATTATATATGTACTAAAAAAGTTCAATTTATTTTCCTAGGGAGACGTCTGATCTCAGAATTACATTTTATGTTCAATTGATCTGATTAAAATGAAAGTCAAAAGTACAATCAGGTTAAATCTCACCCTCTTTTTACTACACATTCGGGTTAATAATTCTTAATCATTTGTTACATTATCATTTAATTACAGAGAGAAATAAATTGATGGAAAATTACCAAGTGAAAATTTTCGGTAGGCTTAAGCTTTATCTACATTAAAGACATCAAAAGGCTAATATTATATCATATACCAATATATGAAATGATATATATTTAGATATTATCTTTACATTCAAACCTTTATTTTTTTGCAGATTTTATGCATAGCTTTTCTTCAAATGATTAATAATAAAATAACATGCTGGAGTCCTTTGAACAATATTCACCAGCTACAAATGTAGGTATACAATGTAGATCTCATTTGACACTTCGAATATAGGTTCAGATTTATTCTTGCACAACCTTCAGCTAATACTAATACTTCAAAGAATTAAAATGATTCAGGGACAATGATAAAATAGGTAAGTATTTTTGTTATTTAGATGTCATTTTTTTTTTATTCTACAGCACTCAAAAATCAAATTTAAATCACATACAAGACCCAAACAACTCTTAAAATTTATATTTTAAAGATTTAGTAACCAAATGTCTGATTGCCTTATGCAATATTTCACAAAAAACATACATCATTAAGCATGAAATTGAAGTTTCCTCTAAAAATTTTCCCTTGAATATCAAGATAAAAAAGAAGTGAAATGAATCGGATCTTACTTGACATTTCCAGTTGTTAATTTGCAAAATTTTATTCAAAGAAAAACCACTAGGTCAGGGTTAAAGTTGTATGGTCTATCACTTTCGCTCTTTTTGTCGTAATGAAAACTGTTTAAGTGTTATACATATTTTTCGCCGTCTGTCTGAGTTTAAAACTTTCTAATTTTACCACTTTTTATAAAGTTACAGCACTGGAAGTATTTTTAATTATAAATGTCAAAAATCTTTTTAACGTGTACACGTGAAAAATAGGCTCGAAAGATGCCGCATCATTCCGAACTCTTCCGAACGTCGTCGCGACAATCTCGAAGTAACACGAGAGTTGTAAAACCAAGAGAAAATGTCAACAATTTTTTCATAAACAAAACATGTGGTCGACCTCAGCAAACTGGATTTACAAAGAAATTAATTCTCGCTCATTACAATATTTGATACACACAATATTGAATTACGTCAATGCGTGAATTGGATGGTTCAAATACTCGCTCTGTGGACATATACCAGCACGATTTGCTCATATTAACCAGAAGGAAAACGTAAACAAACACATGTGCGCTTACGCTAGTTACCTTGATCACCACGTGCAGGGCGAGTGGACGTCAGTCACGTGATACGATTTAGAATTCCGACAAAACCCGAAGGTACTGAACATGGCGGTGATTGAAGGCGTTTTATTCAAAACATGGAATATATGATTCCTAGATTTCGGCTCTCTTACAGGCTGCCATATGGTTTTGGGGAGCTTAATCATTAAGTTATATGTCCGTGTTTAAATATAAAATATTAAAGCGACATATCGTTACAATGAAAATTACCAGAAATACAACTTTAAGTATAAGAGTTATCACAAAGCACCACTTTTAATGTATTTTTCTTCAAACCTCATAAGTTACCGTGTAGGATACTTTGTATATCACAATTACTGAACAACAATCCAGTCTGGCGGATCTGAAAAAAACCTGTAGAGGATGAGACTCGCACTGTTGATCAGTAGAGCTAGTTAACACTCACCAATTCATCATTATGGCCTGTTCCTAGATTCCGTAACAATTCCTTTCCACCTCACTCAATTTGTATTGTGTTCATGGAGCAATGAATCTTGATATTTTGTGTGTTAAGAAAAATGGCAAACCTTGAGTCAAACTTAACTTGGACAGATAAAATAAAGCCACAGTACCAGGAGGAAATTGTCTCTAATTGATACAAATTTACAAAACAAACAAACAGATTGAGGTTTAATTACGTTCCCCGAATAGCGAGACATATTTCTAATGTCTTCAGATCTAGATGTATGTGTTTGCACATTGAATTTAGGTCTAAGAGGGCGTCAGAGTTTTCTTCGCAGTGTCAGCTGAAACAATTACCTGTTCTCGAGGTGGGCTAAATTCCTTTTGGGTGCTGTAAAATTTATGATTGTTTGTAGCTATTCTTGTTCATTATGAGATTTAACCTTATCTGCAACAGTTACACAGGAACTTCTACGACCATACACAATTTGAAATCCATTGTAATCCATATGTTGCCAAACAGGGAGACTAAATTGTTAAGGAGTAGCAGGGAAATAGATGGAGTTTGCTATAGGTTCTGACTAGCTGGAGAGGAACTCTCAAATGCTATAACTCAATCTCTGTGTACGTTGAGACACAACAGGTTATGTCATTCAAAATATTAATTCAAATTAACACTGCATGAAATAAATTACATTAAACATGAAATATATATTTCTAAAATAATAATTTTAATAATATTAAAACACAAATGGCCAATCACTGACCTATATCTAAAGGTTTTGGGGTCTAATTATGGGCACTATATTTCCTGTTGTCAACTTTTCCCTTTTCTGCTAAATTCCCAACAAATAACCTTTTAATATCTAAAAATTCTCTTATTCTCATTTCATTAAGGTGGTTCGATACAGTTAGGCCTAAAAATTTTCCCTCGTTTAATTTTCTTTAAAATTTGCTCACTACAAGATTGGTTGATAAACTGTTTATTAAGGCTTTTGTTTGAAACTTGATTGAGCAGTTTTGAAAATATTGTACTCTCAATAACCCTACTTTATCGTCCGTTTTTCTCAAAATACAATTTTACTCACATCTTTTCAAAGCTTGGTAATTGACTGAAATATTACAAACAACAACATTTTTTATCTTTAATATGTAAGTT
The DNA here is from genome assembly GCA_004382745.1 of Argopecten irradians irradians. Taxonomy (NCBI): domain Eukaryota; kingdom Metazoa; phylum Mollusca; class Bivalvia; order Pectinida; family Pectinidae; genus Argopecten; species Argopecten irradians. Next base: position 219,650 of record SAYR01046803.1, read on the forward strand.
TATATGGCTATCAATGACCTTTATGTCATTTCCACTCTTAAATATGCATTAATTGTGAATTTTTTTACGCAAATTCGTATAAGCTTTCGGCAAACCGAACTAAGTACAATATCATATAAATACACCGTTTATCGACTATATTATCCTGATTTTAAAGTTAAAAGGTAAGATATCGTTAGACGGATAATATACAAATTGCTATTCTTCATAATCTTAGTCACAAAAGAGTTTTCATGAGCAGTTCCGAATGCACTCATTGACCCGAGGAGGCCCCCATACCGAAATAAAGCATGCTTTTATGATGCTTTTAGTGACATATTTTAGTACTTTTTCTAAAAAGTACAAAAAAAGCATGCTCTTTTAGTACTTTTTCCGGACACACCATCAGGGCAGAGTACTTTTTTTGTACTTTTTTTGGACTCTGAAATTTTGCAGAGTACTTTTTTTGTACTTTTTTTGGACTCTGAAATTTTGCAGAGTACTTTTTTTGTACTTTTCTGGACTTAAACATTCTGCAGAGTACTTTTTTTGTACTTTTCTGGGACTTAGTCATTTTGCGTTTCTTGGACTTAGAATTATTCACATGGTATGAGAAATGTTCAGAGTACTTTTTTTGTACTTTTTTTGGACTTAGAATTTTTCACAGGATGAATGGGAAATGTTCAGAGTACTTTTTTTGTACTTTTTTTGGACTTAGAGTTTTTCACAGAGTATGAAAAATGTTGTGTACTTTTTTTGTACTTTTTTAGATGAATTTGTCAATGGAATTTTATCAACTCATTTGTTTACACCGACTCGGACATCATAGTAGGCTACCCAACAAAACACTCACGGCTCATGTTTACGTAGGCCTGGATGTTTCTGGTCAGACACATGGTCTTATACGATGATAAATAGCTTGTGACTATTTAATCTTTCCAGCATCACAACGATGAAATTGATACTTTAAAAAGTTCCTCCAAACCATGCCAAAACAAGGGTTTTGTTTATCTTTTTTATATAAAAATCTCGATCTTTTCACGGCATGCCGGAAATGGTTCTTATTACAAATACTCTGTTGTCGTGATTATAAATTGGTTTACACCTCGCGTCAAAAGGTGGATTTATTAATATAATAGTTCGTATATTTTCTGTTTTGATATATTATCACAAACTCTCAACAAAAATTTAGGAATTAAGAGGTTTGGTTTAGACGATAGGATCGTACAACATTCTTTTGAATCACGTAAGAGGCCTACAGGTGTCTGTTTGTAATACAGCAACTAAATGTGGATTTATCAGCACACCAGTTCATTTGTTTGCGTTTTTTATTCCTTGTCCTAAGTTAATAATAAAACGTGAGGAATTGAGAGATTTTGTTTAGAAATATTATAGTACAGCATTCCTTTGTGAAAGACGTAAGCGGCCCCACATGTGTTTGTCACGTGATTATTTGAGCGGGAAACACAGAATGTGAAACAGCTGGCTGGCGGCCATATTTGTTTACGTCTGTCAGCTGATTGCAGAATGTAAACAAACAAATATAACTGGCTGCTGGGCCAACATCGAAAGAAGGTAGGATGTTTGCACAGAGACACGAGGTTATTTATTTTTTGTTTATTGTTACAATACCATCGATCTCCTCAAACTCTAGCTGGTGAACACAGTACCGATGGAGGATGGAGTTACGGTAAGTTCATTTCTCTTACTTGTTTACTTCGTTCTGAAAGCATTTGGATGCAATTAAAACACCCAGTTTATGAAATAAGTTAGACATCATTTTTTGTTTACATAGCTGTACATTCTTTTTGAATGGGCTTGGCAATTATTTCATTGCCGTTCAGTTGTAAATTTCAACATCATTTCCAATTTCAAATCACAAGAAAATTTACACGGCAGGGGGGTTTAAATGTTATAAATCAATTCAACATCCAACAAATTGTATCTGGACACAAGTTTTATTAAAAACTATGGAACTTTCCATATCATTTTCACTTCATTATCGCCCACAATTTCGTCTTGTGGTACATAATTTATTTTATGTTTTTTTTTAAACTTTACTTTATTCATCGTGATTAATTAGATTGGGAAATAATATTTGTTTTCTTGAAAAAAATAACATTATTAACTTAAATATGTGAGTGTGATTTGGATGCTCATATTCAATTATATCGTTGTTTTCACGACATTTTTTGACAAGAAGGTATGATGTTTCAATAATGTAATCCTATCATATTTACATTTTGCTGTCCATCAGTCAATTAAGTCCTGCAATTAAATCTAAATGTGTATACACATTCATACATGTGTTTCCATACAATCAGGTCATGTATATATAACCTCATATTTTACCTTTCAGGCAAATTGCAGATCAGTGTGTGATATTGATCGAGGGCAGACTGGTTAAAGACATAACATTAATATGCCTAATTTAAACAGGTAGATATTAATAAAAGGATGGTGGTAACATGTGAATATTTAAATATTTTAAGATGACTGATATACACAATGTATGAACATTATAAAAAGAGTTATTTTACCATCTAAACATAACCTTTGCATTCCTTTTTTGTTAAGTAATATTTCATTGAGACTTACAATTTAAAACATTCCTTTTTTGTTAAGTAATATTTCATTGAGACTTACAATTTAAGTGAATTAACACTCTGAGAAAAATGTTATTTATCAGAATGGCAGTAGGGTCACTGGGGTGTTGATCAGGGGTCAGGGAGTGGTCACACCTCTTTTGTTTACATAATTATCAAGCGACTGCCTGGTATTTTGGTAGTTTAGTAAAACTGTACTGGGGACAAACAGGGCTGGGTTATAGATCGAGGCATGGCGTCAGGTAAAAAGGGCACGGCGTGCGCCATGCGTACATAAAAACACTAAAATAATTTAGTTCTGTAAATTTATTTTTGATTAATTAATCTAGCCATGTGTGAACTTTTTATGAGTATACTATTGTACCATATGCATTCACACTGTATCCATATTGCACATCCTATTTTTTTTCTTTCTTTTCAGAATACAGTAATTATGAAGAAGAAACAGTCAACAAAAACAAATGAATAGCTGATGACTGAAAATGAATGCACCTCATCAAAGAGACTGAAAATCCACAGCTGTCATCAAGCCACTTTTGCAGGTAAATATTTCAATCTATCCTGGTTTCAGATTGCTATTACTAGCAATTATGTAAAAATATGGATGCCATTTTAGACACTAAAACTCAGTAATCCTGTGTGGAGTGTATCTGGCTTCATTGTACGTTCATATAGGCGGGTGCTTCGAAAAATAAATGGAGGAATTTACGTTGTTACATACATACACATGGCATGGTATAAAATTAAAGCAAAGATTTATTTGAGCCAAACAAAAAAATAAGACATTTTAATATATCCATAAACATTATTGTTCCAGCACAAGTCTTTGTCTTTTTTCAGGCTTTCACTGCCAGGAAAATGGAATGAAAAACAGCATGTAATGGACTTGCACTGGACAGTGATCAAGGGGAAAAGATTTGGACAGGATTTCATTGCATTGACATATTGAAATTTATATTGTAGACAACATTGTGACAAAACCTGATGCCAATGTTCAACAATTTACACATGTTTTATCTCTGAATACAATGCTGTGTTGTAAATATTGAACAGAGTGTGGCCCTTAATTTATTTGTTTCTTCTGTGCATTACCATGTCCAGGTACTATCTTTAAACTTGATGTGTGGGTCCATCTTGGTTGGATTGTGTGTCACATAAAAAACACTGCACTAACTAAGACAAGTCTATTTGAACAAAAAAAACAACCTTGAATTGCATCTTCATTTAAGAAAAACATTGCTAAACTTTTTCTGTGTTATAAGAGATACTAATAGGTCCATCTAGGTGAGCTGAGGCACCTATAACCATCAATAAATAAGATTTCTATCATAGTATTTGAAATTAGTGAAAGAGTACACCTGGGTTTTCATATTGTATTCTTAATTATTTTGGTACTTTTCCACCAACATCAGTAGTAAATTTTTCATACAGTTTATAATTTGTTTTGAGCTTGTTAAAAAGTACTAAAAAAGTACTGTACTTTTTTTGTACTGTTTTAGTACTTTTTGGTCTACATAGAAAAGTACTAAAAAAAGTACTGTACTTTTTTTGTACTTTTTCTAGACAAAAGAAAAGGTCAAAAAAAGTACACTGTGTGCTTTTTTTGTACTTTTTTTCCGCCACAAAGTACTTTTTTTGTACTTTTTGTACTGTTTTAGTACTTTTTGGCCTACCTATAAAAGTACTATAAAAGTACTGTACTTTTTTAGTACTTTTTCTGGATAAAAAAGGTCAAAAAAAGTACTGTACTTTTTTAGTACTTTTTCTAGATGAAAAAAAGGTCAAAAAAAGTACTGTACTTTTTTAGTACTTTTTCTAGATGAAAAAAAGGTCAAAAAAAGTACACAGTGTGCTTTTTTTGTACTTTTTGTACTATTTTAGTACTTTTTGGCCTACCTTCAAAAGTACTATTAAAGTACTGTACTTTTATAGTACTTTTTCTGGATGAAAAAAAGTACAAAAAAAGTACACATGCCACGGTCATGTGTGCTTTTTTTGTACTTTTTTCCCCCCACAGAGTACTTTTTTTGTACTTTTTCTGTATGGTGTAAAACAATAGAGTGTACTAAAAGCATGCTTTTATGAGCCTGTTTTAGTACTTTTTGTACTTTTTTTGACTCATTTTGGAACCGGGAGGTAAGTTCGGTTCCAAATTGAGTCAAAAAAAGCATGCTTTTTTTGACCTTTTTTTAGTGTACTTTTTTTGTACTTTATTTCGGTATGGGGGTCCGAATGAACGGTGCATTCGATCACTGTTCGGAATGTCCTTAAACTGATTTTTTTCCTCAAAAACAGGTTTGAAAACGTCTCTTCCAGATAATCAAAGATGCTCCACCGCCGACAGAGCATAAATGATATTTATCATTTGAATAATATACTTAATCGTCTGCTCCTGTTTTTGATAGTGACAAAAAATACCATTTGTCTGCAGTGGAGCATCTTTAAGTGGGCAAAAACATCGGAGGGGAAAAAAGAGAACAAAAAAACCTTTAAAATGATATTGTTCCAAGCATCACAATATGATGTACACTCACTCAATAAGCATTTGTAACTTAATAGATCGCAGAGACATATGCTGACCATACAAACATCACCTAGCGATAATTTTAAGGAACCCACCTCATTAATTTCTATAGTAACATTTAAATATCTGCAAGCATCTTCTTTTTAATCAATTAGAACAAATTCAACCATTTCAATATCCAGATTTACTGCAATCCCAGGGTAGGGATGAAAATATGATTAATGCTGATCTTGCAAGCTGGTGAGGGCTATAAAGGTCTAGTGGGAGGCTCAGGCCTTCACCAAGAGCTGACATTTACGACTCAACCTCACATAATTAGGTACGGCCCATCTTTCCTTGAGTCATAGTGACAATATGTTTATCTCTGGGCACTTCATTCCACTTGTCAAATGGGTTATCTCCCCTATTGAGAATTACAGCTATTACGCGTTTCAAATCCCTATTTTTTGGCCCGTAAAATAAAGGAGATTAGGGATTATCTGTAATTAAAAAGCCTTACATCAGTGTGAAAAGTCGTGAAGGTTCAGTCCCAGAATCATGTTAAGAATCTCGATCCCATGATTATCCACGGTAATTAATTGTTATTTTTGGTCCCCCGACTATGATGAGAATCACTCACCACCTGTACTTAACAATATGCAGTATATTTCCTGTATCATTTAAAACAATAGCATTGTCCTTAATACATACTGATGATGCAATAATCACCATGGGAAGTTTATTTTCAATTCTCTTCTGGACTTATATTCTGTATTTTCAAGCAATTTGCTGAAATTTACTAGTTACTTAAAGTTATATGTGCCGTAACTGGGCGAAAATTTTGACATGTTGTTTTTTCTTCACTAATCTATTGAAAACCATAAAGTTTGATGAATAAAGCTGTGAAAATCATTCAAATGACTTCAGATGTTTAGTAAATGTTAGTTGCAACAGAAATTATGTACTTTTAAAACTGTTGTTTTTATACCTTATGTATGTTTCTATGGAAAGTTACCTGCCGAAATCACTTTACAATGACTAATAACGCTATAAAATTTAAATGAAATTGTAGATCACGATTTTGCTTCATGGTCCGACCGTATGAAATCATTTCACTTCACTATAAATGTTAATATAATGATTTTTGGTAGTACTGCCAAAAATCATTTTCAGCTCTTATATGTATTCGTAAAATTAAACGTAAGCATTGAAAATACTGTAATTCTCAAAATGTTGGTACCTTTTGGTAATAAACAACATATTAAAAGCTCATCTTGATTCGTGAGAATGAAAAACACATCACATATAACTTTAATATCAATCTGTATATATAAAACTCATATCCTTTTATGGTTTTTTTTATTTTCTTACTAAAATATAAATTCTTTTTTTTATTTTCTTACTAAAATATAAATTCTTTTAGAGTTACAAGACGATTGGATCATAAAAGGGGATACAAACAGTTTCACATTGGAAAATATTCCAAAAAATATACTGGTGTATTACATTACTTGGAATATCAAAAGCTAATGATGATTTCTCCATCAAAAAATCAAATTTGAAAAAGTCAGAAAACTAGGAGGTTTTATTTTCAATAAAACCATGTTTGCTTACATATAAATGGTACCTAATTCATTCAAATTACAAGGATCGTATTTTGATATTTGCAAAAAAAAAGATAAAGTATTGTAGTTATGATTACATTTGTAATGTGACTGTTGTCAATATCCAACAGGTAATAGATAATGGAGACATGTTGATAGGAAGACCGGAGACTGCATGCAAGTGGAATCAAAAATAGTCTATAAAGTTCTAGAAAAGAGCGGCAAACTTTTGGACACTGGTCAATCGAGGTAAATGGTCAGACCAGGATAAAGGCTATTTTAGGACACCTGTCTTTACCCTGACCACTGGTCAAGACTATGTCTGCCCACCAATAGCTGACAGCAACAGTTAAGGTCATTGTTGTCTTTATGTTAGTGGTCAGTCTGAGCGGTCATAGGTCAACAATTTAATCTGTGGCCAAATATGTCCAGTTAAATAGAGAAGGGGTTACTGAGGACATGGCCAGATTATGAACTGGCTCCATGGCAGTCACTGGTCACATGAGTGGACAAAGCAACATGATGTAGGCTTTCAAAAAAAATATCACAAAATCAAAAGACAATTAACCTTTTTCCAATTTGATTCTTACCACTGCAGTCTATTCCAACTTATCCTTTTAAAATTCCCATAGCACAACCTTCAAGGATTTTTTAACAAAGTTCTATAAAATTAACAAAAATAAAATAATTACATTCAAATTTTAGATTTTTAGATTGCATATACATGTATATGCATTATATATTATACAGTATGCAGAAATCTTTAAAAAAAAAGTGTCCCTGTATAGATCTATTGTTTAAAAGATTTTAACTCCATTATTTCAAATGATGTTGCTGCATGATGCGCTCAGTTTTAGAAACAAGATGATTTCATGTGACCAAAATTTCACCTCACTTAATTATCATTTACGAAAATAACACCAGTCAATGAAGGACAAACTTCAGCTGCCTCATAAATTCCAGTGGCCAGAACTGACCAGTGGTCACCTCCTTCAGTATTTAAAGGCCATTTTAACCATCTGCCCAATTTTGACTATTGATACAAAGGTTGTCTCCGGACATTGCTGGTCAGCAACAGTTATCCTATTGTTATCTTTGTGCATGGTCATTGGATGTGTCAAAGGTTAAAGTTCAACAAAGAATGCTGAAACCATATCTCCATTTTAGGTCATGACATGCATTTTACTGAGGACAAATTTAGTCAACAAATCTTTAACTACTTATAATTACAATTAATATTAATTTGTGATGAACTTTAACTATAGAATTGTATAGCAGTATGACAACTGAAAATTGGTTCTTTACTAAAACTTAATATATAAAAGCCAGAATTTGGATGGATATTTTCATGACTGAATTTAGATAGCATGGTTTTTTTTAATTTGAAATAAATACTTGAAATTCCAATAAGAATTTACCTAAAATCAGTCGAAGAAAGTTCAGAGGTATATTTGTTTTGTCTAGATATGATCATTCAAGGACATCAAGGCTACTTTGGGGACATCTGTTCATCTTGACCACTGGTCAGAATATTTTAGTCTGGCCAGCTAGTGGTCATCCACAATAAAATATTTCATTGTATGGGTGATCAATTCATTTAAAGTCCCCCGAAATACTGCACTAATGGTCAAAAGTTCAAGTATATGGAAATCATTCTAGCTAAAAATTTAATCATAATGTGTATGTATATGAAGGGTCTAAATGACACCAGAAGATGTTCAAAGTTCAAGAGTGAACTAGTTAAATGTCCTGCTTCATATGTTCAGTGATTATCAAGCACACTGTAAGTAGCAGTCAATGTTAAACACGTTCAGTTTTATAATGGATTTGAGTGACTTGTTGGGCTGCAGTCCGTTTTCACTAGCAAGCTGCTGTATTACTGGATATAATTTGTATTATGTATAGTGTACATGACCGGTTTCGTTTTCTATTTAAAACTCATCAGAGTTGATGTTAAGTCTTATACCCTGGTTTATCTGACAATGCACATTTTTCTTTTACTCCTATTAAGCAAAAAACTTAAGATTCTGAAGTATATTACAATATGAATTTGTAATGTCAAATTAATGACAATGAATGTAAATGATATGCATGTTTATATTTTTACACTTGATGCATGACATTTAGTTACAACTGAGCCAATCATTCATTATGAAATGATACTATCATCAGAATTATGTTTCAGATCTAGATTTCTACAACTCTATCAATTTGAATAATCATGAACTTCATGGAATATTCATGATATGTGAATTAGCATAATTCTACCAAGAGTTACCCCAACTGCCCAAGCTAATCTAATTAAAATGTGAAGCCTATTAAAATGGTCAGTGTCCTAAAGCTGACCTGGCTGTCGTGGATATTGACCTTAAGATTTGGCCACGCGCGGCATATCCAACGTCTGTTGACCATTTGATACACAATGCTTCCCCTGCTGTCCATTGGTTCGAGCCACTCATGACACACTGGCCAGTAAAACATCACAGACGATGAATTAGAGAATGTAAACAATTTCCAATACAACTAAGAATGCTAAAACAGATGAGTATTAGAGTCAGCGACTTAACCAACTACTAAATGAATTAAATGATCAGGCAATGAATAAATTATTCATGAAAATTTCTATTAACTTGTTCTATTCTATGCTAATGAGTTAAATGTTTGAGCAATATAAATCAATGAACAAATTCTATAATTACAAAGTTTCTAATCTAAGATTCTAATAGGTTGAGCTATGTAGATAATAAACCAGATAAACTGAATAAAAAAAATTGCCTCAACTCCTCAATGTTGTACATGACATCCATTATGGTCAGCAGTGAAAAGATTTATAGCAGATCTTGTATATAACAAGTACTCATTGTAATGGACACCATTACATAGTCCCCCAAACGCACCCCCAATTGCAACAAATCTGAAAAATGTGTGCACTTTATGCGCAAAAATACGGTAATACAAGGCTATTGATTTGGCAGTTATCATGACTGTAGGGCATCCCTTAAAATTTTAAGTTAAAACCCCCATTTACCAATTTTCAATGAATTGCTGACGAAAAATTGAAAACAGGAAGTTTGCCCAGCGACAATTTTTCAAAATTTTTATCATATTGATCAGCATCCCTTAATACCCCTATATACTAATTTTTATTGAAATCAGAGACCAAAATATAAAAACAGGAAGTTAGTCCAGCGGCCATCTTGGAATACCAAAAATCTTTACAAAAATGTTTTTATGTTGTTCGCCATCCCTTAAAACCCTCTGTAGACCAATTTTCATTGAGATCGGAGATCGAAACCTGAAGAATAGGAAATGAGCCAGCGGCCATCTTGGAATAGCAAAATCTTTACGAAAACCTTTGCATGTTGTTCACCATCCCTAAATAATCCTATAGACCAATTTTCATTGAGATTGGAGATTGAAACCTGAAAACAGGAAGTGGGCCAGCGGCCACCTTGGAATACTAAAATCTTAACGAAAATGTTTGCATGTTGTTCGCCATCCCTTAAAACCCCTATAGACCAATTTTCATTGAGATCGGAGACCAAAACCTGAAAACAGGAAGTGGGCCAGCAGCCATCTTGGAATACGAAAAATCTTCACGAAAATGTTTTCATGATGTTCGCCATCCCTTAAAACCCCTATAGACCAATTTTCATTGAGATAGAAGACCAAAATCTGTAAACAGGAAATGGGCCAGCGACCATCTTGGAAGACCAAAAATCTTCACGAAAATGTTTTCATGATGTACGCCATCCCTTAAAACCCCTATAAGCCAATTTACATTGAGATCGGAGACCGAAACCTGAAAAAAGGAAATGGGGCCCTGGCGGCCATCTTGGACTTCTGGTCCCAGAAAAAAAAAACCTTTATGCACCACCCCACACCCTATAGAGTCTGTCTACCAAGTTTCATGATCATCGGCCCAGTAGTTTCTGAGAAAAACTGCGGAAACCCCCGCGGCGGAAGAAAGTGGAAGAAATAAGAATAAAAATAATAATAATAAAAAGAATAATAATAACAATAATAATAAGAAACGGAGCAAAAACAATGTGTCCCCCCACTTTGTTGGGGGACATAAAAATAATAATAATAATAATAAGAAACGGAGCAAAAACAATATGTTCCCCCACTTCGTTTGGGGGACATAATTAGCATTGGAAGCAGAATGCAAAATTAAGTTATTTCAGGAAAATGTAGACTTTGAATTCAATTACTTGTACTTATCTAACATAATCAGAAATTAATGCAGCTGTTATCCTTTTTATCAATGAAAAAAACATTAAATATAATATCTTTCAACATAAAATTTTCAAGAAAATTGAGTGCATAATATTGCTTATTTTTAAAAATGATTCTTGCATTATCATTGCATTTATAATCATGAAATTAGCTGTTTATCTCAAATTCTACTTTAAAGATTAATGGCTTTCTTTCACAAGAACTCCATCTACGGATATGCACAAGTTGTCACTGCACTGATAGCTACACAGAGCTATGTAACATGGATTCTGTTGCACGAATTAGTCCATAAATAACATTTACCTCTGGAAAATGTTTTGATCCAATGACCTCTAAGTGAGAAAATTGCAGAATATAATCGTGAGAAAATGGAAATTGGCCAAGAGGATTTAACTTGCGACAAGTCTTTTTTTTTTCCTAGCGAGTATTTGTTGGCCTACTAACGCCCCCATGTGTAAGAGAAATAGAATTAATTTGTGGAGACAAAATACTCTGCAACAAGAAGAGTCCATCATAATGTTGATAATGTAATTTGTCTGTCTCTAGGGTCCAGTGGATTCACTATAGTAGCATCAGCCTGTACAATGCTGCCCTAAAATAGAGACATTTCATCAGCATTTGTCAAGTCAGGTAAAGATTCAATATTCATGGTTGTCCCCCTTACACATCTTGTAAGCGTTCGGTGGGTAAGTAATTTACTAACAGTCACAAAAAAAGGTATAACCATAAGTGAACATAGGCAAATAAATTACAGGTATTTGGGTTTAATTAGTTTAACGTCCTATTAACAGCCAGGGTCATGCAAGGACATGCCAGGTTTGTTGGTGGAGGAAAGCCGGAGTTACCCAGACAACAAGAGGCCCATAGGGCCTGTATCCCTCACCTGGTTTGTAATGCCTAGAAATGTTCTGAATACAAGTTCATTGTTTCTTTTCTGAATTCCCCTATTGGGCCCCACTCTTTCTGCTCCAGGGGGTCAAAGCCAAAATTTATACAAATTCTGTTAACCCCAAGGATGTTTCTGCGCCAAATTTGGTTAAAATCAAAGCAGAACTATATGACTATTAGCGATTTACAGGATTTACCTCTATGTCCCCTATTGGGCCCCGCCCCTCCTGCCCCTGGGGGTTCAGAGCCAAAATTTATACAATTTTCTGTTCTCCTTCCCCCAAGGATGTTTCTGGCCAAATTTGGTTACAATCCATGCAGAACTCTAGGACAAGTAGCGTTTTATAGGATTTACCTCTTATTTCCCCTATTGGGCTCCACCCCTCCTGCCCCTGGGGGGGTCAGAGCCAAAATTTATACAAGTTCTGTTCCCCTTCCTCCAAGGATGTTTGTGGCAAAATTTGGTTACAATTCATGCAGAACTCTAGGACAAGTAGCGTTTTATAGGACTTACCTTTATTTTCCCTATTGGGCCCCACCCCTCCTGGCCCCAGGGGGTCAGAGCCAAAATTTATACAAGTTCTGTTCCCCTTCCCCCAAGGATATTTGTGGCCAAATTTGAATACAATTCATGCAGAACTCTAGGATAAGTAGCGATTTATAGGATTTACCTCTATTCCCCATATAGGGCCCCGCCCCTCCTGCCCCCTGGGGGTCAGAGCCAAAATTTATACAAGTTCTGTTCCCATTCCCCCAAGGATATTTGTGGCCAAATTTGGTTACAATTCATGCAGAACTCTAGGACAAGGAGCGATTTATAGGATTTACCTCTATTCCCCCTATAGGGCCCCGCCCCTCCTGCCCCCGGGGGGTCAGAGCCAAAATTTATACAAGTTCTGTTCCCCTTCCCCCAAGGATGTTTGTGGCCAAATTTGGGACTAGTAGCGATTTAAAGGAAATGTTGACGGATGGACGACGGACGACTGACAACGGACGCCGCGCCATGACATAAGCTCACCGGCCCTTCGGGCCAGGTGAGCTAAAAACCACTGACCAGCAGTCAGTACCTGGCAACCGCCCCACATGAGATTCGAACTTGCATCTTAGAGGTGGAGCGCTTGTGGTAATATGTCAGGACATCTTAATCTTGGCCATCCCGGACTCTGGTTTACAGATACATGTAGACTTTTATCTATATAATTCAATTTTGCTTGTAACAAGCATTTTTATTGGCTTAAAAAAATACTTTATCAGCCCATACAGGAAAAAATGGCTTCGCTGTTTGTAACGTTGCTTCTGATTGACAGCATAATGATTTCATAGCCAAAAGAGTTCAACAAGAGATCCCAGAGGGATCTTGGTGCCCACCTAAGAACGATCTTTGTCTGACAAAGGAAAGAGGGATCTTTTCTCTGCTTTTCAAGATTTGAGACAGATCCCTTCAGTGCTTTCTGAGAAATAGCTGTAACAAACTTCAATTGTCAAAAACCAAGATGGCGGCCTGTCGGCCATCTTGTTCACTGATCGGTCCAAAAATGCAATATGCACAACTAGGGCCCTAGGGGAACCTGTATATTTGAGAAGAATTCTTTCGGTACTTTCTGAAAAATAGCGATAACAAACTTTAAACTATCAAAATCCAAGATGGCAGCCTGTCGGCATCTGCTGATGGTGGGCTAAAAATTAATTTTGATTGTTGAAGAGATTATTTTAGTTAATTGAAATATAAGGCTTAATTTGAATAGATTTTTTATGTTATGGAGATATAAAACAAAACTCTGATTGTACTCTCATCATATTGCGCTTTGCGTTTTACTTGAGTACACTCTGATTTTTGTGTTATATTTTCATAACATACAAAATCTATTCAAGTTAATCCTTAAATAATTACATAAATCTGATTTTACCTTATTAGCAATGAAGTATTTCTGGGCCAAATTCACAAATTTTCAATTTTTCTTTAAAGACATTGTATATCTTATCGTCAGTTATTTAAGTGTATAGTTTTAACAATAAAAAGCTTATTGAAAATCTAAAAACAGTATATCATCCATAACAGCACTAGGAACAATTTGTTAGAGGTAATGGAATAGAATAGCATTTACTCACACAGCAAGACTATACACTCTATTACGCATGTGTAACTATGCTGTATAACTTATTGGAACTGCAGTGGCCAAGTGGTTAAGATATCTCAACATATTCACCACAAATGACCCTCCACCTACGGGTCACAAGTTGGAATCCCATATGTGACAGCTGCTGGGTACATGTATTGATTGCTGGCTGGTGATTTTTCTCTGGGTTTTCTGGCTTTCCTCCACCAGTAAACTTGGCACATCCTAAAACGATCCTATTAATAGGACATTAAACCAATCCAACTAAACCACACATTTATATTCATCTGTGAGTGAAAATCACAGAAAGATTGAGGTTAATTAGACGTCTTCGAAAACAAAAGAACGAATAACAATTCCAGTGGACAAAACATAATATGTGACTTGCTGAATGAAAAAACCTTTAACTTACTTTAAATTGACTATGACACAGCATTTAATTTTTAAGATCATGATTAAAGTGACTTAATCTACTACATTACAATACAACAGAGTGGTCACCTGCTGAACAAAATTGCTGAAAGGATTGGTCAGCGGTCTAAGAAGCTCAAAGGGTCAGAAAATCTTTTTTCTCCAGGCACAAAAAATCAATTGCTACAGGTATTGAAGGTATTAACCAAAATAATAGTTGCCCAACACTCTCGGTCATCTGAAAACACAATGGTCAAAGCACTGGTCATCTGCCTCATCTGTCAGACCGGAGTGAAATATGAAAGAGATAACACTTGTAACAAAAGATTTCTACCAAAACAATTGTTACCCAACACCAGTCGGTCATCTCAACATAACAATGCTCAAAATATTTAACATTCAACGGTCAGCTTTGGCCTTCCTCTGTCCATGTCCTGAATAATTACCCACGCTGAATGACCACATGTCCTTTTGCATCAGTAATAAAGGATTCTTGGCAAAACAATAGTTACCCAATACTGGTGGTCAACAATGACCATTCAATGGTGGTCATTATATCCTACGGGCTGTATCTAATCTCAGAATGACCATGTGTCCTTAGACAGAGGTCAAAAACCCTAACAGTTTTCTTCTCATCTCAACATCTTAAAGGTGTTTAAGGATAAGGGTCAAAAATGGTAACAGTTTAAATTATTCTTTACTGATTATCTGAATGCTTTGAGATTGAATTGCATTCTGATTCAGTATGAGCCTTAGAGATAGGGGTCTGTTGAAGATGAATTACCCATTTCTGAATTATTCTTCAAAATTTTACAAAGCTTCAACATTTCATACATAATAGCCTATATAGCTAATGAACATGTACCTCCATGGTTCAGACCATCAGTTATCTAGATTCAATGCGGCGCCATATATAACAATCAACACAGTTGTGCTGATTACATAGGGGTCAAACGTCTTGGTGACCATGCAGAATGGACTATAGAAACCACTTTACAAAGCCAACATTGTAATCAAAGTACTGCTCCCTACTGTGTTTGATCCACTAACACTCTAAGCTCACCAGCAATATCCTTTTTCAAAGTTCACATAAGCATTGTTAATAGTTTATATCAATTTTGATATGAATAGGAGTCATTAAAGCTCCCGATTCCTTATGTACGGTACACCAAATCGTTTCTGTGGCAACTTAATTTCATGTTTTTATGGCGTTACCTTTAAAAACAATTTAATTTCAGGATTCAGGTGTTTTTTTTTAATTTATTTAAATTTTTTTTCGCTGCAATTTGATTTTACAAATTCTTAAATCACCTGCAAAATACGAGAAATTTAATCGCACACATAAATAATTTGTTTTACAGAACTTGAAGCTGGCCTGTTCTGTCAGGTCATAAGGACAATGCCACTAATATTGTTAGACACTAATATGTATAACTTTGTGATGATTAAGTGGTCATATATATAGTCAATATGTGACTTATCCCATGAAAATCTCAATGGATTATGATGGCAACGTCATATCTGAGGTTTGGGATTTTAACCGTTCTCATTCGAAATAAAACAGAAAGTTTAGCCTCTATCCTCATAAATAATAGGAATGTGAATTGAAATAGATTAAATCATAAAACAATTTGGTATATGGCCGCATTGTCATAATTACTGTGAAGTAATTCAAGGTCACTGTTCTATTTAGTAAAATGAATCTGCCCAGTTTGTAACTGTTGTTAGCGCGACTAACAAAGAACTTGGGACATCTCAACAGATGGTACATAATTAATGAAGATGACAAAAAGATATCAATATTAGTGATGAAAACCTCCGGCCATGTGGTCATCTGTAGCTTAAGATGGTCACTTGTGGTGCTTGGGACTCTGGCTTTATTTCAGAAAATGTCATTCCATCAAAAACATTATTTGGTGACTGTACAATTTTGATATTAATGGTTTCTCATTAACAGTTGCTGCCGTTCTTATAGAAGTAATTAATGAGCCCTCCGAGGAATCGGCAACAATTTCAGCGACAAAAGAAATCTCGCTACAATCATGATTCCATAAAAGCCATAAATTGATGCCTCCCACCCCACAGACTTAGTCACTTGATTATTGAGTTACAACAGTCTCTGACAAGGCCTTTATCTTAGTTTTGCAGGACTACTAAATTGTTCTTTTGTGGTCAAGTCCTCTGACTAAGTGAAACCTTGTATACCACTAAATAAACATCAATGTCAATCAAACAAAGGGGACAACAAATCATATTTCACACATAACCAATTGCTTTATGTTAATGAAGAGAGAAGAAAATATCGGGTAATTCTAACTATACACAAAATAGACACACTTTTAGTTTAACATATTAGGTCAGTGCAATATTGGGAAAATATAGCAGACAACAGTCTAAAACAATGAAATGGCAGAAAAAATGGCATCATAATCTAATTATCATTGAAGAAGCAGTGCACTGCAGGATGCTTTCAAGTTCATCACAGAAAAATCACAGCTTTAACCAAAATATATACATTTGTAAGTGAGCAATATTCTTTGAAGTTAATATGCATATGGATAAAAACTAAAATTTCTTTTTACAGAAATCCTAATGAGAAATAATATCCTTTCAAGGATATAAAGAAGATGACCAATTTATCCTATAAAATATATTCATTAGTGCTCCTAAGTTTATATAATGTGAAGTTTTATTTGAACACGTATACTGATCTTTAATCAGGCGTGTGTAAGAGGTGTCCTTTTAGGGGTGACAGTCCTTGACGTTTCCGTCTTGATCAATGCCTCGTTTCGATCTCCCCGGCCTGCCCCCAGCAGTCAACACGGCAGTAATTACGACTGACAAAGATTTGGCTAGACAAAGCAACAGCAAATCCGTGTAAATTAAGATGGGGGACAAGTGTCGCTGCTTTGTTTGGCCGGGCAGCCATTACAGGCAAACGTTAATAACAGAGGCAACTTCAGCCTCCGGCCACCCTAATCAGGACTGATCAGCATCATACTGCCCTATAAAACAGTTCTCAAAACGCTCGTCAAAAACACTTAGTTCAGATCTCAGAACTCGTCTAAACTAGACTTTAGGAGTAAGCAGTCCAGTTTTTCAAAACTATCTGTCAGATGTACGTTTTGAGAACTTTTAAAAACTGTTAGTTCAGTTCTTCAAGCCATCCTAAAATGGTCTTCAAAATTCTGTGTTACCTTCTGCAGCTCCAGATATTGTCAGCTAATTAATCCTCAAAAGAGCTAGCACATCAAATGATATCAGCTAATTCTCCTAACACCAGCAGCTAAATGCTTTAAACAATTCGCTTAAAAGCTTTGAAATGGCTATAATCATTATCGGCCAGTGGTCCCACGATTATAGGTGCTCATGATTAACCAATTTTTCAGTGGTGCCCTAGTGAATAATAATTATTATATTTTTTAAATTTGTGAATCTGAAGCTGAAATGTTTGAATATTTGTAACCAAGGCAACGTGACCATCAAATCGCATATTTTAAATTACAGTTTGATAGTGAATGTCTAAACAATTTGTCAAGAAGGTACAAAAAGTGATAATGATTTGTATGAATTCGATTTTAACATTATATTATTGATAAGGCTTTAATTTCTGTTGATTCTTTTTCTATTTATCACACTTTTTAAAAAACAATTAGCATTGATATATATTCTAATAAAAATACCTTTACTTTATTGCATATAACTGTTATGTAGTCAAATACATAATGCAATTATCTACTAACATTAAATGAACGCCACAGCAAACTTTGATATCTATGTCAAATTTGCTTTAATATATTTTATACATAAGATTAGTTTTGGTTCAATTTACAATATAGAAACACTTAGTGATGGCCCTTTCATAAGACAAATACAACACTGTACACATTTAGAACACATTACAATACAAGAATTTCTTTTAATGCATTTACAAATGTATTATTATTTAACTCTATTGCAATGGCTACGACACACAAATGTTTGAAATCAGGTGATGTCCGTTCTTGAAAAACAGAAAGATTCACATGTGTATGTACATATATATATAAATTGTACCCAAGAAACTCGTGCACATTTAAGGAGCAGCCTTTGTGCACTGATGAAGACAATTGAATTTAGTGTATTGGAGGGACTACACTTGACACGTGTTCCAGTGCCATCGTCACCGATTCATAAAGTCCGCCGTTGGACCAGGTGGTTGGAAATTTGTCTTTTTTCCAGCAAACTTGTCACAGTAAATGCTAAACGCATGTCAGCAGAAGAAGCAATCGAGCTTAAACATTACATCAGATAGAGAACAAAGGAATCGCCAATTCACAGCAAAATTAAGTTTGTCAAGGGAAAAAATGTTGGTGAGCCTGTACAAACAATTATGAACTGGATGAATCATGTCGAATGCTGACAGCCATAAGATCTGCTAGCAGCCAGTGACAATAAGAAAGTAGAACTCATTTGCATACAATAGGGGGTGCATGGGTAATGGTTTTTTATGCTGGATGGCTTTTGTCTGCTCTGAAAAGTTGTCGGCTCAAGACAATAGCAATTAAAGCACTCTGTTGACTATGATCGATTGCGTGAAAAGTGAATGTGACTATGTCTCTATAATTACGGTTGATTGTGAAATATACATATCGGTGTATTCCATGTGGATTGAAATGTTATCTTAATTATATTTGACATATTGAATTTTAAACAATCTAGAATTTTAAAGAGGTTTGTGTAAAAGTCATCCAACTTTAATTGTCCACCAAAACTGATGCATGACAAAAATCATCTACAGATTTAAAATCATTTTAAGTTCTGATGAATCAAGAGAAAACTTCAATCTTAATCTGATCAATTTACATTTAGACAATAGAATCATTGATTTCCCATCCATAATTAATATAAACTCATAGAAATCTATCTTTCTTCTTGATTAAAGGTAATTAATTCAAAAGAACTTATCAGAACAGCCAACTTTTAAAGAATGAATTAGTAACAAAGACAGGTAGCTATAATTAGAATAGACTGAAATGAATTGAGAATATCACAGGATATAAATTATGTAACATCTTCTTTCATGTCTGAATTGAATATACAGTCGAGACTGTCTTATGTGTCTTTCCAAGGGAACATTACAAATAAATCACAGAAGACAGGGAGTCACTGCAGACAGTATAGGTCCATCTGCTACATCATTGTACAACAAGAGGCCCATAGGCCTTAACGGTCACCTGAGTTCGTTTAGGACGAAATAAAGACATAAAAACACTCATATACTGGCCATTGAAGTTGGTCAGTGATTTTATAAATTTGACTTCTTAATCTATGAAGAGTATTTGCTTCCATCAAACCTGTGAACTCAGAAGATTTTTTGAAATTTTAAGTCATTTTGACCCTGTTTGGCCCTGCCCCTTTGGTCCCCCAGGAGGTCAGCGAGGACGGATATGGATGTTAAATACTATATCTCAGGCTAATAATTCTAATTAAGTTTGACTCATTTCCTATTAAAATTGAGCAAATTATGTTCATAAATGTGTTTTTCATATATAAACTAAAGTAAACTTGACCCCCTCCCCAGGGGGAAACGTTAGACCCTAGGGTCATATAATTCACAATTTTCATAAAATACCTTAAGAAATGAAGAATTGAGCAAAAAATGCTCAAAATGTGTTTTCCATCTATAAAAGAGTTCATATATTTGATTCTACCATTTCCAGAATTAAAGAATATTTTTGAAGGTTTAGCCTATTTGCCCCTTTTGGCCCGCCCCTCTGCCCCTAGGGAGTCAGCCAGGACCAATATGGATATGAAATTAAAATGCTATCTCAGGCTTATAATTCTAAACAAGTATGAAAATTGAGCAAAAAATGCTCAAAATGTGTTTATTCCCTATATAAACTATAGTAAACTTGACCCCCTCCCCAAGGGGAAACTTGTGACCCCAGAGTCATATTATTCATAATTTTTGTAAAGGACCTTATGACCTTTCCATCTATGAAAAGTATTTGATTCTACCATTTCCAGAATTTTAGAAAAGTTTTAGCCTATTTGACCCCTTTTGGCCCTGCCCCTTTGCCCCAGGGGGTCAGCCAGGACCAATATGGATATGATATTAAAATGCTATCTCAGGCTAATAATTATAATCAAGTTTGACTCATTTTCTATGAAAATTGAGCAATTAATGCTCATAAATGTGTTTTCTCTATACATAAACCATAGTAAACTTGGGTGCCCTCCCCAGGGGGAAATGTGAGACCCCAGGGTCATATAATTCACAATTTTTGTAAAGGACTTTAAGACCTTTCCATCTATTAAGAGATTATGATTCTACCATTTCCAAAAGTTCAGAAGAAATTTTTTGAAGTTTTAGCCTATTTAACCCCTTTTGACCCCGCCCCTTAGGCCCCTGGGGGTTAGTCATGGAAATTTTTTGAAAGGATTCAATGGACATTTTATACTGATAATTCTGACAATATTTGACTCATTTTATATTACAAATGACCGAATAATGCTCAAAAACGTGTTTTCCCAATATAAACTATATAGTAAACTTAACCCCCTTCCCAGGGGGAAAAGAGAGACCCCAGGGTCATAAAATTCACAGTTTTTGTAAAGGGCCTTAAGACCTTCCTATCGATGAAGAGTATTTGAGTCCACCACATCTGTGAGTGGAGAAGATTTTTGAATTTTTTGTAAATTTTACCCCTTTTGGCCCCTCCCACAGCCCCCTAGGGGGTGGGGACCATATAATTCACAATTTTGATTGGCCTTATGCCTTAGAACCTTCGGGCCAGGTGAGCTAACCTTTGGCCAGGTTAGCTAACTTCGGGCCAGGTGAGCTAAAAATCTGTCTATAATTGTCTGTGAATTTATTCTTCATTATAAATAATCAATTACCTGATTTTTAAAAAATAAATTAAAAATATCATATATCATATTATTTCATAATGACTGTTTACTTATATCAAGGAATGAAATTATGTTCTGTCCTGAATGCCATGTACAAAACAAAAAGAGAGTCACACACGCCAAGCCATAGGATGATAATTATAAGGTAGGCAAAATAAAATATGCTGATTTATCTAATGAGTAGCGTTATTTATTGTCAATGTTTAATATTGTTTATTATGCAGAAATATCTGCATGGTACCTGGCCTATTCAATAGTTTTAGGCCAAATATTTTGGAAAAAGACAATCTTTCATGATCTGTCAAAACTGGTTACAAAGTAACATACTCTTATCGTAGTCAAGAGTGAATGTTAAGTTCGATGTCCACACCTCGAGCGAATGAAAAATTGTTCAAGACAGACTTTTTATAATTTGTGGGTTGTAAAAACACTGTCGATTGTCATATAAGACACGGAGTTGCTGAAAACAGACCCATCCCAAGAGAAATTATGACCTGGATTCCCGGCAGGATCCTTTGCCGGGATCCCGGTCATATCTCAACGGGTCCTAGTCGTATCCCGGCGGGATCCCGGTCACATCCCGGTGGGATCCCAGTCAATCACGCCCGGGATCCCGGTCAATTCCATCTAAGATCCCGGTCATATCCCGGCGAGATCCCGGGACAAAATCCCAGTGAATCCTATCTTTTGCAATATTGATCATAACTAATTTTGCTTTTTCAATGAACAAAAAAATTTCATATTTGTATGCAGTTCTATTTAAAACAAAGGTGGGATACCGCTGGGATTCCCAACCATATTTTCTCTTGGGTGTGTGTTTGTATGTTTTAGAAGTGTTACCAGCTGACAACCACATTAGATGTGTGTTTTAGATGTGTTACCAGCTGACAACCACAAAAGATATATGTTTCTGTAAGATCACATTATATATAGATAAAACTGTGTGTCACAAAGAGAGCAATATACTGCAGCTTCCCAAAACACACTGGAAATATTCATCATAACATGCAGGCAATTAAATAACATTAAAATAAACGACACTTGACAAAGCTTGTGAAAGCTTGTACAAAAACATGAAGTTCTTATGGGTTTTTCTTTGTTATTTTTATCAACACCTTATTTTTGTGGAAAATTGATTTGAACAAGGAAGGGCAAATTGTGTATTCATAACGATTACTTTATCCTATCAAAGATCATGCAGAAGGTGCAATTATGTTATCTTACTTTAGCATGAAATGCAATAAAATATCATTACTACTAAAAGATGTATGCTTACTGTATATTTCATTTTCAAATTATAACAGAATTCCCCCAAAATGCAGTATATTCATAGAAAGTCTTACTGATTTTCCCCCCGAAATGAGATAAAAGAGATTTTTTCCCAATATCACTCAAACTTCTTATCCTAAAGAAGAAAACTGGTCTCTACAGCCAAGTGGTCTCTGTACACGATCAAATTGTGTTAAAAAAAAACCCATTTGGGACTCCTAAAGTATGTGGTCTTACTAAACAGGTGGTCACTAAAGACAGGTTTTATTGTGTGAATATAACCAAAGAAAACATAACTTAATCCAATGGAAATAAGCTGCCATAATAATGGATTAAACAGTATCAGCTTAAGATTAACATGTCCTGGACAAATCTTCTTCCCAGTTTCATATCTGTAGAGGACAAAGTTGAGAGTATTTATTTATTGCGAGTCAACAAGCTATTAAATGGTTCAGTGATACTGATATTGAAGCAAGGAGATTATATGATCAATGGGGCAGATCGGGATAATAATCGAGTGGTATTGTTACTCTGGTCTCCCTCACACTCGGCCCCCATCCAGCCATGACCAGCCCAATCTATCTTCATTTCTTACACTTTTTCATATGGAGGCTTTAACATATAATCTGCCATTAGTACCAGACTTGGACCCTCAGTGCGTTTGTCATTCATTGGCTTGCCGTCCTACATTACTTCCTCATAACCTCATCATCTGTCATTCGGTACGAACGACAACTACATACCATGGTTATTTTATAAGGAGTACTCTGGTGTTAGGGTAAACTCTGTATTTAATCTGTGATGGTAAAAAACAGAACATATGTGAATTACACACAGATTTACATGTTAAGTAGAATTTCTGAAAAGGTTTAATTTGAATTTACAAGGATTCACTAATTCATCAAACTGCATTCAAAACAAAAATGCTATGACCATGAAGTGATATAACTGTAAACCAAAATCTTTTAGTGGTAATCTTTTCATAGTGCTTTTCACAGAAGTTTCTTCACTTACCTGGTATTGCATATTCTATATGTTGTTACATCAATTAGTACTTATAATTGCATTAACTTGTTGAACTGCTTTCCTAGGCATGTAATAGCAGCAGTATATATATATATATATCAATTAAGTATTTTATTTAAAAATATGCCCACCTTGCTATGTTTTATTTGTAAAAATACACTGATTTATATCAACACTAATGACACTGCTTATAACTTTATAATTTTACAATTTCTCTTAGAATAACGTTTGTGTGACATTTTATTATGTATTCATATTTGTTGTAAAATGTGACAAAACATGAGCTTTCAAAGAGATATTACATTGTATTTCTGATCACGTTAAATTTCTGCAAAGATTGCCAACAGCAAAGATTACCAACAATGCATGATTTAATCCAACAGATAACCAAAACTAGATTTAAGAACAAGAATACCTCGTATATTTAAGGTTACTATGGAATTCAACGTAGGATGATTACCATCTACATACTTTTATACTAAATTGTGTTTTAATCTCAATGTAATTCAAAAGTACAGCAACAGACGACACCATTTGTCAGATCAACAAGAACACAAAGCATTTACACTACAGCGACACAGAATTCATTTATAGATGACACATTAACGAAATAAATCTCAATTAAGCACTTTCCTGGAATTTCAAAGATTTCATAGTTGTGACAAAATATGACAATATTATTTCTAATTGTAATTTCGTTTTCTTAGCTGTTTTGAAATGCATTGAATAACAAGTAATTGGACAACAATGAAGAAAGTGTCACTGATGAAGTTTTATATAGGAGTAACAATAGTGAATTGCTTTGAGGTATGAGAGAACTCCTCCACCTATTTCCATGACAAAGCACTGAGCAACCAGCGATATTAAAGTGCAGCGAGCGTCACTATTCAGATAAATAACGACTAAGTTGTTAGCGCTCCAGTCGTCGGCTTGACACAGATCTGATTTAGCACTTGATGGCTGCCAATAATTATGGAAGAAAATGAAACCCTTAAAAGATATTCAATTATTTTAAATTGTAAATTATTAAGTGATGGAAAGTCTAAAAATTAGATAAAAACGTAAAACCCTAGCAACTGCCAGATGGACCCATCTGACTCATAAGTGATTAGAGCTAGCCAAGTCTTTTCATTGTATGCAAATGGGGCTTAATTTCTTCATTATTTCTTGAGGCACTGAAATCATAGGAAGTTCCCCCAACCCACTTTTTGCCTAGTAATTAATGACAGCCTAACATCTAAGCCAGAAAAAAATGATGTGAGATGTCACCGATTCTGTACGCACTTGAGAAGATTTCCGTGCTATGGAGGGGTAGAACAGGAAGGGGACAGGATTAAGTTGGACCGCAGCGGATGGGTACGACGGGGAAGAGAAGAAGATGGGTAGGTGTGACTCATCTAACATGTCCATATCACTTGGGTCGCAGCATCTCTAGGGGCACGGCTTAATAACTGTCACAACAGACATGTGTCTTTAATTTGGATTTGTGAGGATCTGGTGCATCGAGTGAGACAATTGTCTGGCACTGTCTGTCGCCTTTCACAAGTCTCTGCTTGTCAGACGACAGACAGTGCTCTGCGCCACGTACGAATGCACACAGAGGCGCAGACGAAGACGACAGTGAAGCACCCATGGGGCATGCTTACGAGACTGGCGGCCCTTTGGCCCCAATGATGTATACGGTATACAGCTGTACATGTTCACACCATGGGGGTCAGATTGATGACCTGCTCACACAAGTACTTGATGCCTGTAATAAATGGATATGGAAGCAAGAGGCCAAAGGGGCCTGTTTGTCTCCTGGCCTCTTCATACTACAGTTCTGAAAGGGTCACACAAAAGAATAACCAACCCCATTATTACATGTCTATATCAGTATGTCTTAAGTGATATTTGCATGGTTAGCTTTGTCATGTGTATTGCTTATTAAAGACTTCGATTTACAAATCAGCAAAACAAATAAAATAATTTATGACCCCAGTGCCATCATATAGATGTGAACTCTAAAGTGAAACATTTATTGTTCATGATTCTTACATAGTCAGGTCTCTTTATTTTTTTCAAATTTCAAGTTTTATACATATTTTGAAAATTACTAGCTAGTAATTACCACACATTATAATATATACACCAGTAAATGATCTTTTATTGAAACAGTTACAATAACTTTCATGTATAACAGATAAGTCCACTTATTGTTTATAGCAGAAAAAAAAAAGTTTAATAAGCAAGCATTGTTTAACCATTGGCAATAACAAAACTGAATTGATCTATGAAATCAATGACATAAATTTGTATATTTACTTCTTTTCATTGACATCACCCGGTATTATTTTAAGTTTTTTTTAGAGGTTCAGTCTATTTATATTCAGTTATAGAGGTTCAATTACCTAATTTTCCTTACCTGAAATGTAAATATTGGGTTTTTTTCCACATAACTTTAGATTTGAAAAGAATTCCTCAATTTTACTGTTATATGTTATGCTTATGGTGACTTGGCTTGGAAATATGAGGCTTTTTATTGCAGGAGGAAACCAGAGTACCCATTGAAAAACATAGTACAGAGACCTCTGTAAAGCAATTTATATCTTAATCCATAAACATAAATAGCATAAGAAAATATATATTGATGGCCTAAGAGGAGGTAAAAACACCAGACATATGCAAAATTTCCTGTGTAATATATGATAAAAGTGCACGTGGAGATTCATTTCGCTGTTTTGCCTTCTTGCGCAGTGATAGTCAACTACCAGTTGATAATTATAATTAGGCCGAACTGCAGGAAATATAAGATGTCCCGAGTTATGAAAATTAACATTTTTTTTATTTGAATTAAATTGTTCAAAAGGCGATGATAAGTGTAGTATTAACGGTAAGTTAATAACTTTTGTGACTCTATAAAATTACTAATCTCATTGTACATCACCATTTTAAAAATTAAAAGCCGTTTCTGAAAGGTAGTGGGCCTTTAAAAGCCCTTAATGTAATCTAGCATATGTCGTCTAAGATTCTTAGATTTCCTGTACTAATGACCTAATGCCCAGAGAGATTTGTATCCTTGCTTTATCCTTTATGACCATTTGGTATTCTATGCCTATATATAAATGTCAATCGTTCCTTTTTTCCACTGACATTGATTGGCCTGGATGGGACACACCTCACAAGGATAAGTACATCCACTTCCTAAATATCACTGCAATAGTACCTTAAACATCCTGTGGCTATCACCAATTACTGTATAGCGACTGGCAGGTCGGGTCACTGATTCCTAGACTTCTTTGAACTTTTGTTTTTAGGCATGTCAATGAATCTCTAAATGTTTCAATGGTGTTTAGAATTCATGCATTTTATTGAAAACGCGAAAATGACTAAACCACCAACAAAACTTTACAGCCTTACAACATTTCATCTGATCAGGAGGATTTTTCTCTCTCTAAAAAACTAAGATTTAATGACCTTGAACAGCTAGCTAAGGTCATTCATTTTCTGGATATCTGTATTACTATAGCACCAGCAGTACTGTGGTTTTATCCAACTAGAATCCAATATCTCATCACAGTTTCATAACAGGAATGCCTATTTACTATACCCACTAGTAGACTATAGTTCCTGTTATTCTATTATCTAATTACACAAAAGATTGAAAATTAGCAGGATTCTCAGACATTCTTTGATGAAAACAAATAACTAGTTGATGAAATTCATACTATTTCTAAACAAAGCCATAGGGAGTAGACAAGAAATTTTAAGTTGAAATTGAGGTAATAGTCTGGGTGTAAGGGAGATAATTTGTTTTAGTCATCAGGTTTAACAATCTTCACTTCTTTAGTACCCATGTCTAAGTGCAAATCTAACTAAACATAACAAATCTCCAAATGGATCTTTTTTTTCACGGTCAGAAAATTAAACTCAGAGACTGAAAACGCATGAATTAATACAACTTAGATAAGTTTTATTCCTTCAAGAAGATTCTTCCCCTTTTTTGTCCAAGGCTGTCAGCAATAATAAATACATTAGGTTTAGTTTTGGTTTTATTACATAGTTCAATGTCTATTAACAGCCAGAGTCATTTAATGATGTGCCAGATTTGTTTTTGGAGGAAAGCTTAGTACTACCTGGAGAAAAACCACCAACTAGTGGCAACTTCTCCACGTGGGATTCAAACTCGTGACCTGAGCGCTTGTGGTTATAAAGCCTGGTATACATTTCATAAAGACATAGAGTAGGAGACTCCCAGATTTAACATAGCTATGCTCCTAGGCAGATAATTACAAAAGGTTATGGGTTTCAGTATGACAAAAGTATCCTGGAAGTCTTAATATTTTACCCTATGACAGCTATATTGGAAAAAGAAAAAGAAAAATATTTCAGTTCCTTTAATTTTTTTTTTGCATGTCTTTGCCATAATGTATTATGAACATTGAAACAAAATTGTTAATAAATTGATAAGTAAGACCAGACAAAATGAATAAGATGCAGTCACAGCATGACTCATGGTTGATGGATGGTCATCTGTCTTGTCCATAAAAAACTTTCAATAATATTCCGAGAAATTTGTTAGTTATGACTCAATCTTAAATGATTCACGACAACTTCAAGAAAACATTTTAATGCAGCATTATACATTTAAAAGCACATATTTGTACCTTTTTGCCTTAATTGAAAATTCAATTTTATTAGAGCCCTTCTAACTAAAGAATAATAATGAAAATTTACAAAAATCATTTAGGGATACAAGATATTCAGTTCTGTTTTATTACTGTTTATAAGAATATCTTTACTTTTAAAAAAGAGTAAATTATGAAACTAGACCACATACACCACAATATGATCAATGGAATTAAGAAAAAACTGATGCATACATTTTTTTTTAAGTTTTAGTTACACTTATATATACCCTTCAAATGTTATAAGCATTCATTTTTTATCCCATATGAAGTAATTTTTAACATACAGTAAAACCTGTGTAATGACACCCTAAGGGACAGACAAAAATGTGTCTTATTAGACAGGTGTCTTAATACACATTTTACTGAAATATCACGATTTTGCAATATTTCGATAATAAAAATGAACAATGATAAAAACTGTAGATTGTGTTAAGTATTAGTACAATGCCTTTCCATTGTGTTTTACCAGAACTGTAAGACTCACTAGTAGAATGTACAACTTGTGCCCCAGCTGTGTTCAGATTTACATCACCAGACAACCCCTGATAGCCTACCGATAAATCCAACTTCTGTCTTTACTAGAACACTCTCTACCCAAGTCCACTGTTTTAAACTTTAATCACTTTTTTGAGTTTGGAATACATAAATTGGTCTATTGGGAAAGAACTCCTAAATTGCAAACCACAAGATCTGTTGAAAATATGTCTAGACCTGAAAGATTAAAGCTATTTGAGCTCCGCATTGAACCTTTTCTTTTGTACCTATTAAGATATTCTCTTGGTTCAACCTTTAAATTTATTTAGATTTTAAACTTCCCCCGATACTCAAATAACAACCTAGCTGTGAGAATGTGTGCACCTCATCTCCGACCATAAAGATGATTAAAAAAGGGAAAAAAATTTCATCTTCATTCATCTTAACAACTAACACTATTGAGACTAAAAGTCATAAATGTCTCAGCATACACAACATTGAATGAAGTTCAAGGTCATTCATCTGAATAAAATTTGATAGTTTTCATTCCTGCATTGACTATCAGGTCAGGTTTCCAATTTTAAGATTTTACCTCAATTGAATCTTTATATTATAATAATTTCAGCCTTAATTCATTATAATGTAAGCTCACTAGCATTTCACTGGATTTTGCTTTTTGAAAAGAAGGTGTTCAAAACATTTAAAAATAAAAAGTATATCAAGATAATGTGTCTGATCAAAGAATCTGGACAGGCATGTTATTTCTAAGCACATTATTTCAGTTGATGTTTTCTTAATGAATCATCATAGACAAGTAATTATAATTGCACTAGCTTACTATACTTAGATGACAACTTGTCATCATGGTCAGCTCACTTAAAGCTTAATGTGCATCAAAGAATTTGAACTACATATTTAATACAATTTAGTTTCTATCAATTTTTCTTTACCCACTTTTAACAACCACAAAAAAAATATTTGGATTAATTCAAACAAATCAAATAGGCTGAAAATAATCACAATTTTTTCTGACGCCCAATTAAGGACTTGTATACCCGGTACTAGCTACAGGAACTCTTCAGTAGAAGGCCAAATATCAGGTATCTAGGCCTTTTACTTATTTCCTTTGAAGATTTTAGTCTTTCTGACCTTGAATATTCATTCATTTGTGTAGCCCTTCATCCCGACATGCTAGAGGCCTAATATCAGGTCTCTGTGTTTGCTAGTCATTGACAAATATCATTTTATGATCATGATTTTAGCCTTTTTGAACTCTGTGACCTTGAATGGTCTAGGTCAATCATTGAAATGTATTGGTAGCCCATCATCCCAACAGTCCTAATGACAGGTCTCTAAGACTCTTACTTAATTGCCAAAATGTTTTATAAAGATTTAAGCCTACTTATGACCTTGACTGAAGATCAAAGTCATTCATTTTAACAAACTCGGTAGCCCTTCATCTCAGCACAGGTCCAATATCATTACCCTGAGCCTTTCAGTTATTGAGAAGCAGTTGTTTGAATGAAAAGTTTACGAACAGCAACTGGCAAACAACAATTGACTAAGCATAATGACTATAGGTTATTCTGATACTTTGAGTCAGATGACCTAAACAAGAGGCCCAAGGGTCTTAATTGACGGATTGCCAGCTGTCAATCAAACCGCACATGACTTTGTATTTTGTATTGTGTGTGCTACGATGTTTGCTCCGACATTGAATAGAAACATGTGCGTTTGTGAGCATGAGGCGTGGCTATATTACACCTGGCGATCGGTCAATGATCATCTGGCTACCTTGGCAAAAGTTGTATACAAAAATCACTAGATATGATGTAATGGTAGCTTGCAAATTGTTCAAAATGTGTTTTCAAGATGGTGGTTATGGCAGCCATCTTGAATTTTTGATCAACCCGAAAAGTAACAAACTTTGTCGGGACCATGTCAGGATCATTTCATGCAAGTTTCAGCTAAATCACATTGGTAGAACTTGCAAAGTTCAAAATGTGTTTTCAAGATGGTGGCTGTGATGGCCATCTTGAATTCAGATTGACCCAAAAAATTACAACACTTGATCGGGACCATGTCAGAATTATTTCAGGCAAGTTTCAGCTTAATTGCACAGGTTAAACTAGAGAAGTTCAAAATGTGAAAAGTTTATGCATGGCAGACGGCAATGTATGAAACATGATGCATATAGGTCATCCTGACCCTTCAGATCTGATGACCTAAAAAGAAACTGACTACACAGGAAGTGTCAATATTCTAGAGAGCAGAACCACTCCACCTGTCCAGTTATACAGAACATATCAAAGTTTATAATATATCGCTTTGAATACACTGTACCTAGATAAATCAATATGACAACAAAAGAAATGCTTGTAACAGCTAGGAGAAAAATAATGAGATTGAACTGAGGTAGGCATATATGACATGTCACATAAAGATACAAAATGAATAGTGTAAAGAATATAATAAGGAAGATACATACATATCTATGTGCTCAAGGGGTACTAGTGACAGTGTACATTTCAATATCTAGTGCAGTACAAGACAGACAACCTCTATTCCTTAACAAGGAGAATAACTTAACCGGACAAGAGTATTCAGTGACATGATGCATCATTTTAAGTTTGTCTCCTAAATGAAGGGAAGGAACTCTTACTGAACATAGCGTTTCTCTGAAAAAGCAGCACAAAGGGGAATAACTCAAATTCATATTTATCATCATCTACTAGTAAAATTAGCATCTTCATTTAGTTCATCATGTTATTTTCAGATCAGTGTATGATCAGGATCAGCCATGTTATTTCATTTTCAGATCAGTACACAATCAGCTATGCTATTTTCATATCAGTGCACAATTAGCTAAGCTATTTTCAGATCATTATAGGATCAGCTAGACAATGTCTACCGAACACCCCAAAACCAACATTGAGTCAACATAATACTGTAACTGTTAACATTTCTGGTAAAATGTGCAAAGAGTGGGCAAATAGGCTTGAAGTATAAGTTATTTACAATTTTAGAAATTGACTAGACATATAGCTGGGATTTTCACCTGAAATAAAAATAAAGATTTCTATTTTGAGATTGCTCCTACCTGCTTAGAGCTTGCGGTAAACTAGATATAATGGGTCCGTAGCCTGCGGAGTTATCATATAATTCAAACAGGGGAGCAGCTACTAATTTGTAATTCCTTGGTACAGCAAACAAAGCTGGAGAAGAAATGAGGATAGAATGTATAAAAGTATAACTTTCTGAGAATTTATTGTTTTCCAAATATTTAACTTAAGTTTATTACAGGTAAATGATAACTGAACATGTCACCAAGGTATCCACAATGTGTGTAATACAGTTATATAATTGAAACCTTCAAAATTTGATAAATGAGTCCAATATTTAATATCATAAAGAATGGATGTTCAAGTATAACACTAGTGTAAACAACATCTTTTATTACCAATAAACTTTGATAAATAATATACTGAAATAAATATACATTATTATTTATTTGCATATTCTTCATCTTACCTTTCTCTGGCAGCTGGACCAGGAAAAGTCTCTTGTGTTCCTTTGGCTTTGTTATGTGTGCTGGGATATACGGATACTGAAAATGTCAATGTCAAACAAAACTTCAAATGTATTTGCATTTAGCTATGTTTGTAAAGGCAGGAATTATATAAAATAAATCTTAACATCAACAGAAAAGCATAATAGTTTTATATCAAATTAAAAATAAACTTAAATATTGTATCAATGATTTTACAGAAGACTTTACATATACAAAATATATATCATTTTGAGTTCAGATCACATAGCCAGTTTAAAGTATATTATAGAATGTCTTGAAATACCATAGTGTGAAGACAGATTTTACTGGTTTTAAGAAAATTACATACTTTGTCTGTGTAATATTAAACATGAGGCCAAAGAGGCCTTGACGGTCACCTGAGTGCTGATTCAAATTAGAATAAACTTTAAAGCTGAACCTGTGTATTAGAATTTTTATTTTTTGTTTTTCATTTTGATATGCTTAAAATTACAATCTGCTTTGCTAACGTTAAACAACAAAACCAAACTAGAAGTCAGTCAGTGTCAGTGATTTATATGGGGACCCAGTTCTTACAATAATGTTGCTGATATACATTATGTACTTCATATATACAATTCACATCATCATGCAAAAATAAGGGATTTTATAACAAAACTGTAATTTGAATAAGGATATTAATCATAAATAAAAACATATTTTAGCAAGTAAAAATTTAGGGCACTTGGTTTTTTTTAGCAAGAGACAAAAAATGTAAAATTTGAGCCCTGCCTCTGGTCCCTGGGGGTCAGCCAGAACCAATATGTACATGGTGTACAATATGTAAATTTAACTCCCTCCCCATGGGAAAATCTGATATCCCAGGGCCATGAAATTCACAATTTTTTTAAAGGGCCTAAAGACCTTTCAATCTATGAAGAGAATCTGGTTTCATCAAATCTGTGAATTCTGAAGAAGATTTTTGAATTTTAGCCTATTTGACCCCTTTTGGCCCGCCCCTAAGGCCCCTGGGGGTCAGCCAGGACCAATATGGATATGACAATAAAATGCTATCTCAGGCTGAAAATTCTAACCCAGTTAGACTAATTTCCTATGAAAAATAAAAAAAATATTTGTAAAGGACCTTAAGACCTATCCCTCTATGAAGAGTATTTGATTCTACCATGTCCAAAATATCAGAAGAAGATTTTTGAAGTTTTAGCATTAATTTGACCCCTTTTGGCCCCACGCCTAAGGCCCCTGGGGGTCTGTCATGGAAAATTTGTGAAAAGGATTCAATGGCAATTTTCATAGGGATAATTCTGATAACATTTGACTAATTTTCTATTACAAATGACCAAATAATGCTCAACAAGAGGCCCAAGAGGCCTTGGCGGTCTCCTGAGTTCTGCGACAGAAAGAGCATTGCAAAGTTGGTTCAAATCTATAAAAATTATTTACGAAGAAACTAAAGAAGAGAGAGGAGAAGATTTTTGAAATTTTAGTGATTTTGACCCATTTTGGCCCCACCCCTCTGATCCCTGGGGGTCACCCATGACCAATATGGATACGGTGTTAAAATGTTATTTCAGGCTAATAATTCTAACCCAGTTTGACTCATTTCCTATTAAAGCTAAGCAAATAATGTTCATTAAAGTGTTTTTCCTATATAGACTATATTAAATTTGACCCCCTCCCCAGGGGAAAATCTGAGATCCCAGGATCATGTAATTCACAATTTTTGAAAGACCTTAAGACCTTTCAATCTATGAAGAGTATTTGATTCTACCAGTTCCAAAATTTCAGAAGAAGATTTTTGAAGTTTTAGCTTATTTGACCCCTTTTGGCCCCACCCCTAAGACCCTTGGGAGTCATTTATGGAAAATTTGTTATTAGGATTCAATGGCCATTTCATAGGGATAATTTTGACAACATTTGACTCATTTCCTTTTACAAATGACCAAATAATGCTCAAAAATGTGTTTTCCCTATATAAACTATAGTAAACTTGAAACCTGAGACCCCAGGGTCCTATAATTCACAATTTTTGTAAAGGACCTTTAGACCTTTCTATCTGTGAAAAGTATTTGATTCTATCACATCTGTGAATGTAAAAGAAGATTTTTGAAATTATAGTCAAAATTACAAAGTCATGTGACTGGGAGGGACGTTGTTTAGGCAACTTCTACTCAGTTATAAGAATTAGATCTACAATGATTAGACAATAGGTGGAGCATTAGGCGTGGCACATACAGCCAGGGATCAATCTAGGTTTTGGGGGAAACTATCTTTTTTCAAAATAGAAGAAAAGTTTGGTGAAATATAGGGGAATTTGAGTCTTCTCATTTTGGTCCAAAATTATATTCATTTTGACGAAAAAGTACTGTAAAACAACTTATTTTATTTTTAAAGTTAGTAAAGCAAGATTTTAAGCTCATTAATGAAAAATTTGAGTTTATCATAAAATATGCAGTAGCTGTATGATAGATATGAAGAAATTTGCAAACAAAAGTCTAAAAAAAATTATTGGAAAATAAGTCACAGGGGAAAAAACAAAAACGGTCATTTTTTAGCTTCAAATGGGGAATTTTTAAATCTTCAAAGGGAATTTTAGACCAGAGGGGATTCATTCCTTGAGGGGAAATTTACCCATAAACGGTAATATATCAGAGCTAGATTGATCCCTGACAGCCTAGCGATAGGCTACTAGTTTTACCTGTGGTGGTTCAAAGTTAGGCCGCCACCAATTGCCTATCGTGTCCTCAATAACCCATTCCATTGTACCTCCATCTTGTCTTCCTAGAGTCTGAAAAGTAAAATATGTTTAAATTAAAACAGAAGGCAGTATAGCAAAATGTTTTTACATACTGTTCTAGATATTTCAAAAGTCCCTTCTCATTCACTGGTAGGTTTTTTTTGTAAATCAAATTGAATTTTTTGCAAAAAGGTAAGTTGTATGTGTCAACAGTGTAAACTTAACATACAAAACTAGGACTTTCTGATCCAAAAATCATCTAGCTCTTATTTAGAAGTACCCATTATAGCAAATAAGAACTTTCAATTTATGTTGGAAGAAATTCTTATTTTCCTTATCTTTTAAAAAATTCATATTAAGACTGTTACCTCTGTTAACAAACGTTTGAGTCCTTCCACTTGGTCTTCTTGTGCATTCAGCTCACCACCAGGTCTACAAAGTACACAATTGATATTTACTGTACATATAATTTAATTTCACATGTTAGACAGATTTCTTTTGGTTACAAGTTTGAAATCATTTTTTTCCATAGACCAAAGAATTACGGTATATTTTGAGTATTATGACCTCATACATACAGAACTTTTTGTGAGGAATATTAAAAGCAGCACAGTGATTGACAAAACTAATGGCTAAGATATCAATGAACCACAACTCAATTTGTTTTATTGTATTACCTTATTGAGTTATTCGAATTAAATTGAAAAACGGACGGACCTTTCAAAGACGCATAGAAAGTCCTTCCATTTTTCATCTATGACTTCATAAACCCAAAATATATTAAGAATTATGCTTAACTAACTCTAGATATAAAGCACCAAATCTATCATTATCAGATAAGAGAAATACAGTTAAATGATAATCCTGTTTTTTAAAGATGCTCCACCGCTGACAAATGGTATTTTTTCACTATTTAAAACAGGAGCAGATGATTTAGTATTTTACTTCGGTTACAAAAATACTTATTTTATACCATTGTCACCATAAAAAAAGGTCGAGCTTCTAATTTTACTTCAAGTTAAACATATGAAAAATAATTATTTGCATCCCGAAAAAATCCATCGCACTATATCCTATATGGAATACTGATTGTGCATGCACCAAAGGCAAAATAAATTATCTTATATTATTTTCTGTGTTAATTAGACATATATATATACTATTAAACACCAATTGTCGTTCAAATGATGAATATCATTTATGCTCTGTTGGTGGTGGAGCATCTTTAAGCTCTATTGTTTTGTTTTTCTGTGAATATGTACACTACACAGAACAAATTCTCCATTACAGTACAGGTTCTTTTCTTACTTGTTTTATATTACCACTTGCCCAACTTGTATTTCCTTTACAAACTGATTTTTTACTATGTAAGCTTACTTTATGCAATATATTTGTGAAATGTTTGTAACATTAGTAAGTGCTCTGTCATTGTCATGGATGCTTTCTTATATAATTAATTCATTATAGAATTAAAAAATACGTACAATTTGAAAAATGTTGTGCCAAGTTGAAGAAGAAGAACGTGGGGTAGACCATGCTCATGTACAATAAGGACTCCTTCCACCGATCGTCGCATCCCTATCTTATCAAAGTCCTCTCTCATACGAGCAAAACGTGCTGGTACAGAACTGTCTTTCTCATATAGTGGCTCCTTTGTACCGAATGTGTAATTTGTCAGTGGATATCTGGATAAACAAAAAATCAGAAATTACATGCATGCCAATATATTTAGTATAGAGATACACTTGTGCATGATTAATTAATGATGTAAATTTAATGAATTAACATCAAGATGAAAGATTTTGTTTATAATGCAATTCGTATTTCTAAAAATACTAAGCATTAGAATTTAATATTTCAGGCAGATTGATCGATGTAGAATAACAGGGAAAATGCATGTTTCTTGTTAAGTCCCCAGATCAGGAATCATCATATTGAACCTAGGTTTCTTGCATGATAAACAAACAGTTCTACTAAATCCTTTCCGGCAAAATGCCTTACACATAATTTTAGTATTTCATGTCGATTTTACACCCCACATGAACAAGTCACGTATTTTGATACAACGACTACAACACATATGCTTTCCAACACCAATTTGGACGGAAAGCGGCGATCACATCATAGTATGACCCAATTCCATTATTGATGACGTTAACAAATTATGACATGACACCAAAGAAAAACAGTCGAAGTTCACCGTGTCAGTCAATCAGAATGCGTACAGAGTTTATACCACGTGTGGTTGATCAACAGCTTCACTGTTTATTAGATGCCCTGAGATTTGAATAACACTGCCTATTGTAATAGAAAAATTATTTATTGCTCTTAAAATTACAAGTTATTAATATAAAGAGTAGAATATAGAATAGAATAGAATAGAATAGAATAGAATAGAATAGAATTCCATTACAGGAACTTCTTAGTTTCTCTACACCGGACTCATAAATTTAGAGTTAAGTAACGTTCATATTCCAGTTATGGTAGCCTTATAGTTAAAGATGCTCCACCGCTGATAAAAGGGGTTTTTTTTCTATCAAAAACAGGAACAGACTATTTAGTATTTTTCTTCAGTTACAAAAGTTACTTACTTTACACCATTACCACTATTGAAAAGTTTGAGCTTCTAATTTTACTCTTAAGTTAAAAATATAAAAAATAATTATTTGCATCCCGAAAAAATTCCATGGCACTATATCCTATATAGAATGAAGGACTGATTGCGCAAGCACCAAAGGTAAAATCAATTATTTTATATTCTTTTTTTGTGTTAATTAGACAGATATATACACTATTAAACAACAATAATTGTTCAAATGATGAATATCATTTAAGCGCTGTCGGCTGTGGAGCATCTTTAAATAGTATTTCCTGTCTTTTCAAATTATTATATATATGTCCAGTCTATTTTTAAAGCACTTTATGTAGGGTGCTGAAACAACTTCATAGGATAAACTGTTCTAAAGCTTCGCCGTTCTTATTGTGAAATTGGTACTTCATAATATAGCGTCCTGGTTTGCTGTGGGAAGATCATTTTTGTATTTCTTCTGCTTTTATGCCAAATTTCTTTCTAACATACCATTGATTTTAACTAGTGTTTTTTGTTATTTCTACAATTTTGTCTAGCTGGAAATATCTTTTCAAATTTCAAAACATATCTGTTCATTAAAGGGACAATTCAGTGAAGCTAGTTCTGTTACATAACCACGAAGGAAAATATGACATAAATGTATTGTTCTACATTTCTTATGAAACATGTAACAAAAAATATTGACAAATTTCACGACTTTGTTAAGTATTTTGATTGATACCGCTGAAATCCCAAATCGTTGATCAATACGATTAAGCAGGTACAACATGTACACTATACCCATACCCCGAGCCAAAATCATTTACGTTCAACAAATGCAATACATAACCACTGAGGAGTTGATGAAATTATTTTTAGACAAGAACATGCATCTATTACTTGGTAAACACACCACTGTAAGAGCGATTTGAGTAGTTCTAGGCAAAAATTCCTTTACTACACTGACAAAGGCCAGGGTTCGGCATACAAGACATCCAACCACTATGTGTAATGGCGGACAGTAAGCGAGTTTAAAAATTTCACATACATTTCACTACAGTGGGCTTTTCTGGCATATCACAGTAAAAACAACTAATCTAATTTCTATTAGAATGGGTTTGCTTCCGAAATATGTGCAAATTTTAATATACTCTTAGACTGAATTGTCCCTTTAAAGGTAAATTGTGGTATTATTTTTTTACTATTTAGAATTGTTATGTCATAAGACTACTGCTTTAAACCCAGATGAAAAAGTTAGAATGAAATTACAGACCATTGTTCTTCATTTTTCGGAAAGTAATGAAATTAATAGAAAAACATTTTTCATAGTATATCATCATACCTGTCAACCCTCCCGGATTCTCCGAGAGTCTCCCGGAATTTCTAAACACCCCATGGAATCTCCCACTCGCTAAATCTACCAGAATCTCCCGTTCTTTCCCCAATAGTAAGAACAAAATCCAATATCCCCTCAAATAATTCCCCTTTCAGATCCCCAAGTAATGCTATGGCCAGGACTGTGCGATTAATTAGTGTCACCTAAGTCAATTATTATCGCTAGCGGCAACAGTGGCTCACCCTACAAATCACACACGTGTGCTTTACCTGTGTTATGGTCCAGGTGTTACCTGGCTCACTTTATCGTAACAAATTGCTGGAATTTCTACATATACTTGACAAAATTTATTTAAGAGACATTAGCTAGCATTAATTGAAATTTCTTCCGAGCCAAGTGGACAATGTTTGTCAATATTAAAAAAGGTTTTAAATACGAATGCTACTGGCCTGACGTTACCGGAAATGGTTCATGAATACAGAGTTTAAATTAGTCTACATGATATCTGATAAACACATATTTTCAGGAAAAAATCTCTATACATACCATATTATTTCAATTTAAAAATGTTTTGCAACACCTAGTGAAGTACAATCATAGTGGTTTTGTTATTGTCAAAAAATTAAAGTACAAAACATACTGCTGACTGAACATGGCGCAGTCACATGACTATCATTTTGCTTCGCTACAAAATGGCTTAAATCTAATAGTGCCGTCGATTGCAGGTAGATTTCCTCGGCACATCGTCGGACCTTAGTTTATCTGAACATTAACAGACTGAAATGTTTCAGTAAAGTTTTGTACTTGGTTTGGTTAATGTAAGTACAATGTAACGGAGATAATGATTCAGAAGGAGATTGGAAGTGAAAGTATAAAAGTACTGGTACAGACGAAACATATTTTCTGATGGAGTTACTTTAACACATGGATCAAATAGTTTCAATATTTTGCAGTTGCAACATGAATTTATTAATAGAACCTTTTCTCCTTCTCTTTCTACTCTTGATTAACTACACAAATGTTTGGGGGTTTTTTCATGTTAAAAACCTTTGATGTTAAAGACACAACTTTTTAATTTACAGGATATAAATTCATTAGATATTGAAATGTTTCCATCCCATGTTATTTTCCAAAGATAAACAAGGTTTATGCTAAAACATCATAAGTAATAAATGATAAGCGACGCATAGTTGGACTGTTGAAAATTTTGCTCATCATTATGATATTTTTATATCAGTGTCTGCATTCAAAAATTCAGTATTTTCAAATATATCTAAAAAAATCAACATGCCAATTTATTTATAACAGTTCGAGCAAATCTACCATTGTAAAGTTGATATCCGGAAACTACTCAAATATTGATTACGAACTTCCCCGCCAAGAAATGGTTTCCTCAGACATGAGAAACCATGGAAAATATTAGCGTTTCCACACAAATCTAGACTTTGCAATCGTCTCTTTCAAGTATGTATGTATTTTCTAATTAATAATCACAAATGCGTTCCACGGAGCAGTCTACAAATATGTAAATTGCAAATGCTGTCTATTTTGTCTATCCAGTCAGCTCGTGCCGGTTTGTAAACAGTGGTTTGTTATGATATGATTAACGCTGAAATGCAACTAATTAAGGTGACCATATAATTCTTACAAATCGATGGGTCTGTCCAAAGTTGTTGATGGATGTGTGATGCCATATTTTGCTGCATAAGACGCTGCATTTGAGCTTTGTTTTGGCCAACCATGAGTTCTGCCGTGACTCGCCATGCTAGAAAACCACCGGAAACAAAGAAGCCGCGGAGTCGGGGCAAGGGTAAAATCCGGATAACAAACCATGATATGGCCTAAACGTACATGCATGACCAGCATGATTGATGTTTGTGATAGTTGCAAGATTTCGGATATGCAATTCTTAGTGAATTTTGGTCAATATCGATCATTGTTGAATACCAATAATGATAATCTATATGACCAAAAAATGTACCGTTGAAGATTGTTAAAATAACACATGTCGGTTATACAGGTACATGTAGCTTTAAAAGGAAGAGAGACTTGTTACAGCTATAGATGAATGATATATCATAAATTCAATCTCTCAAGTGGTTTCCTTTTTTTTTTTTTTTAATTTTTATAAAATCCCCTTCAGAAAGACCTTCATATACATGTATTACGGAGTAAGTAAGAGATATCGAACAAGTAAGATAAAATGCAAATAAACGTTTTATAACGGTTTGCATTATCATTACTTTGCTCCATTAGCAGTAATAGGCAGCAATTGTAGCTCTAAAGACGACACCATTTTCTGTCTAAAAGTCTTTTGAGCTACAATATTGCTACTAAATACCATGCAGTATTTGAACAGACGGTAAAACAGCGAAATGCATCTTTGCAGTTATAATATATTATGCAGGAAATCTTGCATTTGTTTGGTGCTGTTACCTTATATAAGGCCATCGATATGTATTTTCTTATGTTATTAATGTTTTCAAGAAACCTTTCAATTTTACTCCGAAAAGGTAGTGGGCCTTTAAATGCAGTTAAATCGGGGGTTATGGGGAACAAATCAGTCAACCAATCCGTTGCATGCAGAATATAAATAAAAAAGGGGATCTTACATAAGTGGTTATATTTATCAAACGAGGTAATTATATATAATTGCTACCAACTGTGACGACTTTTTCCATCCATTGAGACAATCTTGCCGACGTCATGCGTGACGTCACAATAGTGTTGTCAAAACTAATAATGATTTCACATATTGTTAGGACGCCATAATCAATATATGACGTCTTATGATTGTTTCGCTAGACGAATACGTTACATCTAAGCCAGAGACGGAATTAAAATGCTGGCTGCTTATAAAATCTTTCTGTAGAGCAGGCCTAACGTACGAAATATCTGTGGCAAAATGTAAACTTGCAAATGTAACATAGGCCTACATGTATTTGATAGAATCTAACGCTCGTTATCATGTAATATGAAATTCATTAATTTCGTTAAATAAATTGATATGCTATTCGCATAAAGGCATGTAACCATGGCTGATACTAAATTATTGAGAATAGATAAGGACCTTATATAAAGTAGAAACTTGAGGTAGGTTATTATGGATGTACATGTTCCCCATGTCTTTAATCTTTAAACATCCTTGGCTTCAATTAACACATCTCATCGGTAGAATGGATTTCGGTTTGGATGCATATATTTCTTTTTCTTCAAAAAAAAAAAAAAAAATGAATATGATCGAAAATTTCTAAAGTTATTTCTAGAGGTTGGAGTATTATTTCACTTATTAAACTAGCTGTTTCTTTAGTCATCAATTTTTTTTCCGTTCGATTATTACCAGATACATATATTTCAATAGTGATATTCAATTTTTTGTATGTTGGCAATCACTTAAAAAAATGAATCATTTTATGAGGTTAGCATTTATCATCATAATATGAACGATCGTAAAGCTTTGAAATAAAATTTGATGAGTTTTAACATATAGTGCTACATGTACCTGATATCAAGGATTTATAAATCATTGATAATATATAATGTAGACCTAAATTATACTATGCAATGAAAAGTTTTAGTGTTTCATACGTGCATTATCCTCTCAGAGTAAAATTGCTGAGTGAATTTGCGACCTGAATTTTGGTCCTATTCTTTTCATTATGCATATAATGAAGAAAAAAAATGAAAAAAAAAAATAATGTGTTATACAACATGTATCATAAACAGGATAATTGCTTGTTTTTATTTTCAACAAGCAAATTTATATCATAGCACTTCATAACATTACTTAGCTATATGTATAACCAATATACAGACATTATACATTCTGGTATACATGCATGGGGATACAGGTAAATGCATAGAGGTGTACAACTACAGTTATCTAAGGCACAACTAGGTCTATTGTCATGGCTACCAGGGCCATTTTCTCCCTCATTCCCCACCCTTATCACTAAAGGTAACACCTTATAATAATTACCTGAGACGATGATCAGTCAGGCGTTACAATACGTAATACTTTACCTATTGTGCCCAGGGGTCCATTTATAGCGTGCAATTAAATCGATGTCATGCTGTGACAGCCTCTGTACCTGATATCATGCTGTGATAGCCTCTTTACCTGTATTCCAGTCTATCTGACCCCATGCGGTTGTGTTTCAAACAAAACAAAAACTTCCCCCTTCAGTTTCTGGCACTCCTTGCCATCCCGTGGTCCAGCCTATGGCCCCCGCTGGCTCCTTCGCTGCCAATGTATTCCTGGGGACACCTTGCCTCTGCTACTCTTACCACAGCCCCAATCCAACCCCTTTCAGCTGGGCTCAGCTTCCTATTGCCGATCTTGACTATGGACTCCAACCGACCGTTCTCTTGCTGCTTCTTGACCTTGCCACCATTTCACATCCCCTCCATTCCCCTGCCGCTATATCATCAGATACCAATATATTTTCAAACCTCTAGTCCCATTAGCTGACGGGGCCATCGGACGCACTTGTCTTCCACACCTCCTGATCTCATCGATTACTCTCCGTTCCCCCTGTCTCCTCGCATCCCCCGAAGCATCCCTATTCCCGCTTCACGACCTCGTCGTCTAGTGTCTGATCACACTCGTCACGGCGGTGCAAGAGATGACCTGCCACCTCTCTCTACAGAGGATACAATTGCACTCTGATCGACCAGTTGACAGGTCCGGGCCATAGAAGAGCCAATCTCCTCATACAATCGACCTGCCACTCCGTGTTCCCTGTGTGGTACTCCTCCTCACTTCCACTCCTTTTTGTCTGAGGAACCACTGGATAACATTGATTCATCCACTCCTGGCCGTATTTCCCCCGAGCCACCGCTACTAGCCTCCCGCAGCCACCCTGTAGACCTGTGTGAGCAGCACTTCCTCTCTTGCTCTGCTGCAACACGGGTTCCTTCAAACCAATACTGCAACTCGTGCCTGCTGTGTCCATCACCGCATCCACAGACACATTTGAATGTGCTATCACCCCGAGCATACATAATCCGACAGAACCTGACGTGCCAATCCAGCATGTCATCTTACCTCCTCTCGTGTAGGAAATGCCAATGCAATACGTTGGGAGAACCGGTGGTCCACTCAACATCGAATCACCAATCACCGCTGGTCTATACAACCTGACCTATCCGGTTGGCCAGACATTTCACTTGCCCATCCATAGTTGGACGTGCAGGTGATTGCAAATTGAGCCCTGTTCTACTGGACACACCCAAGCGTCGATCGGAGAGAGATTCTTGGCTTACTCTCTACAGACGCTCCCAAGGCATTAACGAACGTTAAATATACCATTGACATCACTTGTCACTTGCTTTTCAATTTCCCTACTTTCCAGCTTTTCCGTTTCTGTTCTACGCGTTTTTGATCTTTACATATGCTGCCCCAGCAAAAGCGACTAAATTTGGGACTTTGCTTCTTTGCCCCCCACACCGAGGATAGGCGTTGCCATCCTATCCCAATGAGCACTCCACATCTATTTCGCCACACAATTGACGTCACACGTGGCACGCTTTCCCAGTCATCGTCCATATTTTCACGCTTCTGGTGAACAGCATGGATACACTTTTTGTAGATCCGCCTTCGGCTGCCACTTGCCGAGGGTAAATTGGTTCCACTGTGCTATATAGTTTATATCTTTGTCACTTTGTCCCTTATTATGTAATCGTGTTCCTTTTGTATATCTTGATAAAGGGGCAGATGCCTCGATTTGACATTTGTTTTGTCCCCGGTTGGATTACTTCCTTGTCCCATCTACTAAATTGGGTAACAGCCAGAATCTATACCTCTGTATTAAGTGTCACATATACAAAACATTGCTGTTGGCTTGGGCATCACTAGTTCTTGATAACCCCTGGAGACTATCAAAATCTCAGTTACATTTGTTCTGTAATGCCCCGGCGACAACATGAATTCTGTATTTATTTCTGTATTAGTAAGTTTTTGTTACAATATGATACAAAT
The DNA here is from genome assembly GCA_004382745.1 of Argopecten irradians irradians. Lineage (NCBI taxonomy): Eukaryota > Metazoa > Mollusca > Bivalvia > Pectinida > Pectinidae > Argopecten > Argopecten irradians. The sequence continues at coordinate 264,499 of SAYR01046803.1, forward strand.
CGGTAATTTCAAGTGGTGTTTCTTTATATGCTCAGCTGCTTACTAAATCAAAAGTTTCATAATGGGCACACGCTGGAACAATACACAAGGATAGTTTAAATTTCAAGCATGCAATATTGGCATACTTTATTGATTTTTAAATGCTCCTATGAGACACATGAAGTGTATGTAATTACACATTTTAAAACAAAATTGCTACTGTTTTATATTCCCCCGCAATGGACAGTGGAAACCATAGACTGTGTGCTGTAGACAAGGTGTAAGCCAATGTGGCTAATCCTTCCTTGTTTAAACACATCTACAGCTGTCTGGTTGCCTCGCTACAATCATTAATGTTTAGTCTATATTGAATGACTCCAGAAATATGTGAATTTCTTAGTGCAAACAAAATCAAATGTACCGTTATCTGTCAAATATTAAAAAATATAATTGTTTTAAAACATTTTTCAAGAAGATATTTTCATAGCTATAATTTTTTGTTTCCAACGTTTTCAGTTGTAACATTTTAACATCAATATTAACCATTTGAAATTGAAAAACATAAAAGCAATGTTTTGCTTATGATGAGTTTAAAAAGATAACATTGAGAACAGTTTATATGAGAGCTACAATATATATGGTACAGAGGATTCCGCTTATTTGAATAAGTCATTTTCCAGAAGAAAATATGCAAATAACCGAGTATTCCGAATAGGCGGAGATGACATTTTGCACCTCTGTTTGACCCCACACATATGTATGTGCAGGCAAATAGATATAGTTTGGTTTATTATTGATAAATACGTAAATATTTTACACTTAAAACGAACAACAAGTAATTATTTTTGAAGTTGTAAAGGATTTCAATTGTTTAATAACAAAAAATATTCCAATATTAGATTCTTGTTTACGTAACGTCATTAGAACTTACATCGACATGTGAATCTTTGAGAAACAGCTAACAATCAATATCAAATGCAATAACTAAACAAGGATTGAATTGTGTCTGCAATTCTAAACCTAAATTATAAACAAAATTTATGTACATTTGCCTGGCAAATGAACTTACGATGTGATAAAACTTAAAGTGCAGATCAACTAGTAGTGTTGTTTTGACAAATGTGTATGAATCGAAAATGGGGCAGGCTGATGAGCCATGCGTTGATAACAGCTTGATAACATTTCAGAAATTAATGCATATCAAGTAGCAATGAAACAACGTAGCAAGTATCTTTTGTATCCTACATACTGTATGAAATTGCGGTAGTCATTGCACGTCGACTTTGCATGCTTTTATGTCTCGTTCAACTAGACGCTTGATACGCACATGTCTGTCGTATCAACAAGACTCTGGTTGAACGAGACTACTCATGAATGGCGATTGTTGTAAGAGCATGGTTTCTCCAATCGATCGCGAACTAAGGTACGTTACGTTAATAGATAAACATATTTGAAAGTGCAAATGCTTTAATTAGATGTTTGAGTCAGTGATAATTCTAAAGTAATGATCTACCCTGCTGTGTGTAAATTCGTAACAGCGTCGAATACCTTTGCAGATTCATGCATAAAAAACAAGCCATAACAATAAATGTTTTAATCTGTCACCAATGATGATTTCTAGTAAATGCGAAGTATCTGGAACATATATCGGGAATTGCGCTTTAAAAACATATTGCAAATTGAAAAATATTTGATTCTATTTTTTAGAATTTCCCAAATATTTTATTCAAATAACGGGAGGTCATGTAAAAGTCTATCCAAATACACAGAGTTGAAAAACAAAGATAAAGAGGAAAAAATTGGACCGCAGAATTTATGCAAATAACCGAATAATTCAATACCGTTATTCGATTATGTGGAGTCCTCTATTATATTTACTATGAGGCTATTACCTCGACCGATTCCAACCTACCAGAGATTCCATAGGAGGTGAGTGGCCTCTGTAAGGCTCTGTGTTCAGATCTTTCTGTTTCTTGGTTGGTTCTCCACTTTCTCAGGAACCCATCCTAGGGATACTACAATAATACAAAATCACAAGTAGATTTTTCAGTGTAATTTACTCCACTAAATAACAGATCATAAATTGATGCCTGATTGTCACAATCTCGACATTAATTTGAGATCATAATACATGTTGAGTATGATATTGTATGGAATGAACTCACTGTCTGAAGAAGGCCACCAGTGGGGTTAGAACATCTTTGTGAACCATTTCTTCACACACATCGAGTCCACCATCCACACTGAGGTTTCTGAATCAACATACACAAAATATCATTTTAATGAATATTTCACTTCAACTTAAAATTCAGTTCCTAGGAAAGATTTGATAAGCTTAATAGTCATTAAAATTTCTAGCCACAATGTAACCAACAAAATATTTATGGGATATATAAGGCCAAAAGAAATATGTCTTGTTAGGTTACATTGATTGGCAAAAAAATGGGGTTGGTAGGTCAGGATTTTTTTTTTTTGCCTCTTTCACAATAATAATGACCAGAACCGGAGTGTAAGATCGAAATCCAGACTTTAAATTTATTTTCCTAGTAAAGTGCATTAAGGTCTGGGGTAAAAATTAGGGTCAGTCGGTAACCCTAAACAGATATATTTTTTGTTTTGGCCAAATATAAATGATTTGAACATCAGGCATAGACTATCTTTGTCCTCTACTTATACAGGTGGTGCATTCAAACAAAATGAACATGAAATATGTATAACTTTGTGGGTTTATATGAAGTAGGGCCCCTTACAGTATGCATGTATTGCATTTCCCAATATGATAGACTATGTATATACAAATGCTATGATTTTAATAATACAGTACTTGATAGTATGTATAGTGATATAAGTTTGATTGGCTTATAATAAAGTAAAAGTTATAACCTAAAAAAGATACATAACATATTGAGATTTAATTCTTATCAATAGTTAATATAGAGTTATTACATCCATTTAAAGTCCTAAAATTTATGAAACTCTTAAAGTGATTTATTAAATGAGATACAGAATTATTATCCTTTTTTTAGTGGATTCTCACCTAAGTGCCCCAAGTGCTCGTGTCGCACCTGTACACTAGGATCAAGGATGAGGGGGCAAGGATACGGACAACATTCTGTTGGAGGAGACAGGTGATAGCCTCTGGTTGGGAGACAAGACCAGCTATACCTGTACAGCCAACCTCTCTCTCCATCTTCATTAGTACTGTTTAACTGTAAAGGAAACAAATATTTATCTTCAACAAGAGAGAGACAGTGATTATCAAGTTCAAAGCCACACACTAAACTACAGATGTCCATTATAATTATCAAAGGACTACGGTAAACTATCTGGTCATCTGCTGTCGCCACAGAGCCTCCAGTTATGCTTCGAAATATATTCCAGCCTCAAGGGGTGGATATAACAACAAAGATAGTAATCCCTGTAATATCAATGATGATTCCAGGGTGGATAAAAATGTACATGTATCGAGTGAGAGTAGTATCTGGGATACCAGTGGCTATAATCTCAAGCTGTGAGAGCCATGACCTGCTAGTTATTGTGTTGTGGGAAAATATAAATTAATGGGGTCTGATACAGACTCAACAATGTTTGAGGTTGTAGCGGGATTTGACTGGGTTGATCATCTTTGACCAGGTAGCTCAGTGGTAGAGCATTCTGCTAGTGTTCGGAGGTCCCAGGTTCAAAATGCCGGTTTGGCCGCTACATTTTCTCCACTTCTGTTACAAAATTGGCGCCAACTAAAATACCCACGGTGTGTAGTATAAGGGTCTCTTATGTCTTCTAGGGCAAAGACTTTGAAAAAGGAGGGAAGAATGTAGCGGGATTGGACGGGGTCGATCATCAGTGACCAGGTAGCTCAGTTGTAGAGCATTTGGATAGGGGTGAAACGGTATACCGCGGAGTAGTAGAACCGCAGTATTACGTGCTCGGTTTGGTACACAGTATTGTTAAAACAAAGTACGGTAACTGCACCATGGGTGGAGAAGTTTTCTATGGGTGTTTTTCACTCTACCCCAGTTACACAAGTCTGATAACAATGAGTCTCTGATTGGTCATGCGACCTTTATTGTGACCCAATCACAAACCACCTTACATAAAGTCGATATTTTGACAGGAAATGGAGGAGGCATCATCTGTACATTTGAAAGATGCTCCGGCAATAGAGCATCGTACCGTTTTAGAACAATTTGGTTTTAGAACGAAGGACGCTACGGCAGCTACATGCCAATTTTTCGTATAAGCATGGCAATACATCAAACATGAACACACACTTAGTTAGAAAACACAACATCGGCAACGTGCGTACTGACATCACACATGCTCAAGTCCAAGTTGGACAAGTTCCGACCGCAAGTACCAAAAAATCACAATGCCAGACGACGATATCTGAGATATTTTCTAAAAATTTACCCTATAAATCCAAAACTGTAAATCCAAGAAAGTTCACAGGCAATTGGGGGTTTTATTGCAGTTGACGTGCGTCCATACTTCATTGTTTGAAAAACATTAGCGGAAAATTAGAAAGTGTTAACAGCTGGGATATCGCATGCCATCAGAAGGCCTCCCTTTCTTGTGAAAACGTAGCAAACTAGTGTTCTTAAAATTGGTCATTACAGACGATTTGCAGTAAAATTTTGATTTTTGAATTCAATAAATTTGGGAGTTGAACAGTTTACACTGAGTTCATTGCTTATTCATCTCTTATCAGTTTTACTTGTACCGAACCAAAAAAAACGAACCGTACACTCTATACCGCAATACGTACCGAACCGTGAAGTATCTGTACCGTTTCACCCATACATTTGGATAGTGTTCGGAGGACCCAGGTTTGAATCTCGGTCAGGCCCTTCATTTTCTCCTCCCGGTTAATATGACGAGACAGGCTTTTAACATTATGTCGTCTGATTTTATCAGGTAGAATCAAGCCTCACCCTGCTGCTGACATTGATAAAGAGCTTGAGGAGGAAGCTTAGGAGGAGGAGGAGGAGGAGGAGGGGAAGGTTGTCTTGTGTGTCAGACAAGTTAGTAAGGTATATACGTGTATATTTTACCTGGACGTATCTGATTATATATATCTATGCCTAATAACGAATACAAACCTTCTCCACCAGATTCTGAATTGTAGAATTGGATGCGATGGATTTAGAAGCTTCTAAATCAAGAGCAGCTTCACAATCTTTCACGCTGGGTAGGCCAGTTGGCTGGGGTTTACTGCACTTGAACTTCTTCGCTTTGCTCTTTCCATTATTTCTTTGGTACATATAATTACAATATTATGACAACTAGTATATGGCATATCGTCGATTAATTCACTCCCATAACACACGTGTCTGTATAACGTATATGGAATGTCGCCATTACAAATCAAAGGAAGCTGTAGAGGAGTAGGGTGTGACTATTATTCGGAAAAATGAATCCGGATTTATAAAACGATGTGCACTCAATTTAGCACTACAAGGATTACCTATACAATACATGAAGTGACCGTTCGCCGATTTACACTAACGAAAAACTTTTTAAAGACCTTTTAAACAATCTATATTCTCTAATGAAATATTTTGTTTTTATACCATTTGCAATATTTAAATTAAAGGGCCACTACCTTTCCGAAACGGCTTTTAATTTTTGAAATAGGAATGTAAAACGAGATCAATAATTTTGTAGAGTCGCAGAAGTTATTAGCTATACGTTTACTAGCACACTTATCACCACCTTCAGAACTGTTTAATTAGAATAAATAAAATGTTAATTTTCATAACGCGGGTCGTTTTATGTTTCCCGCCGTCGTCCTAAATGCCGCGCGGTAGTTGACTATCAATGCGAGACGACAAAACAGCGAATGAATTTCCACTGTTATCGTACATTACAAGGAAATCTTGCATATGTTTGGTGTTGTAACCTCATCTTAAGCCATCGATATATATTTTCTTTTGTTATTAATGTTTTTAAGAAACCTTTAAATTTTGCTTCGGAAGGTAGTGGGCCTTTAAGTGACAACAGACTTTATTAAATAAAATCAAAGATTTTATAAGTGAGATCATATACGTCCTTGATAAACACGTCGTTTACTATCCTAGTTTTAGTACAAGTTCAGTACATGTACCTGAGTCTAGATGCTGTTAGTTACAGTGTAACATAAAACATGGCCAGAGGACAGTAATCATACACGTACTGGCCTGGGACCCTATCGGTAGTCCGTGAAGGAACAGTTGTCGTGATTTGAGAAAAAAATGTTTGCATTTCATAAAACACATTATTTCCACATAAACAAAACAACACCATCATAAAGTATTCAGCAGCAGTTCCAGGCATTCGGAAATCTGGACGCACCGCAAATCACGACTAATGGTTGGGTCCCAGTATATGTCTGGTTGGGGGTGCATTGGGGGATAAGGGATCGAGTGGAACTTGACCTCAAGAGGGCATTGTCTGAATATTTCGAAGTTGGAAAAATATTTTTGATTTTACTTTGAATTTATTTTGGCCTTTTATTTCGGATTACTTAAAAACTAGCTTTATACGTTTTTTACCTCATTACGAAGCATGTTTTATTTATGTACATGTATGTTTGAGATACATTTTGCTGTAAATGTAATAACATTCGAAAAAAAAAACAATTTGTATACGTCCTTGGTATAGGATATCTTCATTTTTAAATAATATAAACATCAATGGATAACAATAAAGTGCATTTTATTAAAATAGAGCAGTTTTCTTTATTATTATGTTTTTTTGTTTTGTTTGAAACACAACCGCATGGGGTCAGATAGACTGGAATACAGGTAAAGAGGCTATCACAGCATGATATCAGGTACAGAGGCTGTCACAGCATGACATCGATTTAATTGAACGCTATAAATGGACCCCTGGGCACAATAGGTAAAGTATTACGTATTGTAACGCCTGACTGATCATCGTCTCAGGTAATTATTATCAGGTGTTACCTTTAGTGATAAGGGTGGGGAATGAGGGAGAAAATGGCCCTGGTAGCTGTCATAGAGAAATTTGAGATGTTCTTTGTTGTTATATAATTGTATATTTTACCTATAGATGTGTTGATCAGTTTAAAATCTACCCTAAGGCATTGTGGTCTTACTTTTGTGGAGTGACCACCAATTACATATAGTATTCACATGTCAAAGTGTTTATAAACTTCCTTGAGGCAATGGTGTCATTGATAAGCTTAAGTAGATATATTTCATATCAAACTGTCGATATATTGTCAAGTCGTTTAATTGTGATAATATCTTTATGCTATTAATCTTGATTACATCCGGGTTTACCTATTGAACAATGGTCATTTTATTATTTTC